>JASDQU010736757.1:197900-235637 GCA_032191745.1 Picea mariana | reverse complement strand
TTATAAGATAAGTGTTCTATTTGTTGTGTTTACTCATGTATAATGTTGATATAGTTGTTGTGCAATTTACTCTGAAATATATTTGGTTATTATTGTTTGTTGGGAGAAGAATGATGCATTTAAATCCCTGTTTATATGGTTGAATGTGTTGTATGTTATTTAGTTGTTTCTATGCACAGTTGAGCAATTGTATTACGTTTTTATTGAGTATGGATAATTGAATGAATATTTATTTCATGTTGTGTGTTATTTTCCACATTTTAAATTGGTGTCAGAATTTATTGAGTCATTTTAGCAAGTTACCTAACCCAGCTGGGGGATAGGTACGTTACAATATGGTATCAAAGCTTTTGGTTCAACATTGGACCCATATGGGCCAAGAACCAGTGCGAATTTGAGTAAATTCGTTGTTGCAGACTTTGGTCTATGTGAATTTGGAGAAAATTGAGGAGAAAATCAGAGTCAAATCCCCAAATTTGTGGTCAATATTCATGTTTAATTGAATCAAAACTATTTAAGGAGTTTAATGGAACCAATCTACAAATTTGCAGAGTCGAATTCGACTTGGAATGGTTGAATTTCACATTTTAATGGTCGCTGTAGATGTTGGATAGAGTTGATGAATCAACAATCGAGATTATCGATCAAGATTAACCTTGATAAATTTAATGATCGAGATTAACCTTGATAAATTTAAAAAATTGTAAGGTTTCGGCCGTTTGGAAGGTTGAACAAATCAACGGTTGAGATTCAACTTCGGCGGTTGGAAGTTGAAGGAACCGATGACCCTGATTCACCTAGATTTTGATAAAAAAATTATGAGTGTTGAAGTTCGCCAGTAGAATTCACCGATGGTCGATGGTCAAAACAATGAGTTTGGCGAAGAGTCCGGGGTTTCCAAAAAGAATTATCCACTCTCCGACGGTCGATGTTCGGGGATTGACAGATTTTGACCAAAAATTGTAAGTGTCAAAGTTCACCAAACATTGACCAAAATGGGTTCCTCCAGGATCTCCTCCTCGACATATGCCATTGGCGGGGTTCTTGGCTTCTCCAAGCATTGAGTCTGAGCTATGGACAAGGCGTGTTCCAGTTGCTGAACTCGTCTCTGTCGGGATGCTAAACTATACCAGGCTGGGTCATGCCTCGACTTGCCCCTCTCCCTTGGCATGGCTAGGCCAAGAGGACTGATAATTCTCTAGGTGACCGCGATGAAAATCCAATGCTTGTAGGTCCCGTTCTCAAAGCGGCTAGGGTGGTGGAGCACAAGAGAGAAGTAGAGCCAACCCTGTCTGAGTGGGAGAGATAAGCCCAAGCCCGACATGACCACTGTACTCATCGCGCCTCGACCATTACACCTTGGTGCCGCCATAAGCCTCACATGAGGGAGTTGTCCTCCCCTTCTCTACAGACTGTAATGGTCGCCCTTCATTCAAGATTGAGGTGAAGGGCGACAACCTTCCATATTTATGGCTTGGGTTTGGGGCAGACTACATGGCCTTCCATTGCTACGTGGCACCCCATCCAAGATTAATGATGGTGATAGTTAACATCCTTTGAGACTAAAATTGGTCTATAGGATCTTAAGAAAAATAAGAGATTACTTGGATTATTTAAAATGTTATTTTGATGCTTGAAAAGTATTAAGAGAAGCATTCCAAAATCACTAAAGTTTTGATGACTTAGAAGATTAGGATTCCAAGAAAGGATTTGAAATGTCTCAAATTGCTATTTATTGCTAACCTTTTGGTCTCGATACCTAATAATAGCTTTTCCATTCCTAATTATTATCCATTTTGAAATGAAATCTTTATTTATAAATATTCCAAACCTTTTTATACTTTAAGTAAGGTAAATTGAATACTTCTTTAATATATAAAATAAATTTAAAATTTTTACACAACCATTAATAATTAATTTTTAATTCATATTTCAATAAACTTTAATTTATAATTAAAAAAATAAATTTGAAATCGTAAATGTTAGTGACCCCACACAAATTTTAAGGGGCAAGTAAATTGAGTTGTCTATATCACACGAGCTGAAAGATTTGATTTGAGAATAAAAAGAAAGATTGTTGGGATAACACGACAAAAATGGCGTGTTTTTTATGTCATGAAAATCCATGTGGTAAGAGACAACAATGGACCAAAATTTGGCATGGTGTGCGAATAATGTGGCGAGACTTTATTAAAGCTATGTGGATTTTGTAATTTTAACTATTTCCTTAATGTGTATTTGTTTATATATATATATATTTTAAATAACATTTATTTCATTATAATAGTTTAAGATTGATATTTAAATTTATTTTAATTAATTGATTAACATAGTTTAAAGAAAATAGGATATGTATATTTTTATAAATTTTAATAATCAAATTTTTGTAAAGACAAAATCTCTTATCTTACAAACAAGAAAAAATTATACATTAATTTAATCTCTAACTTAACCATAATTTTAAAATTAAATTATTATTATTAAAAAAATAAAATTAATCTACATAAACCAATTAAAAAAACTAAACTAAATTTAAAAAAAAAAAAGTCAAATCTAAAAATATAAAATTGAAAATGTACTCACACCGTACGTTTAAACATTATGAATTTTTTCACGCACCCCAAAAAAAAAACTCAAATCCAATCCAATCCAATCCAACCCAACCCACCCCCCCCACCCAAAAAAAAATATCAAATCTAGAAATATGAAGTTGAGGATGTACTCACGCCGTACCTTTAAACATTATGAATGTTAGGAAATCAAAGCATTTGCGTAAAAGTTCATTTCCTTTTTCAGCGACAACAAGAGGGGATGGAATATGAATGTTTTTATAAGAAATATTTAATATTAATAATGTGGAGCTGTCATGGCAACTATTCTCATCGTGAAATAAATATAATATCACATAAGTCAATGGCCTAGAAGGTGGGCTCTACCTTTCGCTTTGTTACCCAAGGTGGTCAAATTTACCTTAAACTTTGAGGTCACTTCATATATCAATCACCCAAAAACTTACAAAGGGTCAAAATTGCAATAATCATTCTTTTTCATTTCCATGTGGAGCGGGCCCCTCATGAATTGACATTCTTACGTTTATCGTTAAGAATTGACGTAGATATATAAAAAAAAAATTAACATTGGTGGGGCACATTCTTTCATTATATGAACCTTTTTATAAGCTTTGAAGCACCGACTCTTTATCATTTGTCTCCCCTTGTATATCCATACCCACCCGTAAGGGTATCATTATTATAATGTTATTTTCTTGCTCTTTGATATTAAAACATTGTATTGATAAATAAAAAAAAAAATATTAGTCCATCTTTGGACTTCACGGTTGAGATTCTAGTTATTAGATTTCGTATATAGGGATTGGTTTATCGTCTTACTAATAAAAATTTATTTTAAGAAACAACCATTGGCTTGTCATTAATTTTATTAGATTTAGTATATAGGGATTGGCTTATCATTAAGTTTTAGGATTTATCCTAAATACCAAGTCTCCAGTGGAACCAGAGTACAAACTTTAAACTTGGGAGTTTGTGAAGTTCGAATATATTTTTAAAATTGTTTTTATAATTTGTTTCTTCAATTTAAGACCCGTATTTTTTGAAAACTTAATTTAATTTCATTGTTGTTGAGGTAGATTAGTTTTTTCTGTATTTGTTTTTGAAACATCAAATATTATCAACAAAATATGATATTGATGAAATGTTTTTATAGTATTTCGTAAATATGTTTGGTAAAGCTTTTCATTTTATGTGGGTGAATAATTCAAATTATGTGGTTGACATCGAGTTTTTTTTGAAAAAAAATCAATGGATAGCATGTGAGCAACAATTGTTTACCTATRAGGGTAAAGACAAGATTCTTCATAGGTATGAGAATGCAATATGGCAAAGTTTTCTCAAGCATCAACCCAAACTCCATCCATGCCATGTTCATATATTGTGGAAAAATTGGATGAGGAGTCAGCTTTGGAGGTCAATCATTTTGAGRTAAATGAGCTTATGGCAAYCTTTAACGAATTTGCAGTCATTTGTTATTTTGGTGAGCTTTGGCCAAGTTCATCTAAATTGCATCAATGGATTCATACAAAGTGGTCAAAACAATGTGGCATACTACTACATTCCAAAGGTTTTTTCACAGTCCAATTCTATATCTATGAATTATGAAAAAATCTTTGAAGAGGGGCCTTGGTTTGGGGAAAAGCAGGTTTATTCCTTACTACTTGGTTCCCAGATTTTGACCCCTCATCTATGGTAGTTTCCAAAATGCCTATCCAAGTTTGATTGTTGAATATTCCCCCTTTTTGCATCCTTTAATTTTTAAAGATATTGAAAATATAGTAGGTAGATTTTTAAAAGCAACTCTTGAACAAACCTAGCAAGATTTTTTCACTTATGCTCGAATCCCTGTGGAGATTGATATTAGAAAAGGGCTTCGAGACATAATGATTTTAAAATGGAAAATTTAAATGGGCACAATCTTTAGACTATGAAAATATAACATTTGGATGTCAAGTTTGTCATTAAATAAGGCATTTGCAGGAAACATGTCCTCATGCAAGAATTCTCCCAAAGAGAAAAAAGGATCAACCCTTTAATAAACCTAAAAGTTTCCATCCCAATGAACCCCCATTTGAGGAAGATAAAGATGATGAGAGTTTCGAAAAGTTGTCCACTCATGAAAACGACATTAATGAAGGAGCATAAATAAAGACTACAGATAAATATCAGAATTCAAAGAACCATGAAGAAGGGATAATTCTGGGGGATATCTTATCTCAAGACATAGTTGATTCCAAAGTTCTAGTTGGAGGATTAAAGAGAGACTATGATTCTAAAAATTTAAATTTCAATAAGGAGCAACCATTACTTGAAAATTCTAAAGCTCCAAATTATGTCCTTGAAGCGGTAGAAGCATCATCTCCTCTAGGAGGTTAGATAGAGGTAAAAAAGAAAAAGGGGAAATAACTCGATTTACTTGATTGTTAAATCTATTTTTTTTTCTTTTGTTGAAAGACTATAGTTATATTTAGACATAGACTTATTTTATGATGAAAAGTTAATGTATAGGACGGTAGTGGATAGTCACATTACTCTCTTTCTGAGCTTTATTGGCTAGACTATGTATATTATAATTTCAATTGAGAAATATTGAATATAATTTTTTTTTTATCTTGGAAACAAAAAACATATGTCACAAGTATAAGAATGAAATATAATTTTTGTTCATTTGTTAAGAATTTTGACAAGTATTATTGACAAGAAATTATCAAAACTAAGAAATGTAGAAATTAGGTGAATTGTTTAAATTTTTAAACAAAAATGGATATTTTTATATTTTGTAAAAAATAAATGGATTCACCCATGCCACAATGTTAGAAAACCATATTGGAGTTTTGTGTTCTTATATGATGTTTCATAGTTCTACAAAATTATAAATCCACAAAAGAAACTAAGTCTTTCTTCCTAACATTTGACAATAATAAAACTTAACAAATTAGACTAATAGCAAAATATACCTACAAAAATAAAAAACTGCCCATCACATAAATTATTCAGTGATTCCTTAAACATAGGGACCTTGAGGCCTCTAATGTTTCTACATTAATATAGGAACCTTGATCCTACACGTGGTGCTAATTTAAGAGAGAATCTTAAGACATTGAAATGCAACTAGTGCCTCTACCTCATCATTGGTTGCAACATTTACCCCCCATGACAATTTAATTTGTTGTTGCTCACCAAGCTCAATTATGAAACCATTGCCCTCATATTCACTACCCCTGGGTGAATTGTTTATAACCTAGAACACAGGATAAATAAAGGAAACAAATACATCTACTTTGTTGAAAAGTAAGAGTTGAATGTTGGAAGGGAATACAAAATCATGTTCTTTGTAAAATAGATACATTCACAAAAATAATTAATTAACCAAATATGAAACCATCATATACAAAATAATATCAACTAGTTAACCAAATATAAAACTATCATATATATAGGTGTATACCACATAGTTAAAAATGAATCCATTTTTCCTCTGAAAGTATATTCATTTGCAAGAGCAAGTAGTTAACCAAATATAAAAACAACATATACAACACAACAACAATTAGTTAACCAAAATATGAAACACCATAGGATTTTTCTCAAACAATTAGATTTTGAAACTTAAATAACTAAGCAATCCAATCTGTATGTCACAAAAGTACATTTACAAGCAAAATACCATGTAAATAGGGAATTAAGAAGTTGTGAATGGATGCTCTTGAAATTTAACACATCAGATTTAGTGGCAAAGATTATGAATGGAGTACGGTTTTTCCTTTCTTTCTAAATTTCACATATGCATTGTTTTTCATTCATATATAACATTTAAATGAAAGGGGATATGTGGAGGTCATTAGAGGACTTAACTCTCACTATTATAGTAAAGTTTAAATCTTAATACTCAATGTTGTGAATGTCTACTATATTTTATAGCCCATATCATTTTACATTGTACTCATTTACAAATCCCTCTTTATTAGTCATTACCATTTTATAGGAACCGATTTACAATTCCTTCTTTATTAGTCTCTTATTGAAGGCAACACAGAGTATTGTAATGTAATTTTACATTAGTCCTGCATGCAAATCTAGAAAATTATCCCAAAGTTTTAGCTTCCTATATCATTGAACACTTTTTCTCCACTTATCAAATAGCCACAACATTTTTTTAACCAATGAAAAGTTTTTTCAATGTTTGTTTTAACCAACGGGAAACTTTGACGTCTTATTCGACCTCATATCAAGGACATTTGATTCCAAACTTAAGAAAGTGGATATATATATTAATGCTAAGCTTTAAGTTAACATTAATTTCAAACATTAAATGTTTTTGGATAGCCCAAACCATAATCGATATTCCACAACTCATATTCCATATGGCGGTGTCCAATGTTAGTAGTTGTGGTGTCCAGTTGTAGCTTGCATGCAAGGGGTGTTAGAAAAATAGGTGTGCTTGTTTCACCATAGACAATATAACAATGTTATCACCCAACCAGAGGCACAAAGGCCACCTTCGAGCACCTTAACCTTGACAGAGAGAATAATTTTGGAAGCGAACCCTAGAACCAATAGCCAACCAAGTTAGTGTATCGCTCTCTAGAGCTAGCATACTAGGCAAAAAGTCCAAACCATAACCTGATCTAGGGGATCAAAATATGCTCAAAATTAAAAGTGCTTGGAATTGCTTCAAAATGGACTCATGCGTAGGCCTCTTCCTCACGATCCCAACGCAAGCTGAACAAGTTCAAACAGACGTCATATGAGTGAGATATAACGTTCTGTCTGCTTTGCCAAATAGGTAAAATTTTGTTAACTGTACAACCTGTACAATGCTAACATGGAATCTATGTACTACTGATGTGGCATGTTCATACTACTAACGTGGCAGAGGTCGTACTGGACATGTGGCATGTGATCGTACTAACACCTGGCAGAGGCTGAGGTGGCAAGTGATGATGTGGAAAGGTACCATACAGGACATGTGTCAGATGTTGAGTTGTTAGATGTTGACGTGGCAGAGTATGTGGACCAATGTTATGGTTCCATGTGGCCCAGACATGGGCTGCCATGTGGCACCCCCTCATTTGCATAAAAGTTGGTTGTAGTTCGTGGGGGTCAAACCCGCGACCTCCGGGGACAAGTGACAGTGACTTGGCGCAGGCTGGGCTACTAGCCTTCCTGCCATGAGTTACTTACCCTTATACCTTTGCGAATTGTTTTAAGTTTAAACATGTGTTATGGCGGGCAGAGTCCAGGCCAGGGCTTAGCCCCAGCCCTTAGTTATATGCTTCCACCTTGCCATACGACCTTACCACTGCGAGCACGGGGTTTTAACTGAATCCTCCCAATGGATCTGCCACTTGTCAAATGATCCAACAATCAATCCAGCACACGGTTCTGACTTGCCAATGACCCTAGGATTAGTTACTAGGGCTCGACCACATGGGGGGCACACGACCATGACCTCCACCCTTGGGGGCGCTAATCATGCTAACTATTTGACATAATGCCCAATTTTGTGAAATGCGTGTGTGTGTTGGGGTTTTGGCACGAGAAATGCCCAGAAGCCAGGTTCAGTCAATCTAGGTGCATTTTGGCAAGTAGAGACAACAAAGAATTGGGAGAAACTTCCAGGGAGTGATTCCAACTCAGTTTTTGGCCAAACTAGGTGCAAGAAGAGCCCAACTAGGGGTTTTTGAACTTTTTGGAGCCATTGAAGCCATCCATTTCTCATTCTGAGAATTGTAAAGTAATTCTTTTGACACTCTAAGCATTAATGCAAATTATCCATTGGAAGTTGGACCAGGAGATGTAGCCCAAGAGAGGGGTGAACTCATTTATCATTTTGTTGTGTTAATGTGTGTATTTTGATGGTTGTTTATGACTATTTATGATGCTCATGATTAAGTAAAAAAACTCATTAATCTTTATGTGTTTGCAACTTGATCCTATTACCCAAACACATACCATTTCACTTGCAATTTTAAAGAGATTCAAGCCTTTTCATTTTCAGATCAAGTTGGTATCAGAGCATAGGTTTTTGAAGGTTTGATTGTTTGCAAGTGTTTGTTTTCTGGTGCTTACAAGGTTGAAGCTCACAAGTGGAGAAGGTCAACTTGTAGAGCCAAGTTCTCAACTGTCAAGAAGGAGAACTACACAATCACCTCAAGCTTAAAGGAGATATTCACCAAGTATGGCTCATGAGGAGAGTCATGAAACTCTTACTTCAGAGGATGAAACTTTCAGAAATTTTTTCTATGATATGACAGAGATGGTGAAAGTTTTATTTGAAGAAAGAAATGCAAGATTGCAAGGTGAAAGATCAAACCCTCCAAAGGGTAATGGAGATAGTGGTCATAAAACTCCAAAAGGAAATGGAGGGAATGGTGACACTCCACCTCCTTCACCTCCATCTTCCACCTCTTCTACCATTTCACAACCACCTCCAAATTCTCCAAAAGAACATGGTAAAATTCCTCTACAAACTCCTTTTCTTAAGCTTGATATTAAGTTTGAATTGCCTATGTATAATGGAGAGGTAAATGCTAAGAAATTGAATAACTGGATTCGTCAGATTGAAGTGTATTGTAGGATACAAAGGATCAAAGATGATGAAACTAAGATTAAGCTTGCTTCTCTAAGATTGGAAAGTGAAATACTCATTTGATGGGAAGCCAAAACTCAAGAGGACATGAAGAAACATGGTAAAGTTGTATCCTCTTGGAATGATTTTATTGTTGCACTTAAAAGACAATTTTATCCCTTAGCATACATGCATAAAGCTATTATGGATTAGAAAAACTTTAGACAAGCTAAAGGGAAAAGTGTTCAAAGCTACACTCAAGAATTTAGAAGAAGAGCTTTGATTTTGGGTATAGATTTATCTTTTCAGGAAACTTTACTCAAATATATTGGAGGATTGCATAGCTACTTGAGGCACACAATACTTATGTTTAAACCTACAAGTCTAGATGAAGTTTGTGTACAGGAAACTCATTTGGAAGCCAGAGGGAGGAATGAATCTCAAGAAGGCATCAAGAAACCTTTTGTTCATGGAGACAAAGGAAAGAAGAAGTTCAAGGGAAATAGAAGAAAGAATGATTCAATCAAGAAAGAGGGAGAGTAACTCACATGTAAACATTGTTCAAAATATGGCCATGATGAAGACCATTGTTGGAAACTTCATCCTGAAAAGAGACCCAAAAAGTTAATCCATATGGGGAAACCAAAGACTACTGCAACCGTACAACATGATTTAGGTTCTGATTCAGGTGATGAAACAAAGATTACATCCATGGGTTTTCAAGGTAAGGTTTCTATTGCAAGTACTAGTTCTTCAAGTATTAGTAGCCTCAATGAAACTCAACATGAAAAAGAAAGAATAATTTTTTTCCACATAAGGGCGATTTCAAAGCATACCAAGATAGATACTCTTTTTGATACTGGATCTCAAGCAAACCTCATATCTGAAGACACTGTCAAGAAACTAAAATTGGAAACTACTCCACATCCTAAACCATACCCTCTAGGATGGATATGTGACAATGCCAAATTGCATGTGACAAGGTGTAAACTTAGATTTTCCATCATTGTAAATTTTATAGATGAGGTAGAGCTTGATGTTATTCCTTTGGATATCTGTGGTATTGTGTTGGGAAGCCCATACTTATATGATAGGAGAGACATATTTCATCGTCATGAGAACAAGTATCATTTTTTTAAAAATGGATTTGAGTACATTTAGAGCACATACAAAGAAGTTGAATTTGTCACTTGTAAATGTTGGACAAATGAAGAGTTTAGTCAATGCTAGTAATAATTTTGTCCTCTTAATGATCAAACCCAAAGGCAATGTTGAAAAAGAAGATTTCCAAGGTTGTGATTCAAAGTTGAAATCTGATTTATATGAGGTTGTTAACCAATGTGATGAGATGTTTCAGGAACCAGAAGGATTGACTCCAAAAAGGGCTATCCAACATGAGATACAATTTCCACAAGATTGTCCTCTTCCAAACATTGGTATCTATAGGATGCCAGTCATGGAGAATGTTGAAATTAAAAAAAAAATCCAAGAGTTGCTTGACAAATGGGTCATCATGCCAAGCACATCGCCACGTGGATCACCAATTGTTTTAGTGCCAAAGAAAGATGGTACATGGCTCATGTGTGTAGATTTCAGGGCCTTGAAAAAGATTACGGTAAAGAATCACTATCCTCTTCCTAGAATTGATGATTTGCTTGAATAATTGAAAGATGCTAAGTATTTTACTAAATTGGATTTGAGAAGTGGATATCATTAGATTAGGATTGCTGAAGGAGACACTTGAAAGAAAACTTTCAAAACAAAGCAAGGTTTGTTTGAGTGGATGGTAATGTCGTTTGGACTTTGCAATGCTCCTGCCACATTCATGAGAGTCATGAATGATGTTTTAAGGCCTTTTCTTGATGATTGTGTGATTGTCTACCTGGATGAAATTTTGATATTTAGAAAATCACATGAAGAGCATGTTATGCATGTAAAACAAGTTTTGGATGTATTAAAGAAAGAAAATTTGTTTTTGAAGATGTCTAAATGTGAGTTTGGAAAGACCTCACTTGTTTACTTGGGACATATTGTTGGAGGAGGAGAACTGAAAATTGATCCTTCCAAGGTCAAAGTCATTTTGGATTGGCCAAATCCCAACAATGTGATAGAGGTAAGAAGCTTTTTGGGAGAAACCCAATATTGGATAAAATTTATTGCTAACTTCTCTTCAATTGCAGCTCCATTACATGCAGTGACAAGCATCAAGCAAGTTTTCCAATGGGGAGGCAAGCAACAAAAAACATTTGATGCATTGAAGGAGAAGATTAGTTCAGCTCCAGTTCTTGCACTTTCAAATTTGAGACAACCATTTGAGATCCAAACATATGCAAGCAATTATGAAATAGGAGAAATCTTGTTGCAACATGGTAATCCCATTTGTTTTCATTCTAAAAATTTTAATGGTGTTGTGATTAACTATCCTACTTATGATAAGGAGTTGTATGCATTGGTGCAAAGTGTGAAAAAATGGAAACATTATTTGTTGGGAAAATAAACTATCATTCACACAGATCATCAACAATTGCAATACTTACAATCACAAACAAAGATACTATAAGAAAGACACTTCAGATGGATGGGTTTTCTACAACAATTCCACTTGGTTATAAGGTATAAAAAAGGCATTTATAACAAAGTTGTTGTTATGCTTTCTAGGCCTATTGTTAGTGCTTCAATTATTCTTAAGCATAATTCTACCATGCATGACAACTATGTTGAACAATTATCTTTAGATGTTGATTTTAAAGAGGTTTATGCAACTTTGTGTGAAAGAGTCAACATCATAAGGGAAGCTCATTCTTCTCTTATTGTTGGCCACTTTGGTGTAGGCAAGACAATGGCTAATTTGCAAAGGTATTGTTATTGGCCTAAAATGAATGAACGTGTTTCAAGATATGTAAGATGATGTTGTTTATGTGCTACAAGAAATCCTAGCAATAGAAAGTTGGGTTTGTATACTCCACTTTCGGTTCCTTCTCATCCTTGGGAAAGTATTTCCATGGACTTTGTAGGAGGTCTACCTATGTCTAAAAAAAATCATGATTATCTTTATGTTGTGGTTGATCGTTTCAGCAAAATGTGTATTGTGATTCCTTGTAAGAAGTAGGTTACAGCTGAGCAAACATCACAAATGTTCTTTCAATATGTTTGGGTACATTTTGGGTTGCCTAAATCCATTATTTCTAAAGTAGATTATTGATTTATTGGGAACTTTTGGTCAAGTTTATGGGCACTCATGGACACCAAGATGAAAAAGAGCACAACTTTTCATCCACAAACCGATGGTCAAACATAAATGGTTAATAGAACTGTAGTGCATCTTCTTTGTGGTTATTGCAACAAGCATCCTAATCTTTGGGATGAGCGCCTACACTACATTCAACATTCTTACAACCAGGCTAAGCACTCTTCTACTCAAACATCTTCATTTGAGGCATGTTTTGGTTATTTGCCAAAATATCCTTTATATTTTATCTTTGGGAAAGACATTTCTATTGATGGTCAATATGACATTGATAGGGAAAAGAAGTTCATTGAACAAATTCAGTTGGTGCATCAAATGGTACAAGAACAATTGGAAAAGAGTCAAGACAAGTACAAGACAAGACATGAAAAGCATCATGTTGATCATAGTTTCCAAGTTGGAGATGAAGTTTAGCTTTACATTAGCAAAGAGAGGCTTAAAGGAGAAGGTAAAAAACTAAAACCAATTAGATATGGACCTTTCAATATTCTTGAAAATATTGATAACAATGACTTCCATTTGGATTTGCCTCCTTATATGAAAATGTATGTAGTTGTCAATGTTGATAATTTGAGATTGTATGAGCCTACTTTGATTGATGATCAAGGAGAGCATGTTCAGATTCATTCTATAGATGATTTCTCGCCAGAATATATTTCAGAACTGCATGAAGACACAATCCTTGATAGGAGGATGAGAACTTCAAAATGAGGGAATGTGGAATACCTTAGAGTTGGTCTTAAAGGCACAAATCCAAGCAAGGCCAAGTGGATTGAGGTTGGAAAGGTGAGGGAACTATACCCTCATCTTCAAATTGATTGAAAGTAGTATCTTGGAGGTCCAAAAGCTTCCCAATGGGGAGAAGTGATCCAGGGGATCAAAATATGCTCAAAAATCAAAGTGCTTGAAATTGATTCAAAACAGACTCGTGTGTAGGCCTCATCCTCACGATCCCAACGCAATGTGAACGGGTTCAAACAGACGCTGTATGAGTGAGATATCATGTTCTGCCTGCTTTTCCAAACATGCAAAATTTTGTTGACTGTACCGTCCGTACAGTGTTGACATGGCATGTCCGTACTGCTGACATGGAATGTCTATATTGATGACATGGCATGTTCATACTGCTGACATGGTAGAGGCCATACTGAACACGTGGAAGGTAACCGTACTGACACGTGGCAGAGGCTGACGTGGCAAGGTACCATACAAAACACTTGTCAGATGTTGAGTTGTCAAATGTTGACGTGGCAGAGTATGTGGACCAATGTTATGGTGCCACATGACCCAGACATGGGTTTCCACGTGGCACCCCCTCCTTTGCATAAAAGTTGGTTGTAGTTCACAAGGATCAAACCTGCGACCTCTAGGGACAGGTGGAAGTGAATTGGCGCAGGTCGAGCTACCACCCTGACTGCCATGAGTTACTTACCCTTGTACCTTTGTGAATTGTTTTAAGTTTAAACATGTGCTATGGCGGGTGGAGTCTGGGCCGAGGATTAGCCCCAACCCTTAGTTATATTCTTCCACCTTGCCATACGACCTTACCATTGCGGGCACGAGGTTTCAACTGACTCCTCCCAATGGATCTGCCACTTGTCAAATGATCGAAGGATCAAGCCAACATGTGGTTCTAAGTTGCCACCTGGGATTAGTGCATAGGCCCAACTACATGGGAGCCACACGACCACGACCTCTGCCCTTGGGGGTGCTAATCGCACTAACTCTTTGACATAATTCCCAATTTTGCGGAATGTGCATGTGTGCTGGTTTTTTGGCACCAAAAATGCCTAGAAGCCAGGTTCAGTCAGTTTGGGTGCGTTTTGGCAAGAAGAGACAACAAAGAATTGGGAGAAACTTCCAGGGAGTGATTCCAATTCAGTTTTTGGCCAAACCAGGTGCAAGAAGAGCCCAACTAGGGGGTTTTGGACATTTTGGAGCCATTGAAGCCATCCATTTCTCATTTTGAGCATTGTAAAGAATTGATTTTGACACTTCGAGCATTAATGAAAATGATCCATTGGAAGTTGGACCAGGAGATGTAGCCCAAGAGAGGGGTAAACTCCTTTATCATTTTGTTACGTTAATGTGTGTATTTTGATGGATGTTTATGGTTGTTTATGCTGCTCATGATTAAGTAAAAAATCTCATTAATCTTTATGTGTTTTTAACTTGATCCTATTACCCAAGCACATACTATTTCACTTTCAATTTTAAAGAGATTCAATCGTTTTCATTTTCAGATCATAACCAAAGAGAAAGTCCAAGCCAAAACCGAAATTCTAGTTGCAACAGCTGCAGCTGCAACTCCTCTCCAAACTTGCGCACCGCTAGTGTTATGTAGTTGTGAGAGAGTGTGTGACAAATGAGCTCTAGCGCCCTTTGATTTATAGTCCTCCAAGTGACCTAATTGGGTCGACTTCTACTTCTGGAGGATAATAACTCAATAATAAATACTCTCTTGAGCTAACTTGTCTCCTAGGGTTATTATCCAATGTTTTAGGGTTTCTCTTGCTTCCAAGAATATTCTAGTCTCACCAGGGTTACATGTAGTGGTTAATACCTCATGCAACTACCATAATATAAACACTCCCTCCTACCTAGGGGGGTCTTAAAGGAAATAGTCTTGAGCACAAACATACCATTCAACTAGTAGCATCATCATAGCCACACAGGTTATCTCATGGTCAAATCATGAGCACCATCATCACTAGAAATATCATATGATAGCATCAACTGCATCATATCTCGAATCCATACTCCATCTGAGTAATCAGACATGATGTTGAATAAGTCACTCACTCCATAGAGTGATACAAGAATCATTATTCTAATCTGGACATACATCCTAGAAGAATGATTGTCCTGGACCATTTTCCACAGGGAGAATGTCTGTCCATCAACATATTGACTATCCATCTAGTTGGAAGTCATCTCCAACACTAGTGATAGTCTCCATAGCAATCAGAAAAATGTCATACAATAGAACACAACCGTGTCTATCCATAGTAGTACACAACTACTACCTAGTGGTACACAACCACTTCTAGTAGCACACAACTACAAACTAGTGACACAGAGTCACTACCAGTGGATCACATCCACCACCATAGCATACAACTATTTTGCAGAGACATACAATCTCCAAAACAATCATATCATCTGATATCAACCTGCATAAAAAAATATCATGATATAACTTGAGTCGTCTGGGCCATTCTTCCACTCACATCTGTGAGATCTCGAAGAGCATCTAACCTCAGAAAGTAAACATCAGCCATGGGATATCTGGAATATTCTTCTCAAGCATAGAAGAATAATTGTCCTTGATTTATGAACCTGGACCATTCACCTAACTGGGCCATTCCTCCGACACTAATCATAGTGCAACCTGGAGAGAATGAGTTTTCCCTAGGGAATGTTTGTCCTTGATTTCTAAACCTGGACCATTCACCTAACTGGGCCATTCCTCCGTCACTAGTCACAATGAAACCTGGAGAGAATGAGGCTTCCCTATGGAATGATTGTCTGGACCATTTCCTATAGAAATGATTGTCCTAAACCAATCTCCAAATTAGACCATTCTTCAAAATTTCTCACAACTATGAACTTCGAAAGAATGACTGCCCAACGAGGCAAACCATTATACTTTACCACTACTCAGAGTGACTTCCAAGAAGAATGACTTTCCTAGACCCTTCCCCCACACTAGCCACAATGAGAATCATTGTCTATGGTACATCAACAATCTATTAGACCATTTTCATTATGAAAATTACTGTCCGATCTGGAACATTTTCTGAACTGGAAAATGCATGTCTATCAGAAATCGCGAACCACTTTCCGAACTGGAAAGGAACATCCCATCTTGGACCATTTTTCGAACTGGAAAATGGTTGTCCATAAATCAATAGCATATCAGTGCTCCCTCCCAACCCGGGAGTAATCACTTCCTTTTCCAATAAGAAATTTGTCTCCACGAGCCCCAACTTGTCTCTTAAGTACGCAAAATTTTCATCTTGGACAAAGGATTTACCAAAATATCTGATATCTGCTCATATGTGGAGATATACTGGAGAACCACTTCTCTCTTATGGAATTTATCATGGATAATATAATTCTTGATCTCAATGTACTTTGGCCTGTCATGGAACACCAGTTTCTCTGAAGGCTTCACATAGCTCTAATATATCATGGTTGAATTCAACACCTGATCAGACGGTTCAGAAACCAACTTACGAAGCCGCATTGCTTCTGTACAAGCATCACAAGCTGCAATATACTATGCTTCTATAGTGTTTAGTGCAACAAACTTTTGTTTCTTTATATCCCTTGACATCATGGAAAATATCAAACTGAAACACATCCAAGTAGCACTTCTTCTGTCATCTACACTCCCTGCCCAATCTGAATCGATAAACTCATGCATTTCTATTTCATAGTTTAAACATCCCACAAAACAAATATCTGGCTGAGTATTCTCCAAATACATTAACGAGCCAATCGATTGTCAATACAGAGATGGGTCTACTGGATTATAGTCTCTTCAAATTCTTCAGATCTGTTAACATGGGAGTTTTCCATGAATTTTCAATCCATCATCTGAACTTCTAAGTAACCATTCTGATACAATTTCTTTGTCATAGGAATTTTTTGCCATGCTTCTATTGTATATGAGATACTCCACATCAAGTTGCTTGAATACATACAAGGTCTTCTTCCATTTTCATACATGGGTCTCTTTCTAGTATAAGCTTCTTTCTCAATTTGATTTATTGGGAAGAACAATATTTTACATGTAAATTTCAATCCATGGATACTGCAAGAGGTATATCTAGTTTACTGGAACAAGTTGTCATCGTAGTCTTCTCCCTCCTTCTGGAAGAACCTCTAGTTCTGAATCTCGCAATGATTCCATTCATAAGTCTTTTTCACATTTTATTACATGCATTGTTCTTCATCACAACTTCCATTTCTTCTGGTTGATTGCTTATAGTGGGTTCAAACCAAGCTGGTAGTCTTATGATTCTCGATATAATAACTGGTTGTTCTGACTTTTCTTTCTTTCTTGGAATCTTCATGTTCTTCCTCATGTTTTTATTTAGCTTTTGGGTCCATGGAGTCTTCTATAGATTCCATGCCCTTCCTTCCCGAAGATTCCAACTTCTTACTTTCATCATAGGAACATGGATGTATATGGACAACCAAGGATACTTAAGAATTCTTTTCGAATAAGACTTCTTCTAGAGTCAAACTGAACACATATGGATGCTACTTTCAATGGGAACATGGACAAATACTTCATAATATTCACAGATTCTTCAATGTATCATATCATTTAGGATTATCTCCCTCCTAATCCTCGCTTCATGCATGAATGCATGCTCTTAGTTTGGAATTCTGTAATCAGTTCCCTCCATCTAAGAGATTCCATGCTTCCATTTGCATCCTTATTTCCTTCTGCAAAGTTTCACAAGTCTTAAGTTCTAATTTCCTCTTGATTATTGACTTCTTTTTTATTTGTCTCCTTCTGGGTCTCTTCAAGTTTGATTATGATTTCGGCTTATTTGGAAGTTGTTACTTATATAATAGATTCCTCGAGAATTTTCCAATGTACTTCATCTTCTTGTAGTCATCACAATAACAATCCTTATCTTGTTATTATTTCATAGGTATTGTTTAATTGACCATCTTTTTTTCTAAGAAATAGATATGCATGATATGTATAGGAACTATGTAAACATGGTATGTACAAGAACTATGTTATCGAAGAATATTGTTACCTTGACTATAAGAAGAAGTTTGTTTTATCCTGCTTGGCTTTCTTTGAGGGTTCCCTTTCTTCGAAAATTGTTGCTTCGTCTGTTTCCTTCCTTTTATTTAACTCAGGAAAATGGTTCCTCTAGTGACCATATTTTTGACAGTTGAAGCATTGTATTTTTGACATATCCTTTTCTTGATTTGGTTTCTTCCTTATGCCAAACTTCCTCTTATTTATGAAATTCTTGAATTTTGTTGTGAAGTCTTGATCATCATATTTCTTTTGGGATTTCTCTTTTGCATTAATCCTCGATGCTTCTTGTGCACAACAAGTCCAAAGTTCTTCAAATGTGGGATATTCCTTTCTTGTGTTCATGCTTGCAGCAAATGCATCCCATGTCTTGGGAAGGCCATTGAGTACTATATTTACTAGTTCCTTTTCTGAAATGATTTCTTGAATAGCTTGTAGTTGATATATTAACTAAGAGATTCTCACAAATTATGATGTTATTCTATCATCATCATTCATTTTCATGTCACGGAGCTCATTCTTCAGACTCATTACTTGTCCAATGTTTCTGACTGAGAACAGGTTAGTTAGGACATCGTACATCTTTTTAGATGAGTAAAGATGAGAGATGTAGGGTATCAAGTGATATTTTACAGAGTCCACTATGATACTCATAGCATTGATGCCATTTTCCTTGAACTTCTCCATAACTGCAAAATTTTGAGGTTCCTTCTCTTTTCTTGCTTCAAACTGTGGTTCCATGATCTTGCCTTTCGCGATATCTAACACTTTATTCTTAGCAAGGATGAGGTCAATCCTTGTATTCCATGCTCTGAAGTTAGAATCCCCTTCTAACTTTTTTTCTTAGCAAGGATGACTGCTTTGACTTGGTCAACCTTTGACTTTGACCAAAAAATTAAACTTGACGCCTTGGCTTGCTGAGAGTACGAGGAGGTGCGCTAGGCTAAGGCACACCAGGCTATCCAGGAATTAGGTCAAGATATTCACTTAAGGTGCCTTAACAAGATGGTTAGGGTTTCATTTCTGCATCAAAACTTTGATTGCAATTGTAACTAAGAAAATCCTCCCAATTTATCTTCCAATGGTTAGATTGTCTGAAGACAGTGTGGGCCCATAACCTGTTAGAAAAATAGGTGTGCCCATTTCACCATAGACAATATAGAAATATTTTCCCCCAACCATAGGCACAAAGGCCACCCCCGAGCACCTTAAACTTGACAAAGAGAATAATTCTGGAAGAAAACCCTAGAACCAATAGCCAACCAAGGTAGCGTACCTCTCTACAGATCTAGCGTACCAGGAAGAAATTCCAAACCATAACCAAAGAGAAAGTCCAAGCCAAAACCGAAATGTCATTTGCAACAGTTGCAATTGCAGCTCCTCTCCAAACTTGTGCACCACTGGTCTTATGCAATTGTGAGAGAGAGAGTGTGAAAAAGGAGCTCTAGAGACCTCTTATTTATAGTCCTCCAAGTGACCTAACTGGGCCGAATTCTACTTATGGAGGCTAATAACTCAATAGTAAATATTCTCTTCAACCAATTTGTCTCCTAGGGTTATTATCCAAAGTTTTACGATTTCTCTTGCTTCACAAAATATTATAGTCTCGTCAGAGTTACATGTAGAGGTTAATACCTCCCACAACTACCATAATATCAAAAAGGGGTACCTTGCACACGAGATCCCCTCTGGATATTAAAGTAAGAGGAACAACTAAGAAATGGGTATCCTCTACAACCAACTACAGTCCAACTAGTCCTTTGTTTTTGCAAGATTCAAATTTCTGCTTGCAAGATTGAAAAGAAAAGAGTGAGTGGGAAGAATTTTTTAAATATAGGAGCTCTCAATTGTAGTAGGGATGGAATACAATCTCAAACATCAGTGGAAGGTATTTTATGACAAATTTCAAAGGAAACAACCATTATTTATGTAAGTTAGAAGTATGATTTTGAAATTTGAAATTTGAAAAGATTTTTTTTTATTAGCTAAACATCCCTAACTTGTAGGATTGACCTGTGGCTGATATGCCACAACCAAGGGGCATCTAATCCATCAAAATCACCTGGGGATCATACCCAACCTGGACCACACCAACCCTTAACATGGATGGATTTGAGGTGTCCCCAAGGTTTCGAACCGTTGACTTCACTTACAGAGTGCCTTAACAACGCACTCCCTCAACGACTTCTCTACACCACAGGGAATAAATTTGAAAGGGTTTTTAATTTAACTAGAATTTTTATTTATTTATCATAAAACTTGTAATTCTTTATAAAAGACTAAAAAAATTGAATCGAATTTGCATATTTTATCTACTTAGATGAATTTTAAAATTTCTCCCTAAAGACTAACTTTCTAGTACTTGAAGTGGTTGGTGTAATATTACCTAAGGAACACCTTATTGGGTTGAGAATAGATTGGAAGAAAATTATTTCAATTCTAGTGGAAACCCCCCAAATGACCAAAGAATATCATCTTAGAGTTGTTGCATCTCTTCACGCCAAATCCTCCCATACACCTATGTATTTCCAACAAAAGAAACACAAAGTCTTGATGGAATCATTGGCTCATCTGCAATCTAGTAAGCCTTCCTCCTGAGCTAGCCTTACAAACACAAAAGTACATTTGAGTGATAAATTTTGCGTTCTCACTCATTTCCTGTATCAAACACCAAAGTGCATTTGAGCGATCAATTATGAAAAAGATTACTTAGTTCATCTAAACATGTTGCAATATTGTGAATATAGAAAAGATGCAAGTATCATTAAATTGTTGAGACATTGCACCTTACATGTGTAGCTATGTATTTTTAAATATTTCAAATTGTTTAAACCATTGCAACATAGATTTTCTAATAAATTCCACATATTCAAACTATGAAAATGGTAATAATGCCAACAAGAATATTATTAATTTAGGTTATAAAGCCTTTATCTATTGGGTTTTTAAATATATGGATCCATAGTCTACCTTTCAAGCAACAAGAGTGGAATTGGAATTGTTTGTTGCTTTCATTCTATTTTTCCAACACAACACCTTCCCTATTGTCTTCTTTTCACTTCAAAACACCATAAATCTAAGAGACAAAATTGTGCCCCCTATTACTTTTTATTTCTACTAGAAAACCTTCAAGACTCTTTCATGTGAATGTTAAAGTCCAAGATCCTCCCCTTCCCCTCCATACTTGACCATTTTGATCATTTTTTGAAGATCACTCTAGCTCATTGATACACAATGTATCAATGAACATCCTCTGTCTTCGTCAATACACAGTGTATCAAAAAGCTTCGTCTATATTTTTTGAAACACAGTGTGTCCGTGACAATGTCGTATCTTCGATGGCATAAACTATTTCACATTGTCAATACATTGGAGGCCAAACCACTCTCGATTGTCGACACACCGATGGTGGATCGTTATTCCTCGCAAACACACAATGTATCAGTAAGGAATCCCCTTCTTCCACCGATACATCGATGAAATATTCCCATCCCTTGTTGACACATGGAACTCACTTTCACACTGACATAGACCATTTCAGTGAGACGCTCACATACTAAGGCCTCTCCTAAATTATTGTAACTCGGATCCTTTTCACTGCGCTCATTAGTTAAGTTCTTTTGACTATCAACGATCAATAATTTCAAGTATGAATAGATGACTGATGTTGATTTCCTACCAATTTTAATTTACGTCATGTTGCAGTCGCATTTGAGTATTATAATAATATTGGCAAGTCTATTTGTGTCGCTAGCAACTTTCATTACACATACCATACCAACATGTATATTTTGTGCCTCTTGATTCTATGACTAAAATTGATCATGAAAGTGTTGTTTGTTGTCAGGTGGGTTAATTGTAGAATGTGTAAGACATAGGCTAGCTCTTATTTGCACCTTGGAAAAGAATTGGTCCTCCCAACTCATAACCAGTGTCAAGTGCTCCAAACGCGAGTTGGTTGTTTTCATGGGATTATATTTCTCATCCACTAAAACATTACCTCAGTTCCAATGGATGGATTAATATCCCATATAAAAGAGATGCCACAAGAATTGACATAACTGAATTCAGGCGAAGTAGTAGCGAGAATGGGGTTTGAACCTTCATTAAAAAATTCCTTTTCTCGCAATTTTGGGTACTGGCCAAAGTTGACTTTTCATCCTCAAAACATGCTAAGTGTTAGTTTTATGTGATTTCAAATCCAACGCCACTGACGAAAATGAAATCCGAGGCCCAAAAGTGCGAGAACAATCACCAAGGATTTCCTGCCAAGCAAGCCTCATTAACTGTGTTATTATTGAAATGCTTGAATGAAGTAGTAAGTCCTGTCACTGAAAAACATCTCCCCATGATCTCCACATCACAAAAAATGACACCCCAATCAGACATCATATGAGCAAGGTATGAATCTTTGAAACCATGTAGTTGCGTCAAAATTCCCTTCAACAATGTTATCTATTAGCATTTTTTATTCAAGCCAATACACAAAATTGTATTAAATAAAATTGCTTCCAAATATAAACAATTTAAATTTAAGTAAATTATTAAGGTTTAATAATAATTAAAGAATGAGGGTTTTCCTTTTTAATTGATCATAGCATGGTTTATAAACATTTAAAAAATCCATATTATACTTCACCTCATAACCAAGTTCTTTAATTGCATGCCCATATCAGAGGTAAAATATCATTTTCACTCTGGTATATCGGAGGTGAAATGATATTTTTATTGTGATATGTCAGTAGTAGACGTATATTTTTACTATGATATCTATCGGAGGTAAAATATCATTTTCACTATGGTATATCTGAGGTGACATGATATTTTAACTCCCATATGTTAGGAGTAGAAGGGTATTTTTACTCCGATATGTAGGGAGTAGAAAGATATTTTTACTCTCGTATGGATCAGAGATAAAATATCATTTTCACTCTGGTATAATATAGGTGAAATGATATTTTTACTCTCATATGTCACAAGTAGAAGGCTATTTTTACTCTAGTACATATTGGAGGTAAAATAACATTTTTACTCCATATCAAAGGTAAAATAGTATTTTATCTGGGGTAAACTACTATTATGAATCTGATATTCACTCACAACGCCATGGTTATGTTAAAATATTTTATAAAAATTAAAATAATGTTTTTCTTGATGTGGTTGGTGTAAATTGTGTTAAAGACATTTTAAACCTTATTCATTTAAGGGGAGGTGGAGGGGGGGATAAATAATTTGGTCCAACTTAATAAATTTAAAACCTCCTCTTCCAAATTAATGAAGTACCTACTTCTAAGTTCACACAACCTTCCAATCCTTCGTGATTGGAGTTTCCTTGATGTTTTAAGATTTCCTTCAACCCCCTTTACATCGGCACGAGGTATTTGTTTCTCGCTGACACGACATAGGAAACCTTCAACACTTAGAAATATTTTAAGGCTCCCTTTACCTTGGATCCTAGGTGGAAGAAAAATTGTTTCCTTGCACCTATATAGAAGAGGATAAATCAATTCCTCGATACAACAGAAGTAAAAAACATTGGACCGCCAACAAAGTGAAAAGATTCCAACCTCCAATAAAGCGGAAAGCTTCTAATCTCTGATAAGGCAAGAAGCCTCCAACCTCTAACACATTGGTGGGTGTCTCAAAACTTCCTTTCGTATTTTGGCCATAAACTTTGATTATAAGACTCATTTTGCATGCTCATTCTACCATTGGAAATATTTCTTCAATATCTACAACTTCTCAGTTATAGGATTTGGGATATTCCTCACTGGATGCCACTATTTTTAGGATTGAACATTGGCATATTGTCAACATCCCAGGAAACCGATAACCCAACATTACAATGAAGTTGTCCATAAAACAACCATCAGAGGGACCATAGATCAAACTCAGGGGAGTAGATATGAACTTTCCTCTCAACTATCAATTAATCCCTTCATGTTTAAGTAACTTTTAATTTATATTTTGAAGTGTTATGTATGAGAAACTCATGCATTTGGTGTTATGGCCCAAAGGGGGAATATATAGGGTTAAATGTATATGATATGACCCCAATGGGGGACATATATGGGGCTAAATGTACATGTAATGTGTAAATATATATGTAATAGGGTCGGCCTAGTAGTAAAGGAGCCTCATGTGTAGTTGTGAATAGGTATATATAGAGATCATGTATTCATTATTGTAGAGAGGTGAATTGTGATGTATGAATGTATTTGGTTATGTGGAGGAGGTTCTCCTATTATTTAAGGAGTTATTGTGTAAACCATCTCTCTTATCTATATTGGAGTTTTGATCCATGCTCACATTATATAAATGGTTTGTAGTTCTATTATGTTATGATATTTTAAGTATTTGGATCATTACATTTGGTATCAAAGCATTCATCTTAGGATTGTGCTTCCTCAAGCAAGTCATCTTGGAATTTTCGCTATAACTATTTTTCAGGGGCACTTCAAAAATCAAAACTGGGAGGATGTTTATAAGACATAACATGGTACTTTTGGTATGAATTTCAGCTTCTAGGTCATTGTACTTTCGTAGATACACACTGTGGAAGATATGGTTTTTTACTAGTCCTATAACTAGTCTCAAACAGGTGTTCAGGGTAAAATAGTTATATCTTCTTCATAGAGGATACAAATTTCATGAGACCAATTGCATTGTAAAAATGAAAGTCCATAGTATTTTGGGTGTGAATTTATGAATCAATTATCCAATATTGGATGTGTGGAATTATGTACAAGTTCACTCTCTAGAATAGGAAAACATTCAACAAGGTTTGGGAAAGTTACCATAACTTTCATTTGGAACATCCAATTTTGGTCAGACATGTGGCACTAAAAAGAATAAATTTTAGAGTACTACAATTAGAAATTTTAGACTCATAGGGGTTAAAATTTCAGAAATACATCAGAAGGAAGTTCGTCCAGAAGGACAAACTCCAAATCAGGGTTTTCAAAGGTATGTTCACTTAAAACTATCATAACTTTTGATTGGCATGTCCGATTGAGGTGATTCAAAAGATAGTGGAAAGAGGAAGCACATAATATTATATTGGAAAAGTTATTATAACTATTTGATATCATTATTCATGATATATTGAAGTTGTAAGTTGAGTATTATGGTTAGACCTCAGTTAAGAATCAATGGAAATACCTAAAATTACAAGAGATGAAAATATAGATGACATAAATAATGGGGAATGGTTGAGGATGATAAGGAAAAATTGCAATACTCCTTATGGGGAAGATATTTATTTGAATGGTGAATCTTGTAAGTGGTGGTATAGCTTTCATAAAGATACTAGGCGAAGTGCCACATAGGAAGTATTTGAAGATTTTTTCTCAAACAAATGGATCAAGGACTCAAAAATGGAGGCAATGTATAGAATTGAAGATGAATTAAAAGAAGAAAGGGAATATATTAAGAAGTGTGAGGAGATATCTAAGATGCAATACCTTAATGATCACTCATTAAGGAGGTTAAGAACTTAACAAAAGAAAATAGTAGCAAAGCAAAGTGGAAAAATGATGATTCAAGGGAAGATTTGAAAAAGAAAGATGAAGAGATATGTAGATTACAAAATCATAGTAAAAAACTATTGGATGAGGTTAAGATATTGAAATAAGAAAAGAAGAATTGTCAAAATCAAGAAGAAAGAAGGATCTTGGATGAAGAATCTACCAAAAGACTTGAAGAGAAAATTTGCAAGAAGGTTGAGGAATTCATAAATATTGACGAGGTAAAATAAAAAATGCAATCTATAATTGAATAAGGAAGTCAAAATTTGATAGATGGGGTCACATTGCATATTCAAAAGGAGAAAGAAGCTAAGATTCAAGAAGGTCAATAGAATATACTTGAAGAAGTTGAAATCCATCTAGAAGATGTACATGCCAAATATGATGGTATTATATCCAAGACTAGAGTAATCAAAGACCAAGAAAATATGATCAAGGATGCCATTGTCTCTGAAAAAAATGTAGATCAAGTGGGTGTAGAGTGAAGAAAAACCATCATATGTGAAACCATATCGACACCCTCATTACCAATAAAGATTTCAAGGAAGACAAGAAGGTTGATATCATCATTATCAAGGAAGAAGATGGAATACTTGTCGATATTCATGGAACAAGGAATCACACAAAATATCTTCAATAAGATATTATCGGAGACCAACAACCACTACAAGTTGGAGAAGCTTAAAAAACAATACATGGAATAAAGGGAAAGAAAATTATGCAACAACTAGCCACCAAGGATTACGATCGAAAATAATTGCCTTTGGATGTACAGATCATCATCAAATGAAAGAAGAACGCACAGACATAATAAAATGATATTACTTGGCTTCATCACATTTGAAGCCTTTAATTGCAAATATTTGAGGAGAAAGATTCTTGAAGGAGGGTACTATGTTATGAACCAAAGGGGGAATATATAGGGTTAAATGTATATGATATGACCCCAAGGGGGGGTATATATGGGTCTAAATGTACATGTAATGTGTAAATATATATGTAATAGGGTCGGCCTAATAGTAAAGGGGCCTCATGTGTAGTTGTGAATAGGTATATATAGAGATCATGTATTCATTATTGTAGAGATATGAATTGTGATGTATGAATGTATTTGATTATGTGGAGGATGTTCAATAGGGTCAGCCTAATAGTTAAGGGGCCTCATGTGTAGTTGTGAATAGTTATATATAGAGATCATGCATTCATTATTGTAGAGAGGTGAATTGTGATGTATGAATGCATTTGTTTATGTGGAGGAGGTTCTCCTATTATTTAAGGATTTATTTTGTAACTCATCTCTCTTATCTATATTGGAGTTGTTCTCCATGCTCACATTTTGTACATGGTGTGTACTTCTATTCTGTTGTGATATTTTAAGCATTTGTATCATTATATTTAGTATTGAATTACACGCAGGTATCAACTAGAATAAGATCATTCTCAACAATATGAATATGTGACATGTGAAGTAAGAAAACTATAGAGATACAAATGCCATATATCAGGACAAGAATAATCTGCTAGTACGAAGTAGTGCTCTCGCCAATGCAACAAAGGATGATAGAGAAACACCAACAATGATAGTTGTATCATCAATACAGGAACAACAAAATGGAATCAAGCCCAAACTGTAGAAAATGAAGTACAATCCTCACGGTATGCAATCCCCAGGCATAGAGGCAGGAGAGACCCCCAGTGCCCAGATTATTCATCACATTGTATGAGGTGAACTAGGGCCAAGACACCATAATGACCCAAAAGCACTAAAATAAAATTTTAAAATGTAAATCCATATGATGACTAACATATTAAATTATTATCATTTCTACTGTCAATATTCCCTCATCATTCCATAGAGGATAAAGACAAAAATTTCCAATTGGAAGGTCAAGAGTTGGGAAGGCGGAAGGCCAACAATCAAGGTGAATTTAGATAAATAGGGGGATTGTACTCAAACTAAGGGGATTTTGTCTCTTTTAGATTTCATGTATTATTGTTTAAACTTTTAATAAGGAAAAGCCTATTTGGCCAAGCTATTTTATGGAGAACTAGTATTCTTATGTTGCACGTGTTGTGGACTTTTTTGTTACATTTTTCTCAACACTTGGATTGTGTAAGAATGTCCTTCATATTATAAACTATTCTTATATATGTTGGATTCATTCTTATTTCAGTTCTTTGGGGAATATTTATCTGAATCTGTGAACATAGGACTCTAAGTAATTGTTTAAATGCTATACCATTCTAGGTTTGTGGTTATTTATTCATATTCTTGGCTCTGTTTTGCGTGAACTATTTCTCGGGCCATTAACAGGAGCACGCATGGTTATATGTTTTCTTTTTGGTTACCTTAGTTCCGTTCAGACACATACATCTTAGATTAGTTACATTTCATTCTTTTGATTAAAAAAATCATCGTTAGTGGACCGAGACACAACCATTTATCTCCAAACCAAAAATGGTTATCGATCTAGAATCTAGATGGGTTCCCTATTCCAAACGGTGAGAGGTCTAATTGGGATTTTTCACCAGGGGTAACCAATGTTTTTGATTGAGGTCACACATTCCACATCAACATAAATGGAACTATGAGGGTCACATGACAATCCTACCCATGTGTTATAACCCTAATTTTCACTAGACATGCTTACCTGGCCTCGAGCCATCTTAGATTCTTTCTTTGACAAAACACTATTGAACAACTCTTCTTAAAAACCCCTTTTATAAAGGCCCACATGCCCTGCTCCATTATAGCACATGTGTAAACACTAGCTGACCCAAGACAACCCGCATGTACCTACAAAAACACAAAAAAAGGAAAGCTACCGACGAAACACACGGCTTTGGGTAAGTTAACTAAACCTTTCAGCCATGCATGGCCGGTTACTCGACCAAATACCTAGCTTCTTCTAGCCTATAAAAGAAGGGTTAGGGATCCCATTTGGAAGGAGGAGAATCATAGTAAATAACCTATACCCGATTAAGCATTCCCTTTGTCCCAACCTTTAGCCGTCCTTGTGCAAAGATAAGTATAGAGCAAAGTAGTTGGAAGACAGTGGAAGAAGAGCCCAGGACTAGGATCGAGGAACAGTAGCCGACTTTATCATTGTGAAGTTAATAAAAGAATTGATTTTCCTGTCCCGCCATATGAGATTGTCATTATTGGAATATTGATTGTATGATTGATTAAATCTCTAACCTGTTAGTTCATAGATCAAATGCATGTGGAGTTATTTGTTTGTCTTTAGTGAATGTAGGTCAGCATTGGGAGGAGAGTTGCAGTCAAAGAATGACCAAGCACGAAAAGGGATTGACATCAAACATGAAAAATAAGGTACGTCAACTTAATCTCTTGAGCCTTGTATTTACATATGAGTAATGGGGGTTTAGGCATGGGATGATGGTAAAAAGTAAGAATCTTTAGGTCATTTCTGCATGCATTATAAAACCCTTAGTGCTAATCCATAGGAGGGATTTCCCACCCACAACACCATGTGGAGTCATTTCAATAAATTGTTTTAACCAACCCATGCCTCCTCTTCGTATATCTGTATGGGATAACCCTTTGATTATTCTAATACCCTAAAGGGAAATCTCAGTCAATACAATTGATCTCTTGTCAAACTTAAATTTAGATGGTGAATGGAATGTCTTTTCATTCATGCATCTCAATCAATTTAGCATTGCAAGAGACAATATTAATATTGCTCAGAACAATGAAATATGTTGATTATTTATCCTTACATTAGAAGAACGGATTGAAGCCTGGTTTAGGACATTACCAGTGGAATCAATACATAGTTGGAGACAATTCTTGGAAGTCTCTATTACTGCCCATGTAGATTATGATTATGATGAACCTTTTAATGAACTTGAAGATATATGTAGGATCATAAATTAACCCATGCATGATTTCTTTCAAAGAGTCATGTTGATTTATTGTAGATTACTTGAAAGTGAAAAACCTTCATACTAAGAAATTCTTGATTGGATTGCATATCTTGTCTCTATTTCTGAAGGGTACAATCCGGGTAATGAAAAATATATCTAATTCACAAGATTCAAATCTAAACAATGAATATCCAATCACCTCCCATCCCAAAGAAATATTTTCAAACATACAGACCATGCTAGCTTACCCTAAAGAATATAATACTCCGCAGTCTAATTTCAATGAGAAATTAGAGGGGGATGATTCAAAAGATGATTTCAAATCTATATTAATTAATGAATCAATTCACAAAATTGTTGTAGATTTGAATGATGGTTTAGCACTGGGAATCATAGTAATGGAAGAATAAGGGAACACTACTTTTAACTAGAACATTGTCGTAACTATAAGGGAATTTCCATCATAAATCTTAAACCATTTAGATCTAGAGTGGGAACAAAATAATGACTCTATTTTTGTGAATCATAGATATGATTTGATCTATAAAAAATATTATATTCAAGAAATCCAATCAGTTTCAAAATATGAAGATATGCATTCTCTTTATACAAATATATTTGATAATAATCACCCACATTAGCATACACTAGTTTATCATATAGTGTGATCTTTACATTACTCCAATGATAAAATAATGAGTTATAAATGAGAACAACGAGATTTCCAAGCTTTGATTGATCAAATACTCATTCTTAATGACAGTCCATCCAGGATGCACAATGATGAAAGTCCTTTGCAATTTAAACTTATGGAACACATTCAAACACAATTTGATCATGATAACCATGTTTTTGATGATTTTTTTTTGTTCCGGAATTGAATGTAAGCACTAATATATCATTCATTGATCCTGTGCAATCTGAAATTTTTGATCTCAATGAAAAAATATTAATGACAGAAGATACAAAGAATGAAGAGTACCAATTTTTTTTATATCCCCATATGAAATAACATCGCTCAGACAACCCATCACCATGTAAGACACATGAAAAATTGAGTTGATCCGAGAAACATTGTCACCTAAATATGCACCAGAATCACAAGTTAATCTTCAATGGCAGGCACATCGGTCATCCTTGGTTTTCGTTTCAATACTCCATCATTCACATAATTTTGATGATGTTATAGGAGAGAGCTTTGAGTCATCCTTTACTTGATGTTTCCCTCAAACTAGCAGGTACAATTATCCCTCTCATCATGTGGGTTATGTAAAGTGTGGGCCCAGGGAGACTCTCCTAGATAATGAGGCATTTCGGTTTCGACCGATGGTTGTATCAATTTCTCATTGTCTTGCTTTGAGTGGGCCTAGGGAGACTTTCCTAGATAATGAGTCACTTCGGTTTCGACCGATGATTATGTCAGGTTCTCATTATCTTGCTTTGACCTCCATAATTAATTATACCATCAATATCGAGACTCTCCCACAAGGTACATTTCATGAAAATTTAATACATGATTCTCATAAGGTATGCCACTCATTTTTTAATTCCTTCCAACAGTTCTATGGTGGTCATTGTAAATTTTATGATGGAATTGAAGCTTGGTTGGAAGGATCCTACATGTCTTAATTTCCTATGAATAATAATGGTACCAACTTTCTCATGTTGAATAGAGGTTTACTTAACTCAATTCTTCCTATTTTGTATCTCTTATTACTCCAATTTCTTCTACTGACTTTTGATGAACATGTGATTGCAGGTTTGGAGTTGCTTGAATGGCTACATTAGCACTATGCTTTCACATAGTCTTTTTTTCCAGCCAGTGTAGGATAGAGAAGGAATAGGAGTAGTGTAGTTTTTATTTTCTTTTATTCTTGTGTAGTATAGATATTGGCTTATTTTGGTTTCTTGAATAAAAGTCACCAATTGTTATTAGCTTATGTTTCAACTCAGGATGGCTTACTTTAGTCTTAGTTTATTTTTGCATAATATTTCTCTTCCCTCTTCATTAATGTCTTTTTCTTTGTTGTTTAATTTGAATCTTGGCTTAACTATGGCTTACATTCATCTTCATGAGAGACCCATGTGAAAAATCCCTTGAGAATATTCAACTGGAATATTTACTCACTTCAGTATCAATCGCCTTAGCATGAAAAACTGGACAAAAATAGGCTAGAAGAGCACGATCCCAAGCTGGTGAACAAGTGTTTGTTGTAAAAGACTTTACTTTTCTGAGAAATTGGAACATAAAATTCATATGATTACAAGTGAAAAACTTCACCCCACAACATTGAATGGTTTTTCCTTCAAATTTATCCATATGATCAGAGGAGAATTCTTAAGGTACTAACTATTTGAGTTCTTGTTGCATTATCAACAAAAGCAACTGTCAAGTGTGTATGCTCATTTGTGTACCACCATTAGACTGGAAAGAGTATCATACTACACCTTGCTTATCTTTGTACATGATAACTTATTGATTTCCATTGTGTGCTTCCTCCTTGTAAACCTTATTCATTGAGTATTCAAAAGTTTAACCCCATTGCCCATATGTAAAAGACATTCATCTATAAATATTTCAAATTACCAAGAATGTTAAGAAGGATCATCAAGGATACCCTTTCAAAACTCAACCAAGTACACAAATCAAGAACTATATAGCAGGTTGCTCATTCATTTGCATAAGTGTCACATGTTGGTCTGTAGTCCCATACTCATGGATATTCCAAAAAAAAGGGATGAAGGCAGTCTCATCTTTCCATTTTCCTTTGTATGTGATTTCGATACTTGTCCCAGGTTCATATATGGAACCTATTCAAAATTCTACCATTACATGATTTATAACATGATTTCAAAGAGATACAATTGAAGGAGTGATAACATTAGTTGTTAAATGAATATTCTCAGCCATGAAAGAGCATTATGATTCAAGAACAATGACCTCTTATAAATTTACCATGGTTTGAATCATCTAAGACACTGATCAACATGAAATTGTTCTTAAAATGCACTACCTCGGGGTAGACTTATTGATCATCATAACCAAATTCATTTGCTTCCCTAAAGGGAACTTCCACTCAATATATGAAGATTCAAGGTAGTTGACTCCACCTTTCTACTGGGATCTTGGAAATGGAAAACTGGTATGATTCAGGATTTGAATTAATGCGTCCCAACATGCATGGTTCCTCACTTATTCGAAGCATTATCTTTTGGTTTATTGTTCCATGCCAACCCAAAAATAGGCTTTAGTTCTGGTTTATGTTATGAGATCTCTATGAACATGTTTTTCTGGGAGGAAATTATCTTAGTCAACAGTGATTTTAGTCATATTTTCTAATTGGTTAAACATTTATGTTTGAAAACGCTTAATAAATCAATTCACATAATTGGTTGCTAGTTTGATTGATGATATATTTTTTCTCCTATATGAATACCTCAATAATTGAAGGTTTTTCTCACCTGAAAAGAAGGACACAACTCGATGAAAACAAATGGATTCATAAATTTTGACATGATCATGAAACATGTCACCCAAGAGCTTTATTCACAAACCTGTTTCTAGGATTGTACTTTTAAAATATATGCATATGATTGTTTTGAGCCTTTTCATTTTTGAAATTTTTTGGATAAAAACAATCTTGTCTTGAATGGTTTGTCCATGTATGTACAAGTGCCCAGTTGATATCGTATGCCTGATTTGAAGTAGTGAGGAGATGAGCATGCCACAATGCATAATACATTTTAGAACTGGGAGAGATTCAGAATGTGAGAACATATTTTGAAAGCCTGAGATATTGCAAGGATAGAGAAAAGCAACTTGAGGAGTAGAAAATGAATCTCTTTTCAACCCTTACCTCTTGAAGCACAAGGCCATAAAGATGAGCTAGCAGGATTTAGAAAATAGAATGTGAGATGTAGTTCTCATCCATCCTAGCACTGAATCCCTTCTAAATGAAATGATATGATTATAGGCTTTCACAGGGATTAGTTTCTTCAAGAGGTTTTAAAACTACTTGTTATGTTAGGATGAATGAAAATTTTAAAGTTGTGTGCAAAGATGACATTCATGATTTCTCTTCCAGTATATTGTTTCTTGTTGACTGCATATCATTAATTAATAATAATTTATTAAAGGTTTCATTTTTCAGTTGTAGTAGGTTTTGGACTAAATTTATCTTCTAAATCTAAATATGTCTGCTCTCTTTCATTCTCTATCATCTCTTCCCCTGAAAAAAATCATTCTCCAAATTCATTTATTTTGGGATTCCTGATCATGTTGATGACATATAGATATCTCAGATATTTCTGTCTTATCCAAGAAAATCCATCGCACTGGAAGAATTCTTAAATAAGTTTTCATATCTTTCCTATATCATGAGTTGAATTGGAAGGTCCTATTGAATATGAATTAGGACTATTTTAGAATATTGTGATCATACCATGAACTAACATAGTGGTTAATCAATGGTTATTCTTGCATGTTGTCTAGTGAGTATATCCTATGTAACAATGGAACCATCCACACATTATGCAACTACTCGCGTGAACTGTGAAGTGTCAAAGTCTAAAGGATGAAAATCAAAAGGGATAACTTTGTTTATCCAGGTGCAACAAATATACAAATAGAATCTCAATAGTTGGAAATCATCCCATATCAAGATAAAATAAGGCCACCACTTTCCCCATCCATCGAATGTTAATAATATACTAAATACAAGGGGAAGGAATGGAAAATAAAGCATAGGGTACATGCACATATCTTCGTCGGGACTATGAATACTCATTGGCAGTGGAACAAGGTCTGTGACTTCGTGGTGACTCCATTGGGGCTATGGACACTTGTGGGAAGTGGAGCAACATCTGAGGTATAATATATATGCACATGGTGAAAATATTTTTATATCCCAAACCTATATCAACCCCATGACGAAGATACCAGCCTAGATTTTTGGCGTAGTTTAAGGAAACAAATATCATGATCATTCATCCTCTTATTACAGTAGATGAGCTCACTAGCCAACATGAAAGCATCACCAGTGATACCACCACAATGAAACCTTCTAGGTACATGCTGCACATTTATTTTGGAATTTCTTATCTTAAAATTAATAACATGACCCTTTGCATTTTATGCTTATAGGTTAGGGAAGACTAGCAAAGATTTTGGCTTCACTCAATGTGTCGCCAATTGTTGTGCCAACCCAGCACCTTTCCTCATTTCTTATCTTCCAACAAAACACCATAACTCTAAGAGAATAAATTGCCCCCCCTAATTACTTTTTCTTGCTACTAGAAAATCTTTGAGACTCTTTCATGTAAATGTTAAAGTCTAATATCCTCCTCTTTTGCTCCAGACTTGACTGTTTTTAACATATTTTGAAGACCACTCTAGCTTGATGGTACACAGTGTATCGATGAGCATCCTCTATCTTATTCAAAACAGAATGTATCAATGATCTTCATTTATCTTTGTCGATACACAGTGTGTTGATGACATTGTAGTATCTTTGGTGGCACAAACTCTTTCGCACCGTCGATACACAGTGTATCGACGAGAATCCTCTATCTTCGTCAATACACAATGTATCAATGAGATTCCTTTATCTTTATTTATACATAGTGTTTCTTTGACATTATCATATCTTTAGTGGCACAAAATATTTCACACCACCGATATACGAGAGGCCAACTTGCTCTTGATCGTCGATACACCAAAGGCCAACTCCCTCTCGATCATCGACACACCAACAATGAATCACCATTCCTTATCGACACATAGTGTATTGGTGAGGAATACCCTTCTTTCGTTGATACGTCGATGGAATATTCCCATCCCTCGCTGACATAAGGTGTATTAGTAGGGAACTGTGTCATTGAGATGATCACATCTTGAGGCCTCTCCTAAATTCTTCCAACTCAAATCCTTTTCACTGCGTTCATTATTCAGGTACTTTTCATTATCAACGATCAAGAATTTCAAGTATTATTGGATGATTGTTGTTGATTTACTGCCAATTTTAATTTACGTCATGTTGCAATCTCAATTGACTATTATAATAATCTTGGAAAGTATGTTTGTGTCACTAGCAACTTTCATTACACATACCATACCCGCATGTATATTTTGCGCCTCTTGATTCTATGACTAATATTGATCTTGGAAGTGTCATTTATTATGAGGTGGGTTAATTTCAGCATCTACAAGACATAGGATAGCTCTGAATTTCATCTTGAAAAAGAATTGTTCCTCGCAGCTCATAACCAGTGTAAAGTGCTCCAAACGTCAATTGGATATTTTCACAAGATTATATTTCTCATCCAATGAAACATGACCTCAGTTCCAATGGATGGATTAATATCCTATATAACACATATGCCATAAGAATTGACCAAATTGAAATCGGGCAAAGCAGTAGAGAGAACGAGGTCTGAACTTTCATTAAAAAACACCTTTGCTCGCAATTTTGGGTAATGTCCAAAGTGGAATTTTCATCCCTGAAATAGACTAAGTATATATTTTATCGGTTACTATTAAAATTCCACTGATGGAATCAAAATCTGAGGCCTATAAGTGTCACAAATATCGTCAAGGATTTCCTGCCAACCAAGCCTCATTAACCGTGAAACTGTTGAAATGCTTGAATGAAGTAGTAATTTTTCTCAATAGTAAAACTTCTCCCCATGCTCTCTACATCGCAAAAAAAAACACCCCAATCCAACATCGTATGAGAAAGGTATGAATATTTGAAGTCATGTAGTTGCGTTAAACTCCCTTTCAACAAAGTCATCGGTTAACATTTTTTATTCAAGACATTACACAAAATTGTATTAAAAAAAAATTACTTTCGAATAGAAATAATTTAAATTTAAGTAAATTACTAAACAAGGTTTTGTTGGATTACTGAGAGAGGGGGTGAATCAATAATAGAGAAATCTAACCCTTTTTAACCATATAATGCAAGTGTTATATCAATGTAGCATTATCATCCAATATTTGCAGAGTAAATAAACAATGAACACATGAAAAATCATACACATACACAGTACACCAATGTTTTTACGTGGAAACCCAAAGCGAGAGAAAACCACAAAATTATTTTTCTTATATGTCATGAAGAATTACATTCATTGGAAGCACCAACTTTCTTTGTTTTCTAGCTGCAACTGGAAGGAGGCTCCAATCCCCTAGTTTCTAGGGCTATAACCTAAGGGAAGCTCCAACTCCCCAATTCTTTGGCTGCAACCAGAAGGAGGATACAACCCCCTATGTTCTCCTACTACAACCGAAAGGTGGCTACAACCACCTGTCCTTGCCCCATCCAACCTGTTGAACAACTGAGAGGGGGGGTGAATCAGTTGTCACCGAGCTTAAACAATTATGCTTCTTTTAAAATATTTATAAGGCACTCAATGATGATCACAATAATGCAGGGAAATAAACAATGGCACATTCAACATCAGTCACATATATGAGAAACACATAGACAAATATTTCCCAAGGAAACCCATACAGGGTAAAAACCTCTTCTTCTTTATATGATAAGTATTATTTACATTCTTTACATTATCATACACATGAGCACCAACTCATTGTGAGGCTACAACCTCTATTTTGCAAGCTGCAACTTGATGAGAGCACCAACTCTCCATTTTTCTCTAGCACCCACTAGAAGGAAGCACCAACTCCCTAGTTTCTCTAGCACCAACTAGAAGGAAGCACCAACTCCCTTGTTTCTCTAGCACCGACTAGAAGGAAGCTACAACTTCCTGTTTTCAAGCACCCACTTGAACTTCTGAGGAAAACAATCCTCCCTAGCACCTCCCTACCACCCTGGATTATGAATATGAAATACTGAAACCTATTACAGTGATATAGCATTCAAATAACAGCTTACCAGTCTCATCACTGTTCTACTGCATTTCGTTGTTCTGTCTGCCTCACTGCCTTCCTGCACACCTAACTTGCGCTGTCTGTTCTTCTGCCTTTTATGCTCTGTGCGCCATGTCCATCCACTGCATAGTTCCTCTTCTGTTCAATTCAGCTGCTGCACTTCCCTCCTCCTTCACGCATGAATCACCTTCAACAACAACAACCATAGCAACTCCAACAGCAACAACAACCCCATCTCTTCTCTGTA
>JASDQU010736757.1:173143-197880 GCA_032191745.1 Picea mariana | reverse complement strand
AGAGGGGGGGTGAATCAGTTGTCACCGAGCTTAAACAATTATGCTTCTTTTAAAATATTTATAAGGCACTCAATGATGATCACAATAATGCAGGGAAATAAACAATGGCACATTCAACATCAGTCACATATATGAGAAACACATAGACAAATATTTCCCAAGGAAACCCATACAGGGTAAAAACCTCTTCTTCTTTATATGATAAGTATTATTTACATTCTTTACATTATCATACACATGAGCACCAACTCATTGTGAGGCTACAACCTCTATTTTGCAAGCTGCAACTTGATGAGAGCACCAACTCTCCATTTTTCTCTAGCACCCACTAGAAGGAAGCACCAACTCCCTAGTTTCTCTAGCACCAACTAGAAGGAAGCACCAACTCCCTTGTTTCTCTAGCACCGACTAGAAGGAAGCTACAACTTCCTGTTTTCAAGCACCCACTTGAACTTCTGAGGAAAACAATCCTCCCTAGCACCTCCCTACCACCCTGGATTATGAATATGAAATACTGAAACCTATTACAGTGATATAGCATTCAAATAACAGCTTACCAGTCTCATCACTGTTCTACTGCATTTCGTTGTTCTGTCTGCCTCACTGCCTTCCTGCACACCTAACTTGCGCTGTCTGTTCTTCTGCCTTTTATGCTCTGTGCGCCATGTCCATCCACTGCATAGTTCCTCTTCTGTTCAATTCAGCTGCTGCACTTCCCTCCTCCTTCACGCATGAATCACCTTCAACAACAACAACCATAGCAACTCCAACAGCAACAACAACCCCATCTCTTCTCTGTACTGTGTATTTATAGCTTTTGTCCACCTTGTGCATGCAATGTGCGCAATACCTTTGCATACTCATACCGCATCGATATCCTCCACAACTTGAGTGCTCTGTTTGATCATCATCGTGACTCTTCAGCTTCTCTATCCATTTTTCCACTCGTTTAGCATCACTGTATGTTATGTTGAGATTCCTTAGCCTCTCTGGCAGTTGAGACTCTTTGTCTTCTCTATGACAGTTACAAGCTTCAATGCTCATCTAGCTGTCAATTGCCTTCACGAGCATCTTCATTCCTCTTGAAGATTCCCATAGACTCTTCATCTCCTCTGTCAATCACCCCGAAGTGTCTTCGAGTCCTCTGGTAGACACCATCAGTGGTTCTGGCAGTTACATTGTGACGTGCAATAGTAGCCCTCCGATCTCCTTCAGTTTCATCTGCACCGTTGGGTTAGATGTGATTTATGCATTTCACACTTTCGCAATTCGAAGATTCTGTGATTAGGCATCCTGACTCTTCATGTTGCGAGCTTCGAAAAGGAGATTGGCTACTCTAGCTCCCTCCTCTACGTGACCACGGACGGTGACCACCGGTTATAGAAATATTTCACCTTTTCGGTATTTCGACATTCGTATGATCCCATGTTTTGACACTCCCAGATGCGATCCTCGAAATTCTGAGGTGGAGCTTATCTACACTAGGTCCTCCCTCCATGTGACCATACGTGGTGACCATAGGCTGCGCTATAAGGCGCTGTGAACTTATGGTCTTCATCGACCCTGATCGACGGTCCACAATCTCGATGAATCAACAGTCCAGATATTTTCACGATCTCGCATCTCGCGGTTCCTCACCATGATCCGTTGACTCCAGGTTATCGACTTGTCCAATGGTTCGATGGTCCAGATCTGATCTTGATCTGACAGCTGCGATTAAATCATGATTTCGCTTATCGCGATTTCAATGGTTATGTTTCTTTCCTCTCTGAGTCGCGAGTTGTGAAACTCCGAGATGGAGTTGGATCAATGGTCCAGAATAAACCTCGATCTGATGGCTGAGATTGTTTCACGATTTTGTCCACCTTCGCGATTTCGCCGCTTCACGATTTCGTCCACCTTGCGATTTCAACACTTCACGATTTCGTTTTCCTTGCCATCGCTGTTCTTTTCCATCGCTGATCTTTTCCATCGCTTTTCTTTGCCATCGCTGATCTTTTTCATCACTGATCTTTGCCATCGCTGTTCTTGCCATCAATGACAAGCTTACTCCCAACTGTAAACCTTCCAACAATCTCCCCCTTTGGCATTGATGGCAACAAAGGCAACCCTGCAACAAAGGCAACCCTGCAACAAAGGCAACCCTGTTCTTTTCTCCCCCTTTGACATCAATGTCAAAGAAAACACGCTCCCCCTGAGCTGTTGCATTAATTTTAGGAGGTATCAGATATGCAACCAATACAAGACTCCCCCTAACAGGATGGACTCTCTTAGATGTGAGACAGGATGACACCCAACTTCTGTTTGAGATATTCAAATGGTGTCTTTGCTAGAGGTTTAGTAAAGATGTCTGCAATTTGTTCTGTAGTGGGAATGTAATTGATCTGAACAATCTGATTGGTGACTTGCTCTCTCAGAAAATGATATTTTATGGGAATATGCTTGGTCTTGGAGTGGAATACAGGATTTTTAGACACACCGAGGGCACTAGTGTTATCACAATGAATTGGGATCGGTGCAGTGTATTTTACCTCCAAATCTGTAAGTGTTTGAATCATCCATAATACCTGAGTGCAACAGGTAGCAACAACAATGTACTCTGCCTCTGTGGTTGATAAAGAAATGGAACCTTGCTTTTTACTAAGCCAGGGTACTAAGGATTCACCCAGGAAGAATGCTCCTCCACTGGTGCTTTTTCTCTCATCAAAACAGTTTGCCCAATCTACATCTGAATAAGCAGTCAGTTGAAGATTTTGATTTCTGGGATACCATAGACCATAATTCATTGTTTCTTTCAAATACTTGAATATCCTTTTGACAGCTTGCAAATGACTCTGTTTATTTGTAGCCTAATATCTTCCTACCATTCCTAAAACATGCATTATATCTGGGCGAGATGCTGTGATGTACAACAGGCTTCCTATCATTGATCGATATGAGCTTTGATCAACATCAGGTGAATCATCATCCTTGCTTAATTTACATCCAATTACCATAGGCGTACCCAAAGGTTTAGAATCTTCCATTTGAAATCTTTTCAGCATTTCTCTTAGATATTTTTCTTGAGAAATAAACATCCCTTCGTGCCTCTGAGTAATTTGCAGACCAAGAAAAAATGATAGTTCTCCTATCATAGACATTTCAAATTCAGACTCCATGGAAGAAGCAAACCGTTGTACCAATGAATCCTTATTACATCCAAAGAGGATGTCATCTACATAGACCAGTACAATGAGCAAATTATTATCCTCTGTTTTAATATACAGATTACTGTCAGCTATTCCTATCTTGAACCCTTTATCTTTGAGATACGTATCCAGTCTGTGATACCAGGCTCAAGGGGCCTGTTTTGAACCATATAAAGCTTTCTTCAGCTTGCATACTAAGTCAAGGTTGTCAGACAGTTTGAAACCCTCTGGTTGTTCCATATATACTTCTTCACTTAAATCTCCATTTAGGAAGGTTGACTTGACATCCATTTGGTAGACTTTAAACCTTTTATAACAAGCATAGGCAAGAAACATTCTGATAGCTTCTAATCTTGCTATGGGCGCAAATGTTTCACCAAAATCCAGTCCTTCTATCTGAGCATAGCCTTTACAGACTAACCTTTCTTTGTTCCTGATAACTTGTTCTTGCTCATTCAATTTATTCTTAAAGATCCATTTGGAGCCAATGACGTTTTTACCGTCAGGTCTTTGAACCATCTCCCACGTATTGTTTTTCTCAATCTGATCAAGTTCATCATTCATTGCTTTAACCCAGTGATCATCTTTGCTGGCTTCATTGAAATTCTTGGGTTCCAACATGGATATGAGAGCTATATGTGATTGTTTAGTGGTTTTGATTAGCTTTCTCCTGGTTTGTACACCTTTGTCTTTTTCTCCAATTATCTAACTTGCAGGATGATTCTTTTGAATGATTATGGAGGAGGAATTTGTAGTTGACTACTGATTTGAGCCTGTCTGAGTGTCTAAGTCTTCATCTGATTCAGAGTCTTCATTTTTTGATTCTTGGAATGTTCATCTTCAGCTTCACCTGTGTCTTCTATAGAGGACTCATTACTGTGTACCTCTCTTGCTGGGATTCCTTCATCAATTTTTACATCAATACAATCAACCATTTTATGCAGCCTCTTATTATAGCATCTATATCCTTTACTGTTTGTAGCATACCCTAAGAAGATACCTTCATCAGCCCTGTCATCATATTTGCCAAGGTTCTCATTATTATTCTTTATGTAGCATTTACTCCCAAAGACTCTGAAGTGTTTGATTGAGGCAGGTCTTCCAAACCATAATTCATAAGGTGTCTTGTCACTTTGTGGTCTGAGGTGGGCTTTGTTAAGCACATGGACTGCTGTCTGTATTGCTTCTACCCAGTAGGTTTGACCAATGTTCTTTTCATTCATCATTGACCTTGCCATTTCCTGCACTGTTCTGTTTTGCCTCTCAACAACTCCATTTTGTTGTGGAGTTCTTGGGATTGTGTATTCTCTCTTGATCCCATGTTCATCATAGGATTCCTTGAAGTCTCTTGACATAAACTATCCTCCCCGATCTGATCTTACTACCTTTAACCTCTTGCCTGTTTGTTTCTCTGTTAAAGCCTTAAATATTTTAAACTTCTCAAATGCTTCAGCTTTTTCTTTGAGAAAGGCAACCCAAGTAAGTCTGGAGTAATCATCGATAATCAACATGAAGTAGTTTTCTTTCCCTGTGCCTTCCTGTCTTGATGGTCCACATAAATCCATATGCACTAGGTTGAGTGGTTTCTCTGTTGAAGTAAATCTCTTGGACTTAAACTGTGTCCTGTTTTGCTTCCCTACTTGACAGGGTTTACACATTGAATCTTGGGGCTTTGATATTCTCGGAAGATCTTTTACTGCCTCGAGGTTTTTGAGTTTGATTAAGTGGTCAAAGTTTAGATGTCCAAGTCTTCTATTCCATAACCAGCTTTCATCATGTTTTCTTAGATGACATTCTTCTCTATATTCTTTCAGCACATATACTTTATTTTATGTCCTTATGCCTTTGGCCACCACTTGTCCTGAGTTTACAGACTTTATCTTGCAGTCCTTGGACGTGAACAACACTTCGCATCCTTTGTCACACATTTGACTTACACTGAGAAGATTATGTTTCAGCCCATTCATAAGTAGAACATCTTGGGCTTTTCCTTTTTCATTACTTAAACTCACCATCCCTTTGCCCTTTATTTTCCCAGGAGCATCATTTCCAAAGGTTAAGTTTCCTGATTTTCTTTGACTTAGAGATAGAAACTTACCTTTGTCTCCCGTCATGTGTTTGGAGCATCCACTGTCTATATACCAAGGGTTCGTTTTTCTTTGAGCGAACAACACTAGTCCACACTTGTCACTTTCCTTCTTCTTCCAAAACTTGACATTTTCAGCAGGAGATTTCGAATCTGGTTCATATTCCCTTAAGCGATAGTCAATAGATTTGTGTCCATAGTTATGATAGATGTAGCATTCAATCTCATTGTTCAACAGGTCAAACTTATTGGTGCAGCGTTGTCTACTCATTGACTGTTGATTATTTCTTGACCTCTTTAATTGCATGTCCCTGGACTTAATTTGGCAATTGGCAATCAGTGAAGGTTTGTTACTTGGCTGCATCATTCTTTGTTGTGGCAAGTATTTATTCCTTTGAAATCTTAATTGCTCATGTCTAAATCTTAAGGAATAATTTACAGCTTTGTGACCAAAGTTAGCACAGTAGAAACAATAGCGATAGAAGAATTCTTTGTACCTGGAAAATGGTTGTCTTCTTTGAGCAAATCGATTTCTTCCAGACTGATGACATCGTTTAGCAGTGATCAAATTACTTCTTTGTTCTATAGATTCAGATTTGGAATCTTTTACCTTACTCTACCTGGGCGACTAATTGTCTTCCCTTGTTTCTGCAGGATTGTTATTGTCATTGGTTGTACTTTTGACAAACTTGATGGGTTCTTCATTTCCTATCTTACCACTGCTTGATCCCTCTTCATACCCCAAGCTAGTTTTCATCTTTGGATTCCTTTGCTGATTCAGAATGGTGGCCAATCCTTCTGAGGCTTTGATACTTGACAGATTTTGATTATACAAGGCTTGAAACTTCTCCATTTCTTTCCTCGTTTTTACTACTTCTTGTTCTAATGCTTCACATCTTGCCTTCTTTTCTGATAGCTTCTATTTCAGAATCTCTTCGATTTTCTTTGCCTCTTCCAATTCTACTTTTAGTAGGACAAGGTCTTCATCAGGTTCTTTACTGTCTTTCTCGAACTGTATCAACAATTGTCTTTGCTTTCTGTTCTTGATTCTTAGTCTGTCAATCTCTTCCAGTGCACTGATCAGTTCTCCTTCCATGTCAACCACAACTTCTTCTTCATCACTCCCTGTGTTTTTATTATCATAATCCTCTTTGGCCATAAGTATGAAGTCATTTAGTTTATCTTCAATAGAGGAGTCATTTTCTTCATCATCTGAAGGATCATCATCATTGTTTACGCACAGACTTTTCTTCTTAAATTTTTTCTCTTTAAAGAATTTTCTGTGTTTGTACTTCTCCTCATCATCACATGTCTGATCCTTTCCTTTGTGGGGACATTTATTTGAAAAATGACCTATCCTACCACAGTTGAAACATTTGAAAGGTAGTTTACCTTTGTATTTGCCTGATCCCTTCTTCAGTCTCTTCACAAATTTTGCTTCAATTTCATTGGGCTCAGAATCCTCATTCTTGTCTTCTTTAAATGATGCTTCTTTGGAGGTAGGTTTATCTTTAACTATTCTCATTTCATATGCAGTCAATGTTCCTAGTAGTTGATCAAACACCAAGGTTTTTAGATCATTAAGTTCTTTTATAGTGGAGACCTTCAGGTTGAACCTATCTGGGAGAGATCTCAAGATTTTATGAACTAAAGAAGGTTCATCAATTGTTTCACCAAGTGCCTTCATTGCATTTACCATTTCTTCTACTCTTAGAAAGTATTTTCCAACAGTTTCATCTTCCTTTGTCTTCAACTATTCAAACTGTATTCTGTAGGTTTGAAGCTTTGCATCCTTTACTTTCTCATTACCCTCATAGTTGCTAATGAGTTTGTCCCACATTTATTTGGCAGTTCCTAGGTGCATAACTTTTATGAATTCTTCTTCTGCAAGCCCACTCAAGATAGCATTCATAGCCTTAGCATTGAAGGAAATTCTAGTTTTTCATCCTTATTAGCTAGCACAACTGGCTTTACATAACCAGTATCTACCACATCCCAGACACATGCACCTAATGACATTATGTAGGTTCTCATTCTAACTTTCTAGAAGGAAAAGTTTGTTCCATTGAACAGAGGGGCCTTATTGGTTGAATTTCCTTCATGGCTTGACATGTTTAATCTCTAGGATCTACCCTTAGATAGAAGGGGCTAGCTCTGATACCAATTGTTGAACAACTGAGAGGGAGGGTGAATCAGTGGTCACTGAGATTAAACAATTATGCTTCTTTTAAAATATTTATAAGGCACTCAATGATGATCACAATAATGTAGGGAAATAAACAATGGCACATTCAACATCAGTCACATATATGAGAAACACAGAGACAGATATTTCCCAAGGAACCCATACAGGGTAAAAACCTCTTCTTCTTTATATGATAAGTATTATTTACATTCTTTACATTATCATACACATGAGCACCAACTCATTATGAGGCTACAACCTCTGTTTTGCAAGCTGCAACTTGCTGAGAGCACCAACTCTCTATTTTTCTCTAGCACCCACTAGAAGGAAGCACCAACTCTCTGGTTTCTCTAGCACCAACTAGAAGGAAGCNACATATATGAGAAACACAGAGACAGATATTTCCCAAGGAAACCCATACAGGGTAAAAACCTCTTCTTCTTTATATGATAAGTATTATTTACATTCTTTACATTATCATACACATGAGCACCAACTCATTATGAGGCTACAACCTCTGTTTTGCAAGCTGCAACTTGCTAAGAGCACCAACTCTCTATTTTTCTCTAGCACCCACTAGAAGGAAGCACCAACTCTCTGGTTTCTCTAGCACCAACTAGAAGGAAGCACCAACTCCCTGGTTTCTCTAGCACCGAATAGAAGGAAGCTACAAATCCCTGTGTTCAAGCACCCACTTGAAATTCTGAGGACAAAAGTCCTCCCTAGCACCTCCCTAGCACCCTGGATTATGAATATGAAATACTGAAACCTATTACAGTGATATAGCATTCAAATAAAAGCTTACCAGTCTCATCACTGTTCTACTGCATTTCGTTGCTCTGTCTGCCTCACTGCCTTCCTGCACACCTGACTTGCGTTGTCTGTTCTTCTGCCTTTTATACTCTGTGCTCCATGTCCATTCATTGCACAGTTCCTCTTCTGTTCAATTCAGCTGCTGCACTTCCCTCCTCCTTCACGCATGAATCACCTTCAACAACATCAACCACAACAACTCCAACAACAACAACAACCCCATCTCTTCTATGTATTGTGTATTTATAGCTTTTGTCCACCTTGTACATGCAATGCACGCAATACCTTTGAATACTGATACTGCGCCGATATCCTCCACAACTCGAGTTCTCTGTCTGATCATCATCATGACTCTTTAGATTCTCTAGCCATTTTTCCACTTGTTTAGCATCACTGTATGTTATGCTAAGATTCCTCAGCCTCTCTGGCAGTTGAGACTTTTCGTCTTCTCTGTGACAGTTACAAGCTTCAATGCTCATCCAGCTGTCAATTACTTCCACCAGCATATTCATTCCTCTTGAAGATTCCCAGAGACTCTTCATCTCCTCTGTCAATCACCCCGAAATGTCTTCGAGTCCTCTGGCAGACACCATCAGTGGTTCTGGAAGTTACACTGTGACATGCAACAATAGCCCTCCGATCTCCTTCAGTTTCATCTGCACTGTTGGATTAGCTGTGATTTATGCATTTCGCACTTTCACAATTCGGAGATTTTGCGATTAGGCATCCTGACTCTTCATGTTGCGAGCTCCGAAAAGGAGCTTGGCTGCTCTAGCTCCCTCCTCTACGTGACCACGGGCGGTGACCACCGGTTATAGAGATATTTCACCTTTTCAGTATTTTGGCATTCGTATGATCCCGTGTTTTGACACTCCCAGACACGATCCCCAAAATTTCGAGGCGGAGCTTATCTGCACTAGGTCCTTCCTCCACGTGACCATACACGGTGACCACAGGATACACTATAAGGCACTGTGAACTTATGGTCTTCATCGACCCTGATCAACGGTCCACAATCTCGATGAATCAAAGGTCCAGATATTTTTGCAATCTCACATCTCGCGGTTCCTCACCATGCTTCGTTGACTCCAGGTCAACGACTTGTCCAATGGTTCGATGGTCCAGATATGATCTTGATCTGACAGCTGCGATTAAATCGCGATTTCACTTATAGCGATTTCAATGGTTATGTTTCTTGCCTCTCCAAGTCACGAGTCGCGAAGCTCTGAGATGGAGCTGGATCAACGGTCCAGAATAAACCTCGATCTGACGACTGAGATTGTTTCACGATTCACTGCTTCGTGATTTCGTCCACCTTCACGATTTCGTCGCTTGGCGATTTTGTCCACCTTGCGATTTCGACACTTCGCAATTTCGTTGTCCTTGCCATCGTTGTTCTTTGCCATCGCTGATCTTTGCCATCGCTATTCTTGCCATCAATGACAAGCTTAATCCCAACTGTAAATCTTCCAACACAACCGCCCTGACGTATAAGTAGAATGATGGAACCACTGTCACACTATCACTGTGATATATACTATTGTAAACATGTACCAATAAACCTGCACCAAACAACCTATACCAATAACCTAAACCATGTATCAACCATGCATCAACCTGTACCTCAACCTGTAATAAACCTGTACCATAAACAAGTGCATCAACCATGCACCAACCTGTACCTCAACCTCAATCAAAATCCCTCATCAATTTCATCATCCAAATATGATTTGTAACTTTGTAATAGAACTGGTGTATATGATCACATACCTGCAAACCTGTTAATGTTTATGCCATTATTATACTTCTTTGCATTTCAATAGATAAGAGCAACATAAGAACAAGATCACTAAGAAATACACATTCACAAGAGACACAACATTTATCTTGGGAAACCCTCTAGGGGAAGAAAACCCAACAAAAACTTCCTTATCATAAATAACTTATACAATGTTCAAGAGATAACTCAAACCAATACAGATAGTCCTCCCCAAGAGATGTGCCACTCTTCTCCCTCTCTCCAATTGGTAATTGTAGCTTGCCTCATAAGAGAATGAGCAAGTGAGTTGTGTGTTAGAAGTGAGGTGCTAGCCTCCTATATATACAAGACTGGCACGTGTGAGAGGGTTTCACTGGCAGGGCCGACCTCTCACTCTGGGTGGGTAAACCCACCTTTAATTAATTCTGGGTCTTCAATAATAACTGCTGGGGCCGACTTCTTATTCTTCCCTTTATAATTGTCCGATGACCAATCCACAAAAGGGGATTTGGTCCTTATACAATTACCGACATGATTAATCCATAATGGGGATTAATCCTAATAATAAAATAACAATAATAATAAGAATGCTCTTCGCAGTTACATTATTTCAACACTCCCCCTTAACAAGAAGGGTATTCTTCATCAGCATCAGGCGAGAGAGGTCTGCATCATCAGTGGCATCAGGAGGATAGTATCGTCAATATCATCTTGAAACATTGGCTAGCATATTTATGAGTCATCGAAAGTTTTCTTCATTGGCAGCATCATCATTCTCAAAAGAATTCTATCATCATCTGCATCAAATATGTATCAGTAAAAATGATACCTCATCACAGCACTAGGCTGGCAATACTACACTGGCTCAATGTCACAACTTGTTAAGATGGTAGCTCAGTGTCAGTCACATCTTTCTTTATGTCTAACAACTAGGTCAGAAGAAAGGAATATCATCATCTCGCTTTACGTCTAACAACTAGGTCAGAAGTGAGGAATCACAATGTCATGCTTTACGTCTAATAGCGAGGTCAGAAGCATGACTCAACTTGCTTTACTTCTAACAATGAGGTCAAAAGCAAGGAGCACATCAACATCTCACTTTACGTCTAACAACAAGGTTAGAAGCGAGGAATCATATTGCTTTACGTCTAACAACTAGGTCAGAAGAAAGGAATCAACAACGTCATGCTTTACGTCTAACAATGAGGTCAGAAGCAATGACTCATCTTGCTTTACGTCTAATAGAGAGGTCAGAAGCAAGGATCACACAGTGTCATGGTTTACGTCTAACAACGAGGTTAGAAGCAATGACTCATCTTGCTTTATGTCTAACAGCGAGGTCAGAAGCAAGGATCACACAACGTCATGCTTTACATCTAAAAACAAGGTCAGAAGCAATGACTCATCTTGCTTTACGTCTAACAGTGAGGTCAGAAGCAAGGATCACACAGCGTCATGCTTTACGTCTAGTGAGGTCAGAAGCAATGACTCATCTTGCTTTATGTCTAACAGCGAGGTCAGAAGCAAGGATCACACAACGTCATTCTTTACGTCTAACAACGAGGTCAGAAGCAATGACTCATCTTGCTTTACATCTAACAGTGAGGTCAGAAGAAAGGAAAATATATATACTCCCCCTTTTAGGGAGGGTCCTTTTGGACTATACCAAGCTTATCTCGAAAGTGTTCAAACTTTACACGAGATAGAGGCTTAGTCAACATGCCAGCAACCTGTTTATCCGTGCTAATGTACTGGAGCTTCAAGGCTCCTCTCTGTACCATGTCACAGATGAAATGATAGCGAATCTCTATGTGCTTCGACCTATCGTGGAACACAGGATTCTATGTCATCTTTATGCAGCTTTGATTTTCACATAGAATTGCAGTTGCTCTCATCTCCAAATCAAATAGGCATGTCAGCAACTTTCAAAGCCATATAGCTTTGCAACTAGAAGAACATGCGACAATGTACTCTGCTTCCACTGTGCTGAGAGAAATACTAGATTGCTTCCTACTCTGCCATGAGATCATGGCTGATCCCAAACTGAAACATCATCCGGAAGTGCTTTTTCTATCAGCAATGCTTCCTGCCCAATCTGCATCAGTATATCCACTCAATGTGAAGTCATGATCTCCATCATAGCTGAGACCATAATCCATTGTACCTTTAAGGTACCTCATCACATGTTTTGCAGCCACTAGGTGAACACGTCTAGGCTCTACCAGAAATTGACTCAAGGTGTTCACTGCAAAATAGATGTATGGTATGGTGTTCGTCAGGTACATCAACGACCCAATAATCTGTCTGTACAGAGTGGCATCTATCAAATCTGACGAAGTATCGACCAACAGCGTCATCTTTGCTTCCATGGGAGTATTCATGGACTTGCATTCTAGCATGTCGAATCTCTTTAAGATTTTGACCATGTACTTCCCTTGGTTAAGGAAGATTCTTTTTGGACTCTGCCATACCTCAAGGCCTAAGAAGTAATGCATTAGGCCAAGGTCTTTCATTTAAAATTCTGTGGCAAGTCTCTGTTTACATTCAGTGATGAGCTTTTCTTCTCCAGTTAAGAATAAGTCATCCACATACAGTAGTAATATTACTGGTTCGTTATCCATAATTTTGAAGTAGAGATTTGAGTCTGCTTTACTCTTGGTAAAGCCTAAGCTCGTCAAGAAACTGTCTATATGGCCATACCAAGATCCGGGAGCTTGCTTCAATCAGTATAAGGCTTTCTTCAATCGCTAGATATGAGACTTCTTATCTTCAACCTCAAATCCTTGAGGCTGCTCTATATACACTTCCTCTTTGATGACCCTGTTCAGGAAAGTTGTCTTCATGTCCATCTTGGTGCAACTTCCATTTCATCTTAGCTGCAAGAGCTATGGTGGTCCTGATTGAAGTGTATCTGGCTACAGGAGCGAATGTCTCTTTATACTCAATGCCTTCCTTCTGGGAAAAGCCACGAGTGACAAATATTTCTTTATACTTCTCAATACTTCCATTTGCAACATGTTTTATTTTGAAGAGCCATCTGTAGGATACCCCATCTTTATTCTTCGATCTGGGAACTATTTCCCATACTTCATTCTTCATTATGGATTGGTATTCCTCTGTCATGGCATCTGCCCATTCTTCTGAATGGCTTCTTCAAAGCAGGTAGGCTCTTCATCTAGTAGATTACACATCAAAGCCATGTCACTGGAGAATGGCTTTGGTCTTTTCACCTGTTTTGAGGTTCCTTCTGGAACACCATACTTCTCTCCATCTTGAATAAGCTCTCTTGCCCAAGCAAGCTTTCTTTTATGGGAGAAGGTCATTTGAGGAGGTTCTTGAACTTATGTTATATCATGGTCTTCAGGAGTCTCCTCATCAGGGGAAGTTACGACTTCCTTCTTTGGTTCTGTAGCTCTGGGAACTTCCCTCATGGATTCTGCAATCCTGGAATTTAGAGGTTCCTCTTCATATACTTCTTCAAGCTGGCATCTTATTGATTTCTTAAGTGCTTCTTCTTCATCAATGGTCATGTCCCTGCTGATCTCAATGTGGCGATGACCAGGTATGTAGATTCTGAAGGCCTTGGAGACCTCACAGTATCCTACAAATATTCCCTTCTTTCTGGAGGGTTCCAGCTTGTTTCTTTTCTCTTTCAGTATATGAATAAACACTGGACAGCCAAATATTTTGAGATGGCTTACCTCTAGCTTCTTTTCGGTGAACATTTCTTCCAGGGTCTTGAACCCAAGTGCACTATGGGATAATCTGTTTTGCACATAAACAACTGCCATTGTTGCTTCTGCCCATAAGCACATAGGAAGATCTTGATCTTCATGTCTTCCAGCATGGTTCTGTTCTTCCGTTCAACTACATCATTTTGTTGGGGATCTTGATCCCAACATCTTTGCATAAGTTCACGAACTCTTTTGAGGTATATTCTCCTCCATTATCTGACCCGAGTATCTTAATCTTCCTTACAGAAGGGTTCTCTTATCAAGGCTTTGAATTCCTTGATCTTGTTGAACACTTCAAATATATCCAGGTCTTTTACAAGAATAATCATTAATGAATGATACATAGTATACATACCCATTAATGGAGGATGATGGCACTGGGCCACATACATCTGAATGAATGAATTCTAGGACTCTTTCTGTCTTGCTGTCCCGCTTCGGAAAAGGGTTCTTGATATTCTTCCCTTGTGCACATCCATTGCATACGCCTTCATGATCAACCTTGAGTTCTGGTAAACCTATGACAGCTTTGCATATGTATGGTAGTGCCTTGTAGTTGATGTGAGCTAATCTTCTAGAGTTCACATGGAATCTTCAATAGCGTGGGTCATGGCAGCTTCTGAGTGACCCACCTTCTTCTCTTCCAATGATGATTGCTTCGTTTACGGTCTCTCCTTTAGCACATTGCCTTCTGCAACCTTCTCTATAGATTCCTCATGTGACCTGGAGCAAGGTCAACAAAACAACAAGCAAGAATAATATCCTTCTTGATAATATAAAGCAATAGCATGAACAATCATCACAGTAGCTCCTTTAGAGCTATCACTTATAATTTATCTGAAGCAAAGATTAAAGGTAAGGAATACAATACAGAATGAGGTCAACACTCTCATAGTGTTGGGACCAAGCATTCTTCCATGACAACCTGAAACTAACACACAAGGTTTCTCCTAGAGGAGGTGTTAGTTGTATCAGGCAAAGTATTTACCTCTATATGCTCACATGCTATCATGTATAATACTTTACAAAGACTGTTGTCTCAACTATAGTCATCAACTTGTCATGTGTACCTTTGAATCTTGATTAATCAAACCTGGAGCCTTGTCCTCAAGAATGAGTGCTTGTTTTTCTTCCAGGTCTCCTTCACTCAAGTGACGAGTGCTTTCTTCAACCTGTCTGTTGTACTAAGATAATACGCTATCTTGACAGAAGGTTAGGTTAGAGGATAAGCTCTATGATCAACTTTTAATTCTTCTAATAATTTGGTCATAGCTTCAACACGCAACACTGATCAAGATAATTTCATAACAAATAGATGCAGATTAGAATAATCACACCTGGGTTGCATCATTCCTCTAAATGTGTTGGATCTTGAGATCCTTCTGGATCTATGTGTAACGACCCTAGTTGGATAAATGTTTAAGAAATTATAAAGTAAAACTAATTAGGGAATTAATTGTGTTAACAAGGTATTAATTAAACAAAGATGATTTAATGATATTAATTAAGTGAGTTATTAATTAATTAAAGGATATAATTGTAATTAATTAATTAATAATTTAACTACAAACTACATTTAATAACTTACGTAATGGATTTAATAGATTAATGGTATATGATATAAAATGGTTGCGTATACAACAAGGGATAACCTATGAATCCCGAGAAGATAAAAGCATTAACGGGAAAGGATAAGAGTAATAAATGGGTTAGGCACGGAGTAAATGGGGGTGGAGAGTCGGTGAAGGAGGGATAAGGAAGGGAAGGAGTTGGACGGGAGATTTTCTACGGAGGTTTGGGGGAATGAATTTTGGGGGAGCTCTGGATTTGCGAAGAGAGTGAAGTTTTGGAGTAGGATTGATACAGTGCACCGGAGTTGCTGGGGGTTTTGGGCACGGGGGCCAGGATATTCGTTGATATCCTGGAGCTAGGGAGCTACCTCATTGGCAGGGAGGAACGGTTTTGGGCAGTGTTCAGAAGCAATCAAGGAGGCAAGCTGCAGACAGACGGAGGGATAATAGCATCAGTTTCAGGTATTCATTTAGAATTATGCATTGTTTTTGTATTAATTTGTTATTAAATTTATTATTCATTGTTAAAATTACATGCGTACGTGTTAAAATATTTCGGAATTATTGAACTTTCATGAACCAGTAGAAATTACTATCTTGTTGTAGAATTACTAGATGTTAAATTAAATCCGGCTCCTACATTTGGTATCAGAGCCATGGTTCAAATCTGGAACCAAGGGCCTAAATAAGGGGTTTAGTTATAGTAAATCCCTAAATAAATGTATTAGGGTGAATAAAAATTTGGGCCTTAAGGGCCAAAACTCTAGCCACGCTTAACCTGCACACAAAACATAGAAACTTTAATAAAAATAAAAATAAAATAAATAAATGCAATACGAAATTACCAAAGTAAAACAAGCAACTAGGGTTGTTACAAACTTATTATTGGTAATTAATTGGACAATGGGATTTAAGGGAAATATTGAGATTGTACTGAGAAMTAGGGATTTAAAAGCAAAAATATCAATGGGAAGAAAACCACAAGGAATACTTAACGAAGCAAAGTTTATAATAAATGAAACATGGCAAGTAGTACATTCTAAAAGAAAAACTATATTCGGTCGTTGTTGATAATACTGTAAAAATTTCCAGTTACTAAGATTAAATCGACAATATAATATACTCATGATTTTAGTACTTCTTAAAGATAAGAAACCAACGATTAAACGCTCTAAACTAGGGTTTCAATTAGTAGGGCTCAGAAACAAGCAATACCCCAATTAAAATTGATTTTTTTGTAGATTATAAGAAAATACTTATGCTGAATCTAGTTACTGGTATAGAATCAGTAAAACGACAATTAATTTTTAATTGCATTAACCAGTAAATATGTCGGTTTTTCATTTTTTCCCCACAATTAACCCTTAAATTCAACATTCGGCAAACCATTCATACCTTCATAACTTCAGTAACAATTGACCGTGTGACCTCGAAAAGGAGGGGAAAAAAAATCGCAATCAGAAAACCGCGCGAAATTCGTCCGCCCCAGCTGTGGCCTCAACAGAACCAATATAAAACCACTCGTAAACTGGCCAAAACCACATGAAATTATGAAATGGTAGGATAAGTGTAAAATTAAGGGTTTCAGGGACGTATTCGAATAGGACGAATGGTAATTGAATGGGAACTCACAAGCAGAGCGGTGGAATGAATTCACTCAAAATGGGTTATTTTGCTTAGAGTTTGAGTTCTGTGCACAAATTCTGCAAATTTAGAGTGAGAGATTGTCCAGGGAGGCCCAGCGGAATTCTGCATTTGAAATGAGGGAAACAACAATCTGCAAATGGACTGCTGAAAAGACCCAACTCTGGAGATAAAGAAAAGCTCAAGACACATCATGTAACCAAGTTACCATCCTAAAGAACCAGCAAGCACTGCAGCTGGTTACCCAGGTGCCTCAGTGTCAGGAAGGGAATGTGAAATGGGTTTCCTGGCCAGAAATTAGTAGCATACTAATCTATTGTCAAAATGGGAATGGGAATGACAAAGAAATGAGAAATGGGTTTCTAGGTCAAGTTTCTCGTAACATAAATTTTCCGTATTTGAATTAAAAAGCAATTAAGAAATCTTGAAAAATAAAAAACACTTGCAGAATCCATGCCTTCATCAATGTCAATAGCGACAACGAGATTTTCAGATTGCGGGTGATTGCTTTGACGGCCCAGCGGAACTCCACGAATAGCAAGCCTCCCCAGATCGTCTTTGTCGACGTCTTCCGACGCATTTGAAATTTGCAGATAAGATGTCACTGCATTCAGCGATTTCCCAACCCTGGCGTACTGGTCAACCATAGCTTTAACGGATGTATTGTTCCTGTTATTATTGTTTCTCTGGCCATACTATAACCTCTATTCGTGCCATTACAATCTTAATATCATCTGTCGATCCCAATTCCAGATTCCCATCACGGGTTTTCATTAGTTTACATGTCTACAAAGAAGCATAATCATAGAATTTGTGATATAGAAAGAGAGAAACTTACTCTGATTTGTGAACCAAGTCAAAAAACTGAACCATATTATTCTTCCAAATTGTCTGCTAGGATGCCCTTGCAACTTTGGATTCTTTCTGCGTTCTAAAAGGTAGACCGCCAAACCCTAGTAATGAAGAACCCCAGTATTAAAATCTACAGTCTAGCAGTAAAAGGCTTCAGAAAGTCAAAGCCGAGACTAATGTGATCCTCGACTAGAGGAACTAGAATGAGTAGACCAGAATATATGAACGGTTGTGTAAATAGTACTTCATGGGCACGGTTTGCTATATTGGTCATGTCTCCTACAACTGCATCAACTTCCTGAAGTACTTTGCAAAGCCTGGCAGCTGCCACCATTGGAAGAAAAAAATTCTCCTCCTCATCCTCTACTTCATCTGTGAATGTACGATTCCCTGCCTTCTTTTCACATGACCCTCCCACGAAAAACACAAAGCTTGAGGAACGGTTCCAGATCCTCATCGACTTCTCCCTTTCCTGCACAGACAACAATCCATGACCAACCAAAGCTCAGAGAAAATGGATGCCAACGAAATTGAACAGAATGAATGGGAGGAGCGCCCATGTTACAGAATGCAAAAGCATTGCGAGGGAGCCGAGCATTTGCAAAGGAGCCGAGCAACGAGCCTGCCGAGAAGGAGGCGGACTAACACGTGGGGCGCATGCAAAATGCACGTAGCTGGGTAAGCCCATTTTAATTTAATTATTTAGCAAATAATTGTATTTATTACTCTTTTCTTTACGATATCAATTTCAAAAAAAAAATATAATAAATAAATAATATATAGAAATAAATATTAATAAACTAATAAATTATAAATTTAGGAAATTAATAAAGTTTAATTAATAAATTAAGTAAAAATAATTAAACTATTAAACTAATTAACTTTATTAATTTTATTAAGAGTCAATCAAAACATTAGTTAAGTTAATAGAGTTAATTAGTTTAATAAAATATTAGTTAAGTTTGAGTAATATAGGGCTAAGAAAATTTTTTATGGAGTCTGTGAGGATCGAACCCCAGACCTCCTTCCACCGTGAAAGCTTTAACAAAGTCCGCCCTGCCAACGTGCCATACCATATGCCTTTAAAAAAAAAGGGTGTATGTGTGTTGATTAAGGCGATTGAAGCTTAGGATTAAGTTAAGTCTAGATTATTAGTTTTTAACAAACTAGCACAGCCGCAAAGTGGCTGGTGGCTGGTTAACGCCGAAAGGTACATAGCGCTGGTGAACACCAAAACATGGTTGGCAGTTGTGGATAAGTATTTAGATGCCATGGTTTAATCCTATTTAATCATTAAACGTGGTAATTATATAACCTTACAACAATTTTTTTTTATGTGATTAGGTAAATGTTAAAAAGTAAACATGTTAGCGGATGCTGTGATAAGTGCAAGAAAGTTATGAATGATAAATGTGACCCATTGATGTTGGAGGATGATTGGGAAAATGCCGGCATCTTCAATACATAGCCATCAGATAATGGTTTAAGGTTAAAAAAAAAGGGGGGGGGATTAAAAGATCATTAATTGTGCCCATTGTCAATAGGTGTACGCCTCTCGGTGTAAATTAATAAACATAAAGTCAGAAGTCACTATAATCAAGTTGTATGCGAAAGTTAAAAGGCTTAGACTAGGACAAGTGGGAAGGAGGCGACATATGTACTAGGAGAGTAAGCATAGGAAGTGGCGAGTGAGGCGCAAGGCTAACGCAGCTACAGGGCAAAGAAACCAATAGTTATTTTGGTAGGGGCGAAGAAACTAAGCTTAGATGATTAAACCTAACCCTAACCTAGCCAATCCCCTAATGGAGTAATGTCTATTTACAGACAAGTAAAGAAAACTTACGCCTAACCCTGTTTCTAGTTTGAGTAGCACCAATTTGAAACATCGTGGAACTCACCCTGACAACTTTGGTTGATGCAGGTCAAGCATATAGGATGGTCAGGACTCAAGGGAATCGAGGAAGGGGAGCATCGTCTCAAGCACTGCCAACACCGCCAGTGCCACCACCACCATCGCCCGAACTAGCCCTCATATTGCGCTCGTTGGAAGCCATTAACGAGACTTTAAAGAGGCGACAACCGGTAGGGACTGAAGTGGAACCCCCACCGTCTGGAACGGGTAATCCAGAAGCGTCAAGGGATTCAGGGGGAGGACCTCCACCTGAAGACATCACATGAGAATTGCAGAAGATCAAACTTCTGGAGTTTGTCGGAGGTCGTGCTAGTGAACATGCGGAAGCATGGTTGGAAGGCATGATAAGGTGTTTTTCCTTAAGGGACTATGCGTCCAATTCAAAGGCAAAGATCGCCATTTTTCAGTTAAGAGATAGCACTTTGAACTGGTGGGGCAACCTGGAAAGACAACTGCACCTTACCCCAGACACGGTATCTTGGGAACTTTTCGAGGAGAGGTTCCGAAGGAAGTATCTACCAGCATACTACGAGGAACAACAGGTAGGGGCATTTCATGCCTTGGTACAGGGAAACATAACGGTAGAAGAATATGAGATCAGATTTATGGAACTGGTCAAATATGTGTCGTATATGGATAACGACCAACAACAGGCAGAGTGCTTCGTCTATGGATTGAACCCTAAGATAAGAGCTATGGTGCGGATGTGGAAACCATCTTCAGTAGCGGAGGCGGTGGAAAATGCACATTATGCGGAAGAACATATGAACTTGACCGGGGGTACAAGACCGACATTTCTACATCACCCGGGGTTCGTAGGAAAGGCCCCGAGGACATTTCCTAGGGGAGGGGGCTCAAGGCCATCGCCATATGGTAACAGAGTCACGCCAAGGAGAGTAGCTGCAGGGATTTAAATGGCAGCGAGTGCAGCATCTCGTTCATCGCCAATGGTGCAGACCGGACCACGACCATCTCAGGGAACAACAAGTAGGGTCAGGGGTTCCAGGGGAAGGAACTCATTTCAGAGACAGACACATAACAATGCACAGGTTCAATCTCGTGTTACCTGTTGGGGGTGCGGGGGACCCCATTACCAACGTGACTGCCCAGAGTTACAATCAGGGTTCATGCATAGAGAAGGAAAGGCATCGATGGGGAGAGCAAGTAGCAGCCACCATATTTACGGAGCAGTTAATAACCGCCAGGACGAACATCAATCCATAGTGGTGGAGTCGTCAGGTACGCTAAATCATATCAATGTTAAGGTTTTGTTTGATTCTGGTGCGACAGATAGTTTCATTTCACCATATGCATTAGAAAAGAGTGGGTTGGCAGCCTACGAGCACGATGACTTTAAACAAGTCGAGATGGCTTCGGGAGAAAAACAAGCAGTAGGACCTAGTGTCGATAATTGTATAGTAGACCTGGGAGTGTTTACTACCAGGTTAAAGGTATACGTCACTACTCTTGGGGCATATGACCTAATCATTGGAATGGATTGGTTAGCAACTCATCGAGCTTTGGTAGATTGTTTTGCAAAGAGGGTGCTTTATGTCGATGATGAAGGAAGACCAATAGAGATCTAGTGTGTACAGAGAAAAGTGTCGCTACGCTTTATATCCACTATGAAGGTTAAGCGATGCTTGAGGAAAGGGTGCCGAATTTATGTAGTGGAAGAAGTGAATGAAAGGAAGGGACCCTCATTAGATCAGTATCCGGTATTGTCAGAATTTCAAGATGTTTTCCCGAACGAGTTACCAGGGTTACCTCTTGAAAGGGAGCTTGATTTTACCATTGAGCTAAAACCTGGTGCAGAACCAATCTCCAAGACTCTGTATCGGATGACAGCGCCGGAACTTTGTGAATTGCAAATGCAGTTGAAAGAGTTACTGGACTTAGGGCTAATAAGGCCCAGTGTCTCACCTTGGGGCACACCGGTAATTTTTGTAAAGAAGAAGGATGGATCCTTACGACTGTGTATAGACTACAAGGACTTGAANAGAAGTGAATGAAAGGAAGGGACCCTCATTAGATCAGTATCCGGTATTGTCAGAATTTCAAGATGTTTTCCCGAACGAGTTACCAGGGTTACCTCTTGAAAGGGAGCTTGATTTTACCATTGAGCTAAAACCTGGTGCAGAACCAATCTCCAAGACTCTGTATCGGATGACAGCACCGGAACTTTGTGAATTGCAAATGCAGTTGAAAGAGTTACTGGACTTAGGGCTAATAAGGCCCAGTGTCTCACCTTGGGGCACACCGGTAATTTTTGTAAAGAAGAAGGATGGATCCTTACGACTGTGTATAGACTACAAGGACTTGAACCGTGCTACAGTGAAGAATAGGTACCCAATGCCGCGAATAGATGACCTCTTCGATCAGATGAAAGGAGCAGCGGTATTCTCAAAGATCGATTTGTGATCAGGGTATCATCAGTTAAGGATTAAGGAAGGTGATATCCCAAAAACTGCCTTTCGAACTCCGTTTGGACATTACGAGTTTGTTGTAGTACCTTTTGGATTGACCAATGCGCCAACGGTATTCATGATCCTCATGAACGGCATATTCTGGAAGTACTTAGACCGTTTTGTACAAGTCTTTTTAGATGACATCCTCATCTATTCCAAGAATCAAAGAGAACACGAAGAACACTTGCGAATAGTGTTGTCCTGCCTAAGAGAGAACAAATTGTATGGGAAGCTGTCGAAGTGTTCCTTCTTCCAGAAATAGATCCACTATTTAGGTCATATCATTTCCGGCGAAGGAATCTCTATGGACCCAGAAAAGGTAAAGGCCATTATGGAGTGGCCAGTGCCGAAAAATGCCCATGAGGTGAGAAGCTTCATGGGGCTAGCGGGTTATTACCAGAGATTTGTAGAAGGATTCTCAAAAATAGCGAAACCCATCACCACTTTGCAACACAAGGGGGTCAGGTATGAATGGACAGAAGAATGTGATAGTGCATTCATTGAGCTTAAGAGGTTACTAACCAGTGCGCCAATTATACGAGTGCCGGATATGGAAAAGGACTTCACAGTCTGCACGGATGCCTTGAAGAAAGGGTTGGGAGCCGTGCTAATGCAGGATGGAGGAGTGATAGCTTATGCGTCAAGGAAGTTGAAGAAGCACGAAGAGTTATACGCGACTCATGATTTAGAGTTGGCAGCTGTAATGCTAGCTCTGAAACTTTGGAGGCACTATCTTGTTGGGTGAAACTTTGAGCTCAAAACGGACCATCAAAGTTTAAAACATCTCTTCACTCAAAGAGATCTAAATGCCATGCAAAGGCGATGGAGTGAGTTTATGAGTGAGTACGATTTTGGTATTTTGTACATAAAGGGAAAGGAAAATGTGGTCGCTGATGCCTTGAGTAGGAGACCATGTATCTTCTCCTTGGTAACCTTAAAGGTCAATCTGAGGGAACATGTGTTGACACAACTCCCAGGAGACAATTGGTATTTAAAGGTCACTTCAAACCTCCAGAGAGGGAGGAAGTTAGTTCCAAAGTATGAAGGATATAGCCTAGAAACAGACGGACCGTTAAGATATCGAGGAAGGATGTACATCCCTGAGAATGGGGATATTCGAAGCATCATACTGAAGGAAGCCCATAGATCACTTTATTGTGCGCATCTGGGTGTGAAGAAGATGTACGCAAATATGAGGAAGCTCTTCTTTTGGGTAGGCATGAAGCATGATGTAGTCCATTTCATCGCCAAATTCCTAGACTGTCAACAGGTGAAAGCCGAACACCATCACCCAGCAGGCCTCCTACAACCACATGATGTTTCTATGTCCAAATGGGAAGTCATCTCTATGGATTTTGTTGTGGGGTTGCCGCTCACATCCCATAGACACAATTCCATTCTTGTGATAGTGGATAAGTTAACCAAGAGTGCTCATTTCATTCCAGTTAGAGACACTTACGATGTCACTGATGTGGCACGTGTGTTTATAAGCGAGGTTATCTGTTTGCACGGGATACCTAAGAAGATCATTTCAGATAGGGACTCCAAATTTACTTCTAGGTTTTGGACAAGTTTACAGTCAGCGTTGGGGACTCAGTTGAACTTAAGCACAGCTTATCATCCTGAAACAGATGGGCAGACCGAAAGAGTAAATCAAGTCATGGAAGACATTCTTAAGATGTATGTAATGGATAATCAAACCCAGTGGGAGAAGTACCTACCTTTGGTAGAGTTCGCCTACAATAATAGTTATCATAGTTCCATCAGAATGCTACCCTACGAAGCTTTGTATGGGAGGCCATGCAGAACGCCATTCAGTTGGGATAGACTAGAAGACCGAGTAACAGTGGGGCCAGAATTGATTCAAGAAATGGAGGAATAGGTGATTCAGATTAGGCAGAGACTAAAGGAAGCACAGGATAGGCAGAAAAGCTATGCAGATGCACACAGGACCGACCGAAGTTATGAAGTGGGAGACCAGGTTTTCATTCATATTAGGCCTAATAAGAGTACCATACGGTTCGAAAAGGGGACAAAATTGTCACCTCGGTTTATAGGACCATTCAGGATCCAAGAGAAAATTGGACCCGTTGCCTATCGTCTCGTACTGCCACCCCACTTGCATAAAACTCATAATGTATTTCATGTATCTGTTTTACGTCATTATGTTGCTGATGAATCACATAAACTAAATTGGAAGGAATTGCAGGTATTGGATGTGGGAACCCTCACAGTAGAACTGTTACGCATATTGGACCATAGAGTCTGACAGCTCAGGAACCGTCTAGTAGACCAAGTTAAGGTCCAGTGGGACAAGTATTGTCCAGGATCTGCTACTTGGGAAGATGCTGAGACACTACGGCGAGACTATCCCTCACTATTTTGACCACCTCGAGAACATGTTTCTCGAAGGTGGGGTGTATGTAACACCACCTTTTGACTTAGACAGCCAGGATTACCTGAGGCCTATATACTTTATTTTCTAAGTCACAGTGAAACTATTAAGTGATATACTTAAACTTTAA
>JASDQU010736757.1:84085-162569 GCA_032191745.1 Picea mariana | reverse complement strand
CCGTTGTACCATAAGATACCTTAACTTCGGGACGAAGTTTCCTGAAGGGTGGGTGTATGTAACGACCCTAGTTGGATAAATGTTTAAGAAATTATAAAGTAAAACTAATTAGGGAATTAATTGTGTTAACAAGGTATTAATTAAACAAAGATGATTTAATGATATTAATTAAGTGATTTATTAATTAATTAAAGGATATAATTGTAATTAATTAATTAATAATTTAACTACAAACTACATTTAATAACTTACGTAATGGATTTAATAGATTAATGGTATATGATATAAAATGGTTGCATATACAACAAGGGATAACCTATGGATCCTGAGAAGATAAAAGCATTAACAGGAAAGGATAAGAGTAATAAATGGGTTAGGTAGGGAGTAAATGGGGGGGGGGGAGAGTCGATGAAGGNTATGGGGGAATGAATTTTGGGGGAGCTCTGGATTTGCGGAGAGAGTGAAGTTGTGGAGTAGGATTGATACAATGCACCGGAGTTGCTGGGGGTTTTGGGCATGGGGGACAGGATATCCGTTGATATCCTGGAGCTAGGGAGCTACCTAGTTGGTAGGGAGGAACGGTTTTGGGCAGTGTTCAGAAGCAATCAAGGAGGCAAGCTGCGGACAGACGGAGGGATAATAGCATCAGGTTCATGTATTCATTTAGAATCATGCTTTTTTTTTGTATTAATTTGTTATTAAATTTATTATTCATTGTTAAAATTACATGCGTACGTGTTAAAATATTTCGGAATTATTGAACTTTCATGAACCAGTAGAAATTACTGTCTTGTTGTAGAATTACTAGATGTTAAATTAAATCCGGCTCCTACACTATGGCAAGAGATCCCTTCTCCTGCAAATACTCTTTAGGGTTTAACCATTAAACATATGTAAGTGCATACCTTTGATAGCATTTGCAGGTAGTGGCTCCATCTGGTAGCAGCAGTAATCATTACCAACTCTTGAGATAACTTCAAGGGTGATTGCAATTGGTTCTACGGCTGCAACTGCAACTGGTACTGCAAATGCAACTAGTTCTGAGACTGCAAATGCAACTGTAACTTAGGGTTTTATGAGGAAACCCTAATTTTTCAAACTTCGAGTTTTGAAAATCTGATCCAGGGGATAGATGCGCTGAGCTGAGGCGAGTTAGCTGGTGCAGTCAAAATTTCGAAAATCCAACTTTTACCCCCTCAAACTTGATTTGTGGATTTCTGGACTGGTGCTTCTGGTTTTCTGGTACTTCTGGTACTTCTGGTACTCTGGTTTTCTGGTACTTTGTGAAACTAGGGTTTCACTTTCCGAGAGATATAGCCACTAAAAAGGTGCGCTCTAAGTGCCAAAATGATCCTTGGCGGAGGGCACAACTTTGTAGGTGGTTAGGGAGCTGAAAAGATTTACTTTTGCAAAACCCTAATTTTTGGGTACGGTAGCAGTGACGTTTTTCCTCTTGCGAAATATGCTTCCTTCAGGTTGGCTCTGATACCATGTTAATGTTTATGTCATTATTATAGTTCTTTGCATTTCAATAGATAAGAGCAACATAAGAACAAGATCACTGAGAAATACACATTCACAAGAGACACAACATTTATCCTGGGAAACCCTCTAGGGGAAGAAAACCCAGCAAAAACTTCCTTATCATAAATAGCTTATACAATGTTCAAGAGATAACTCAAACCAATACAAATAGTCCTCCCCAAGAGATGCGCCACTCTTCTCCCTCTCTCCAACTGGTAATTGCAGCTTTCCTCATAAGAGAATGAGCAAGTGAGTTGTGTGTTAGAAGTGAGGCGCTAGCCTCCTATATATACAAGACTGGCATGTGTGAGAGGTTTTCACTGGCAGGGCCGACCTCTCACTCTGGGTGGGTAAACCCACCTTTTATTAATTCTGGGTCTTCAATAATAACTGCTGGGGCCGACTTCTTATTATGCCCTTTATAATTGTACGATGACCAATCCGCAAAAGGGGATTTGGTCCTTATACAATTACCGACATGATTAATCCACAATGGGGATTAATCCTAATAATAAAATAACAATAATAATAAGAATGCTCTTCACAGTTACATTATTTCAACAAAACCTTCCTTAACTTTAACAACAAGAGATTAGCATTTTCATCAAACTTTACTTTAGTCTCACATGACTAGTCTTGGATTAGTCAACAACCCTAACTTGAAATAATCATAACTATGTAACTGTAATGAGTAAAGATATGAAAATAGTACACAATGTTCGTCAATGTGCTTTATGCAATTCCTTCAGGTGTCACTACTTGTCACCTCTTAGAAAATGAGTTATAGCAAAAATGGCATACCTTGTTGAATTCTGGCTTATTCTAGAGAGCGAACTTGTAGAGCGTGCCCCACAAAAAATATTTGTTGTATGAACATGAAAATTGTACACAGAATAATAAACACTGTATTATAACCAATACATTTTTTCTTACTGAATTTGGAATTGTTATGAAGAAGTTATGGCGTTTTTACCCGAAACACTTGTTTTAGACTAGTTTCAGGACTAGCCACAAACCCTATTTTCCACGGAGTTTAACTCCAAAAATAAAATGAACCACAAGATGAAATTAGTACCACAGCTACTTGGATATGTTTCCTCAATGGCCTCCCAAATTCATGGTCTGAATCATTATAGAAAAAAAGGTATTGCGAAAATGGTTAGATGACCTTTAAATAACATACCTTAGAAAGCATCATCAAAAGAATTTATCCTCCTTTGAATTTCGGCCTTCTTTACTTCACCTTCCCTCTGAAATTCGGCTTAGATATCCTTTGGTTACCTCAATCACCTGTAGATATTCAATATGCTCAAGTGTTATTAAAATGAGAGAGTCTTGCCTCTTATTTATACTTTCATGTAGTTTCCTCAAGGGGTTACCTTTTAACCATCTTAACCCAATTTCCTTATTTTAGAGCTAACCCACTTCTAACCACTTTCCATAATTAGAAAGTTCTCCATTTACTTATTATTTAAATAATCCTCCTTGACTTTTTCACTTCACTTTATTATTTAAATAATCCTCTTTGATTTTGTCACTTCACTTTATTATTTAAATAATCCTCTTTGACTTTGTCACTTCACTTTATATTTAAATAATCCTCTTTGACTTTTTCACTTCACTTTATTATTTAAATAATCCTTTTTTACTTTGTCACTTCACTTTATTATTTAAATAATTTCTTCTTTGCAAGCATTTTGACTTCTTTGACCTTTTGGGGTTTCAATCCAAGATATGAGGGTCCTCCAACTTCGTAAGGCCATAACTCTCAAACCGTGAGGAGTTATGTGATGTTCCACATACCACTAGAAATGGCATGACATGTACTATCCATCTAGAATAGTATTACCTGCAAATATACCAAAACTCATACCATTATCACCAAACAAACTTGGGTCCATTACCCAAACCTTTGTGCTACCGAAATTCTCTACCAGACTTTCTTCAAGGGTTGACATAAATGACAACCAACCCAATTAATCAACAATATCACCCTTTGGCATTGATGGCAACACTTTGATGCAATATTGAAATCATATCACTCATGCTCCCCCTGGAACCATGCCTGCATCTCTGTGACCAACGCTCCCCCTGGAACCATGCCTCTATCCTCTACATCTAATAAATCTCTCCCCCATTGTCATCAATGGCAAAGGTATATTTCCATTTGGGTTTGATCCCTCTAACTGAATCATATGATCTACCAACATGAACTATCCTCTTTATCGTGCTTCCTCGTGAACGTCTAAGACATATAAGATAAACATTCAAAAGCGGTCATTTTGGAGTAGAAATAACTCTGAGTCTCTGGCGAAGATACCCAAAGGCTTCTTGTGGAAGCAGTTTTGTAAAGATGTCTGCCACTTGTTCTTTTGTGCCCACATATTCAACTTTGATGTTCTTTTCTGCAACCTGTTCCCGTAGAAAGTGATACTTGATTGGAATGTGCTTTGTCTTGGAGTGCATCACTGAGTTCTTTGAGATATTGATGGCACTTGTATTATCACAATAGATTGGAATGGGCTGATCATACTCAACTTGTATATCTATCAGAGTTTATTTCATCCATAGAACCTGTGTACAACATGTTGTTGCTGCAATATACTCTGCCTCGGCTGTAGATAAATATACTGATGATTGTTTCTTTTTTAGCCATGATACTAAACACTCACCCAAGTAGAACATTGCTCCATCGATGCTTCGTCGGTCATCAATGCAACCTGCCCAATCTGCATTTGTGTAGGCAATAAGTGATAGATCCTTTCCTTTTGGATACCATAATCCAAACTCTTATATTCCTTTGAGATATCTGAAAATCCTTTTCACTTCTAATACATGTGATTCCTTTGGTGCTTCTTGAAATTGTGCCACCTGTCTAACTGTCTGCATTACATCTGGTCTGGATGTTGTCACATATAGTAGGCTACCAATCATTGACCTGTATTTTCTCTAATATGTAGACTTTGAATCATCATCTTTGCTCAACTTTCAACTGGTTTGCATGGGAGTGATAACTGGTTTCCAATCTTCCATTCCGAACCTATTTAGAATTTATCTGATATACTTGGTTTGAGAAATAAAAATTACTTGGTTTCTTTAACGTATCTGAAGACCCAGAAAGAAGGACATTTCTCCAAGTAATGACATTTCAAGTTTATTCTGCATGTCCTTTGCAAATTTATGGCTTAACCTGTCATCAGTACTTCCAAAAATAATATCATCAACATAAACTTCAATTAATAAAATACCATCTTGAGTTACCTTGATGTAGACCTTGTTGTCTGCACTTTCTTTTCTGAACCCTGCCTGTTGTAGATATTTATCCAGTCTAGAGTAACATGCTCTAGGAGCCTGTTTTAGACCACACAAGGCCTTCTTTAATTTACACACATAATCTGCGTTCTCTGACAATTGAAATCCTTCTGGTTGGTCAATGTAGACTTCTTCTTCAAGTTCCCCATTCAAAAAAGATGATTTTACGTCCATCTGATACACTTTAATATTTTTGGAGCATGCATAAGCTAAAACAAATCAKATTGCTTCCATTCTAGCAACTGGGGAAAATGTCTCTTCAAAGTCGATTCCTTCAACATGTGCATATCCTTTACATACCAATCTAGCTTTGTTCCTTGTAACATGTCCATCTTCATTCAATTTATTCCTATATACCCACTTTGTGTCAATCACATTCTTATCCTTTGGTCTTGGAACCAATTCCCAAATGTCATTTTTCTCTATTGATCCAATTCTTCATCCATGGCCTTATTCCAAAATTCATTCTTGCTGGCCTCTTCAAAACATGTTGGTTCAATCGTAGATGAGAGTGTTAGGTGTGTTTTTTCTGGTGAACGGATTCTTCGAATTCTAGTCTCAACTCCTGCATATTTGTTTCCGATAATCTGATCTGAAGGATGATTCTTCTGTACTCATTGGCTAGGTGTCTTTGGAGGCACTTGTTGAAATTTCTCTTCTTCTTCTGTGGGATCCTCTTCATCTTCCCCTTCTACTTCTTTTTCATCTTTTTCTTCTTCTTCGTTAAGTTGTTCCATTGATTCATTTTCTTCTTCCTTTAATTCTTGTCTACCTGTTTCATCAATTGTTACGTTGATTCTTTCCACAACTTTGTTCAATATCAGGTTGTAAAACTTGTATGATTTCATTGTACTTGAGTAGCCAACAAGTACTCCTTTTTCCACACGAGAGTCAAACTTTCCCATTCTGCCATCTTCTCTTTTGATGTAGAGTTTTCTTCCAAAAAATTTGAAGTGCTTCACATTTGATGGTCTTCCTTTCCATAGCTCGTAGGGAGTTTTGTCAGTGTTGTTTCTGAGAATTACTTTGTTTTGAATGTGAACTGTTGTATGCACTTCCTGTGCCCAAAAGATATCTGTCAATTTGGAATCCATTAGCATTGTTCGAGCCATTTCTTGTATTGTCATGTTCTTTCTTTCAACAACTCCATTCTGTTGAGGTGTCCTAGCAACAGAGAATTTCATTTTTATTCCATGCCTGCTGCAGTAGTTCATAAATTCCTTTGCAGTAAACTCTCATCCATTATCAGATCTCAAGAATTTGATTTTTGAATCCATTTCATTTTCAACCATTTCCTTGTAGACCTTGAAGTTTTCAAAAGATTCTGACTTATTCCTAAAAAAGAAAACTGCAGTCATTCTTGTATAATCATCAACTAATAACATAAATTATTTCTCACCTTTTAAACCCTTTGTTGTATTTGTTCCAACTAGATCAATATGCACAATTTCTAGTGATCTTGTCATTGAATATTATTTTGATTTAAACCTGGTCTTTGTTTTCTTTCCTTGTTGACAATTCTTGCATAAAGTATTGGTTGGTTTCATGATCTAGGGCATTTCTCTAACTGCTTCCCTTTTGCTGAATTTGACAAGGTTATCAAAATGTATGTGACCCATTCTTTTGTGCCATAGCCAACTTTCATCTTCCTTTCCTAGGCAACACTTTTGATTTCCAATTTCACTTAATACATATATGTTGCTTGAAGTTCTCGCAGTTGTTGCACTCAATTTTCATGAATCTTATTTTCTTATCTCGTACTTTTGTGAATCAAAAGTAACTTTATGACCTTGGTCACACATTTGAATCACACTTAGAAGATTATGTTTCATATCTTATACTAGTAGAACATTTTCTTCCTCGATATTCTTGTTCACAATTCTGACTGTGTCTTTTCCAATGATTTTAGCTGAATCATCATTTCCGAAGGAGACTAATCCATCTCTTTCCTTTCTTAATGTAAGAAAACCTTCTCTATCACTTGTCATGTGTTTTAAACAACCACTGTCAACATACCAACCACGTTTCTTCTTCTTAGCTTGTAGAGCGAGTGTGCATTCTTCATTGCTATATTGATTATGCTTTCTTATCCATGTCCTTTTCTGAGGTTCTTGTCTGTGACTATTGTTGTTCTGTTGTGGTTCTCTAGGAGGGACTGTCATTCTGCAATCTTTGGCCACGTGTCCAAAGTTGTTACATTTGTAGCATTCCACCTTAGTGCTCAAAGATTCAAAACTATTGTAACTTATTCTCTGTGTTTCACTAGGCCTTCTTAGATAACCCTTTTGTGTATGACTTTCAAAGTTGTTTATGTTCCTATTGTTAGCTCTGCAATTCACATCTTTACGTTCAAAATTATTACATGCATAACATAAACCAAAAAATATAGTTTGATACCTGGGAGTTGAAGATCTTCTAAAAGGAGGTACTCTTATGAATCCTTCTTATTTCTGAGGCCTATGTGTTTCTATCGGTTGTTGATTCTAAAATCTGAATCTTCTCGGTGGAGGAGTGTCTCTGTAATTTTTTTGTAGACCTTCCTATCCCTTTTGATTGTTTCTACATAGATTTTTGGATATGTTTCTTGTTCTGTTGTTTTGGAGCATGATCCCTTTTCTGTCTGATTGTATCCAAGTTCAGACTTGTCATGATGAGGTTTTTGACTGCTGATAATGTCATTTAAAACTTTTGAGTTGTTCTGCATATTTTTTCTGTTGAAGATATTTTCTTAATGTGACAATTTATAATGATCATGTCTCTTCCTTCTAGATGTTCTTTGAGTTCTTCTTCAATTCTTTTATCTTCTTCAATTTGAACCTTCAAATTTGTGTTCATTTGTTCTAGTTCCTGAGTGTCTTCTTTCTTGTCTAGTTCTGCTTGTAGTTTCTTGTTTTTCTTCTTTTCTCTTCTAATAAATTCTATGACACACAACAATTCTTCTCTGTAGTAAACTTCTGCCTCTTCATATTCTTCTTCAACCTCTTCATATTCTTCTTCAGCCTCTTCATATTCTTCTTCAACCTCTTCATATTCTTCTTCAGCCTCTTCATATTCTTCTTTGGAGTCTTCTTTATCAGATTCTTCTGCTGCCATGAATATAACTCTTTTTGTCTCACTGTCACTGACTTCATATTCATCTAATGATGAGATGTCTTCTTTGGTGCATAAGATTTTCTTGAAAACTTTCTTTGTGGTTCTTTTTTCTTCATATGTTCGTTTTCTATTTGAGTAACCTTCATCATTTCTCTTTTTTTATGAGGAAATTTGTTAGAAAAATGACCAATACCATCACAATTAAAACAAATGAAAGGAATCTTACCTCTATACTTGTCATTGGTTCCCTTGTTCAATCTTCTGACAAAGTCGGCCACTTCTTCAACAAATTTTGAGACATCACTATTGTTTATATGTTCTTTTTGTTTTTTCTTTCTCTTTTGCTTTGACCTTTTGGATGCTTTGAAGACTGCTTCTTTTATATCTAGAGTTTCTTTTTCAGTTCTCATTTCATATGCTGTGAATATTCCATGTAGTTCGTCCATGCTTATTGAGTTTAGATCTGCTCTTTCATCTAGTGTCGATATCTTAGGGTCAAATCTCATAGGAAGAGGTCTTAGTACTTTTTGAACAATTACAGATTCTTTGATTTCTTCTCCCAATCCCAAGATTGCATTTATTGTTTATTCAACTTATAAAAAGTAAGCTGCAATATTCTCATCTTCCTTCATCTTTAGTTGTTCGAACTGACCTTTGTAAGTTTGAAGCTATTCTGCTTTGTTTTTTGAGTCTCCTTCATAAATATTTTGAAGTTTGTCCCAAATATCTTTAGCAAATTTACAAGTGCAACTTTGGTGAATACTGATTCTCCAAGACCATTCAGAAGTTCATTTTTGGCTTTGGAATTATTCTGACCGAGTTTCACTACTTTGTGATTTGTCGGTGGAACTGTTGGTGTTGTGTATCCATCTACAATTGATTTTCAAATTTCAAATCCCTATGCCTGTATATATGTCTTCTTCCTTATGCTCCAAAATGCATACTTTTGCCCATCAAACTATGGTATTCCATTTTTATACATGTTGTTTCTCTCCATGATCTACCTTTTAGTGGTTAAACTAATTTCTGAAGGAAACTCGCTCTGATACCAATTGTTGGATTACCGAGAGAGGGGGGTGAATCAATAATAGAGCAATCTAATCCTTTTTAACCATATAATTCAAGTGTTATATCAATGTAGCATTATCATCCAATATTTGTAGAGTAAATAAACAATGAAAAAATGAACAATCATACACATACATAGTACACCAGTGTTTTTACGTGGAAACCCAAAGCAGGAGAAAACCACAGAATGATTTTTCTTATATGTCTTGAATAATTACATTCATTGGAAGCACTAACTTTCTTTGTTTTCCAGCTACAACTGGAAGGAGGCTCCAACCCCCTAGTTTCTCAGGCTACAACCCAAGGGAATCTCCAACTCCCCAATTCTCTAGCTACAACCAGAAGGAGGCTACAACCCCCTACGTTCTCTGGCTACAACTGGAAGGTGGATACAACCACATGTCCTTGCCCTGTCCAACTTCCCTGACATATAAGTAGAATGATGGAACCACTGTCACACTATCACTGTGAGATATACTGCTGTAAACCTATACCAATCAACCTGTACCAATAACCTAAACCATGCATCAACTATTCATCAACCTATACATCAACATGTACCATAAACAAGTGCATCAACCTTGCACCAACCTGTACCTCAACCGCAATCAAAATCACTCATCAATTTCATCATCCAAATCTGATTTGTAACTCTGTAATAGACCTGGTGTATATGATCAAATACCTACAAACCTTCCTTAACTTTAACAACAAGAGACTAGCATTTTCATCAAACTTTACTTTATTCTTGGATTAGTCAACAACCCTAACTTGAAATAATCATAACTATGTACCTGTAATGAATAAAGATATGAAAACAATACACAATGTTTTTCAGTGTGTTTTATGCAATTCCTCCAGGTGTCACTACTTGGAACCTCTCAAAAAAGGAGTTATAGCAAAAATGGCATACCTTGTTGAATTTTGGTTTATTCTAGAGAGAGAACTTGTAGAGCGTGCCCCACACTGAATATTTGTTGTATGGATATGAAAATTGTACATAGAATGATACAAAATATACTCTAAAAAAAACATTTGGTCTTATTGAATTTGGATATGTTATGAAGAAGTTATGATTTTTTTACCCGAAACACTTGTTTTAGACTAGTTTCAGGACTAGCCACAAACCCTATTTTCCACGGAGTGTAACTCCAAAAATACAATGACCCATAAGATGAAATTTGTACCACAACTAATTGGATATGTTTCCTCAATGGAATCCCAATTTTACGGTCTGAATCATTCTAGAAAAAACGTTATTGCGAAAATGGTGAGATGACCTGTAAATAAAATACCTTAGAAAGCATCATCAAAATAATTTATCCTCCTTTGAATTTTGGCCTTCTTTACTTCACCTTCCCTCTGAAATTTGGCTTAGATATCCTTTGTTTACCTTAGTCACCTATATATATTCAATATGCTCAATTTTTATTAAAATGAGAGAGCATTGCCTCTTATTTATACTTTCATGTAGCTTCCTCAAGGGGTTACTTTTTAACCATGTTAACCCAATTTCCTTATTTTAGGGCTAACTCGCTTCTAACCACTTTCCATAATTAGAAAGTTCTCCATTTACTTTATTATTTAAATAATCCTCCTTGACTTTGTCACTTCACTTTACTATTTAAATAATCCTCTTTGACTTTGTCACTTCACTTTATTATTTAATTAATCCTCTTTGACTTTTTCACTTCACTTTATTATTTAAATAATCCTTTTTTATTTTGTCACTTCACTTTATTATTTAAATAATTTCTTCTTTGCAAGCACTTTGACTTCTTTGACCTTTTGGGGCTTCAAGCCAACATATGAGGGTCCTCCAACTTCGTAAGGCCATAACTCTCAAACCGTGAGGAGTTATGTGGCATTCCCCATACCACCAATAATGGCATGACATGTACTATCCATCTAAAATAGTCTTACCTACAAATATATCAAAACTCATACCATTATACATCAAACAAACTTGGTTCCATTACCCAAACCTTTGTGCTACCGAAATTCGCTACCGGACTTTCTTCAAGGGTTGACATCAATGATAACCAACCCAATTAATCAACATGTTTAATAATAATTAAATAATGAGATTTTTCCTTTTTAATTGATAATAACATGGTTTATAAACCTTTAAAAAAACCATATTATACTTCACCTCATAACCCGATTCTTTAATTGCATGTGCATATCGGAGGTAAAATATCATTTTCACTCTGGAATTTGAGGTGAACTGATATTTTACTTCGATATGTCAGGAGTAGAAGAATATTTTTACTCCGGTACATATCAAAGGTAAAATACCATTTTCACTTCATCATATCAGAGGTGAAATGATATTTTTACTATGATATGTCGGGCGTAGAAGGCCATTTTTACTCTGGTACGTATGAGGTAAAATAATTTTTTTACTCTGTATCATAGGTAAAATAGTATTTTCCCTCCGATATACATATTTTCACTCTGATACATTTAATATGGGGTAAATTTCTAGTCACAATTCGATATTCACTCACAACACAACACCAACACATGACAGTTATGTTAAAATATTTTATAAGAATTGAAATAATTTTTTTCTTGATGTGGGTGGTGTAAATTGTGTTGAAGAACATTTTAAATTTGTTCATTTTAGGTGAGGTGGAGGGGGGCATAAGGCATTTGGCCCAATTTAATAAATTTTAAAACCTCCTCTTCCAAATTAATGAAGTACCCTCTTTTGAGTTCACACAACCTTCCAATCCTTTGTGACTGGAGCTTCCTAGACATTTTAAGATTTCCTTCAACCCTCGATACACCAACACCATGTCTTTGTTTCTCGTTGGCACGACATAGGAAACCTTCAACACTTAGAATATTTTTAAGGCTCGCTTTACCTTGGATCCTAGGCAGAATCAAAATTGTTTCCTCGTGCCAATATAGAAAAGGAGAAATAATTTCTTAGCATCAATATAGTGGAAAGGACCTCCAACAAAGAGAAAAGTTTATGACCTCTGATAAAGGAAAAAGCCTTCGACCTCTGACACAATGGCGAGACTTGTAAAACTTCCTTTCATATTTTGGCCATAACTTTTGATTATGAGACCCATTTCATGTGCAACTTATACTGTTGGAAAGGTCTCACCGAGATCTACAAATTCTCATTTATAGGATTTAATAGATTCCTCACCAAATGTTACTATTTTTAGGATTCAACATTGGAGTATTTTCAACATCCCAAGAACCTTACCCAACATTACAATGATGTTGTCCATAAAAAAAACATCAGAGGGACCATATATCAAACTTAGGGTTGTAGCTTTGAACTTTCCTCTTAGTTGTCAATTAATCCCCTCATGTTTGAGTATCTTTTAATATATATTTTGAAGTTTTATGTATGAGCAATTCATGCATTTTGTGTTGAATTGCACCCAAGTATCAGCTGGAAGAATATCGTTCTCATCAATATGAATACACGATGTGTTAAGGAAGAAAACTACAGAGATACAGATTCCATACATCTTGACAAGAATAGTCTTCTAGTACGAAGTAGTGCTCTTGTCAATGCAACAGATGATGATAGTGCAACAATTGTAGCATCAGTACAGGAACAACAAAATGGAATGAAGCCCAAATGATAGAAGATGAAGTACAATCCTCATGGTATGCAAACCCCAAGCATAGAGATAGGACATACCCCTAGTGCCCTTATTATTCATCACGTTATATGAGGCAAACTAGGACCAAGATCCCATAATGGGCCACCAACACTAAAACACAAATTCAAAATGTAAATGCATATGATGAATGGCATAGTAAATTATTAACAATTATGTTTTCATTATTCCCTCATGATTCCATAGAGGATAAATACAAAAGTTTCCAAATGGAAGGTCAAGAGTCGGGAAGGTGGATGGACAATAGTTAAGGTGAATTTCAATAAATAAGGGGATTGCACTCAAATTGAGGGGATTTGTTGAAACTTTTAATGAGGAGAAGCATGTTTGGCCAAGCTATTTTCTAGAGAACTCTAATTCTTGTGTTGCACATGTTGTGGAATTTTCTGCTATGTTTTGCTCAACACTTGGGTTGTGTAAGAATGTACATCATAGTATAGAATATTCTTATGTATGTTGGTTGCATTCTCATTTTGGTTCTTCAAGGAATATTGTTTTGAATATGTGAACATAGGAATGTAAGTATTGTTTAAATGCTAGACTATTCTAGGTTTGTAATTATTTATTCATATTATTGTCTCTACTCTGTGTGAGCTATTTCCAGGGCCATTGACAAGAGCAAATTTGGTTATATGTTTGATTTCTGGTTACCTTAGTTCCATCCAAACACGTTCATATTATATTAGTTACATTTCAGTATTTAGCTTAAAAAACCCATCATGGGTGGACTGGGCAGCAACCGATAAACTCCAAACCATAAATGGTTATCGGGATAGAATCCAGATGGGTTCCTTATAAACAATGATGAGAGGTATAATTTGGACTTTTCATCGGGGGTAACCACTAATGTTGATCAAGGTCACAAAGGCCATGTCAACACATTATCATTATTTAAAGGTCTTAACTAATTGTTCATGACAACGTCTCCAACATGTTATAGCCATGACCACCATTTAAACTGCATTGATGTTGCGTCTGCAACCGCTACTTGGGTTCATCACAGGGGCCAATTATAATGTTGGAATATTTCAAATTTTGAGGGTTTTGTAAAAATGGGACTTGTATTTATTCTATTTTGAGGAAATTTTCCACCAAATTCTATTCCACCTATGTGTATAGAAGTGGTTAGTGTAGAAAACCATTGATGTAGTAGACTAAATTGTAGAGGTTCCCTATTTTTCTATTCATGTCCACCTAAAAATTTGCATTTTATTCTCCTTGGCCCTCAAACATTTGGTCATCGGTCAGAACAAATCAATGGATGGAACATGTTGGTCATCGGTTGGGTATAGAGAATCATGAAAACTAGAATACTAGTATAGCAATCTATGTGATTTCATAAGACTTAGAATTTGGAGGTGGTATGTTACATCACACATAGACGATTGGTGTCTTCTAAGTAAAACTGTGACTAAGAAAAATTGGATCAACAAGCCACAATATGAAGAAGGGCTCTGTGGGAAGTTTTATCCATCTGGCTCTCGACATTCCATATATGCTACCTATGGGCCTCGAGACATCATTTCCTTAGTTACCCCTAGGATGGAGGGGTAACATTACCCACTTACCATATACTTACACATTATGGTCATATGCTCACAGGGGGTATTACAACTACTAATAATTTGTTGCTTGTGGTGAACAAGTAAAAGATCTTGAGGTAAAATTTACCATGTGACGACTCCACGTCTATGGTGCATGTTGTAGACCCAGATAAATACACATCTCTTCAATATTTATCACTTTGGTGATACCATTTATCCAGGATAAGAATATGAAAGTTTTCTTACATATTTTATTGAATCCCTCTTTGAACATTCGTATCGTCATTTTATTGTAAAATCCTGGTAAATGCTCTTTATATAGCTACATTTCTATTTGAGATTAGAGTATTTCCATATTTCATGTGATAGAATGCTGCCCCACCATTTGTTGGCCTAAATCCCTCATGCTCAAAGACCTTTAATAAAATTCATAATTCATCCTTTTATTAATTAGCATCATGTCTAAGAATTACCTTGACTATGTCAATCATTGGATGGAAACAAGGTACAAACCTTTAGTCTTGTCCAAAACACTTCACCTTACTTGATGGTTGTCTAAAACTTCTTCAAACTTCAATGATAATGGACTAAGAACCTGTAATGCACATATTACAATATTTCAATATTTCATCAACTTTCCAAACATCACATCATTTGGATCTCACCATGGGGGTATCATATTGTATTGGACCTTCATTTTAAGACATTTCACTCATAAATTTAAAAACTATAACAAATGACAATCATTTTAAAACTTTGAGTTGATGAATAAGGTGAATGCTGGTCTTTATGATATTACCATCACGACATATAAAATATATGTGTAGGCCCTATCAACTTGATTTGTACGTGGCCACCCTCCTATCCACTAGGGAAATATTGTTCTTATATGAATAAAACAACATAAGCAATATTATATAAATTTACCTATATTTTATGGAATAAACCCTACCACCCATACTTCCATAATCATTTATAATGAATTTTAATCAACTACTCATATGAGAGTTATATATTAGTACACCATCACCAACGAGTTTATATACATGTACCTACTTGCATATGTCAATATTCCATCTTTGTAATAATGTTTTATTAATTAAGAGTATTGTCATGCCCCTACAGTCTACCTTGAAATCATGCATCTCTTGAGGGCATGTGACACAATGATGTTTCACACTTGGCTACTTAGAAACACCAAGGTTTCACTTGGTTTCCCAAACGAACCCATGCGCTTGTTAATCATTGTGCCCCTTGGGACCGACACACCTAATATTAGTGCACCCCTCATGCTAGAGCACCCCATCCATCGAATCGACTCATCCTCTTGGGTGTGTGTTCCCCTTAGGTGAGTTAAGATGGCTTTCCTAAGTGTGCCCTGTTGGATCATGTTGTCATTGATGCCAATGATTTGATTGTGGTTTGATTGACTAATGTCATTGATTGTTGTCAAGTGATTGATTGATGTCAAGTGATTGATTGATTGATTAATTGATTGATTGATTGATGTCAAGTGATTGATTGATTGATTAATTGATTGATTGATTGATGTCTTGATGTAATATGTATTGAACTTGATGAGAATGGATAGATGAATCAATGTGTTGTCATTGATATGATGCATAGATGAAGATGGATCAATGAGTTGTCATTGATACATGATGAACATGGATCGATGTAGTTTCCTTGATATATGATGCATAGTTGGATTGATGTAATGTTCTTATCATGGTTGATAAGGTGCACAAATCGATGAACTCCAAGTGGTCCCCTTATGGTGAAATCCCTCATGGGAAGATTCTTTACAGTTGAGTTATCCTTGAAGTATGATTGGAGGACGCATGCTTGAGTATGGAATAATGAGATGAATATCAATGAATTTCTCAAAGAAACTATCCTAGATGGATAGTGCTTGTCATTACATTTCCGGTGGCATGTGGAATGTCACATAACTCCTCATGGTTTGAGAGTTATGGCCTTACGAAGTTAGAGGACCCCCATATGATGGCTTGAAGCCCCAAAAGGTCAAAGAAGTCAAAGTTCTTGAAAAGAAGAAATCATTATTTAAATAATAAAGTGAAGTGGCAAAGAAGAAATGATAGTTTAAATGATAAAGTAAAATGAAAAAATCAAGAAGGAATATTTAAATGGTAAAGTAATGGATAACTTTTCATTTATGGAAAGTGGTTAACCCTAAAATGAGGAAAATAGGTTAAGTGACTTAGAAATGGGTTAAGTGACCTAGAAGTGGGTTAAGTGACCTAGAAGATGAAGAGTATAAACAAGAGGCAAGGATCTCTTGTGAATTGTACATTTTTTGGGGAGCATCTCTTGTGTATCTTTTGTGTGTATCTCTTGAGCATGATTGAAGATCTATTCTGAGAGAGAGAGCGTGAGGAGGATCTCATGGATGCATCAAAGTTTCAGCAATGTATGAGATCTTGAAGGAAAAAGTCTCAGAGCTTCAGAAACCCTAGTTTCTAAGGTATACGCGGGTTGTAATGGGCCAAGGCGCGTACACACATGGGTTGTATGAGGACATGTAATGTATAGTAGATAAAATCACAGAGATTTGTGTTTGAGCTGATGACTGGTTGTTGAAGACTGGAGCAGGTTCCAGATCTACACTCTATGGGATCAGATCTGCCACAGAGATTCTGGTATGGTGATATTATTATCTTTATGGATACTTTATTTGTTGTGTGTTGAATGCTTAAGGCATTCTTGGTATGGTTGTTGTGATTTGGTTTATATTGGTTGATGAAGTGAGAAACACTCTTATGATTCAGTACTGATATGATGGCTATAGTACATTGGTTATTTACACATGTTTGAGTAGTATTCATAGCGTATGATTGAGAAGCATGAGTTGACTATTGGAGAGCTTGGATGTGTTGTGACTAGCTGTGGGTCAGTCTGGACAGTGGAATACAGAAGAGAATGTGTTTGCAGGTTGTAGAGGATATGAGTATGTGATGAAAAGGATAAACCCTAATATATCGTAAGGTATACGCATGCTGCACTATAGACTGGCCGCGTACACACGCATGTTGTACTACTAGTAGGGCATGTATATACGCTTGCTTCTCTACTGACAGGCCACGTACCGGTGACAGATTGATATATTTTGAGGATTTTTGCCTCATCTCAGTTGGTGCTGAGGGTGTAAGTTGAGTCTTGCATTATAGAGTTGGTGCTCTTATAGAGTTGTACTCTATTCAGTTGTTGCTAAAAAACCCCAAGGATTGTAGTCCGTAATCAAATAAAAATGTACATACATCTTGTATTCTTTGTGTTCCTTGTGGTGATTACTTGTTGATGATATATTGTTGATATGTGTTCACATCTAAACTGGTCATAAATGACAACAATGGATAATGAGTTAATGGTTATTGTTAATTAATGAGTTTTGCCTGCGTATACCTTCTATGCTATTAGGGTATATCCTTTTCATCACATTCTCAGATCCTATGCAACCTGCAAACACATTCTCTTCTATATTCCACTATCCAGACTGACCCACAGCTGGTCACAACACATCCAAACTCTCCAATAGTCAACTCAAGCTTCTCAATCATATGTTATGAATACTACTCAAACATGTGTAAATAACCAATGTACTATAGCCATCATATCAGTACTGAATCATGAGAGTGTTGCTCACTTCATCAACCAATATAAACCACATCACAACAACCATACCAAGAATGCCTTAAGCATTCACCACACAACAAATAAAAGTATCCATCAAGACAATAATATCACCATACCATAATCTTTGTGGAAGATCTGAGCCCATAGAGTGCAGATATGGAACCTACTCTAGTCTTCAACCACCAGTCATCATCTCAAACACAAATTTCCATGATTTTATCTACTGTACACACCCTTTCCTCATGCAGCCCGCGTGTGTACATGCCCTGGCCCATTACAACCCCCGTATACCTCAGAAACTAGGGTTTCTAAAGCTCCGAGAATTTTGTCGTCAAGATCTCAGACATTTCCAAAACTTTGATGCATCCATGAGATCCTCCTCACACACTCTCTCTCAGAATAGATATTCAATCATGCTTAAGAGATACACACAAAAGATACACAACAGATGCTCCTCAAAAAATGTACAATTCATAAGAGACCCTTGCCTCCTATTTATACTCTTCATCTTCTAGATCACTTAACCCACTTCTAGGTCAATTAACCTATTTTCCTCATTTTAGGGTTAACCACTTTCCATAAATAGAAAGTTCTCCATTACTTTACCATTTAAATATTCCTTCTTGATTTTGTGATGCAGGAGCATCTCAAGCGAGCCAATGCGGAGATAAAAGACAGCTGGAAAAGTGCCCAGTGCAAATTTTGAAAATGTCTTGAAACATTTATGAAGTCATCAAGTGGAGGCACGCTGGTAAAATGTAAATGGACCTTGAGCGATCTGCTCTCGTCCTTAGTAGGTAGAAAGACATTTATGATAGTTAATGCAAGTATATAGAAATTAATGTGTAGATTAGACAGTTTAGAAGAAAAGAGGGAAACGGGATATAGACACCCTCAATTGTGTATTGTAACATAAAAGAGAACAAAAGAAGAATGAGATTATGCCAATTGAGAGCATAGAGCATAGAAGAGAAGAAGCAGAGAGTTGTGTAGTCGAATTCCATGTACAAAAGTTCTGGATTAATACAAGAAGGGTTTGATTCAGACTCATGGTGTTCAAATATTCTCTTTGTATGCATTTTTGAATGTTATGCTCATGAATGTTTTCATCTTTCTGTCATGCAATTGCTTTTATGCTATGTATGAATGATTTCTTGTTGAATGTTTGAAATCTGAGAGGAAAGGGAAAAGGAATGAGTTTCAATTTCTTTTCTATCTGAGCAAGAGTTCTTGCAAGGAGTGCAGTTGAATTGTCCGCAAGGAGTGCATTGACAAAGGGTTCAGAGGTTTGTCTCTGAAAGCTCAGACAAGATAGATTTTGTTCTCATTTCCTCAGAAGTGCAGTCAGGCATAGGAGCCGTGCAAGGAGTGCACAGGACAAGTAAAGTCTCAGAGTTGCGAACCTGAGAAATTGTTGAAGGGCTACTATTGCATGGAGTGCACAGAGTCGAAGGATTTAAATTCCTTGGAGTAATTAAGGATTTTTCCGCAAGGAGTGCATGCAGTAGTCTTCTTCAAGACTCAAAGTTGGAGAAAGATTAGAAGGGATAGAGTCTCCACAGTCATCGAAGGAAGCACAGGAAGTTTGTGCATTGGAGCAGTGAGAAGGCATTGCAAGTTTGTGTCGCAGGTAGTTGAATACCATGGGAAAAACCACTTGGTGAAAAGTTGCAGAAGTCCTTGTGAAGGAAAGAGATAGATAGTCAGAATTCTCAGTGGAGAATTCGCGAAGTCCCGTGAGCTGTCAGATATCATGGAGGAGCAAGGGAGTTACAGTGAGTAATTTTGAGGGGTTCAAGCTCAGGAGAGGCAGAACCGTAGATTCAAGCCAACCAGGTCCATTGGATTTACCTGTGGATTTCTATTTCAGGGTTTCGTGAGTTGAAGTCCCAAAATCTTTGCATCAGGAATCGTGAAATCATGAAGCGCGAAGTCCCGAGGGTGAAAGGATCGTGTCGGCCATAGGAATCAACAGGGTGGACAGGTGGCTCATTCTCGACAAGGGAGTCAATTTCGTTGACCATTTCGGGGTTTCCCCGAAATCTTTGCATCAGGATTCACGAAATTGCGAAGTTCGAAATCCCGATGGAATGAGGAGCTGTTGAAAATTCAATCTTGCAAGCGCATCGGAGTTTCGGTAATTCAGGTTTCGGGAGTCGAGGGGATGATTTTCTTGACATCGCAACTCTCGAAATTGTGATAAGGAGAAAGGTGATATAGAGAGAGAAAAGGCCAAGTGTCATAACTACGAGTTTCGGGGGTCCGAGAGACAAGATGCTTGACCACAGGATTCGCGGAATCGTGAAGTCCGATCTCCCAAAGCGCGAAGGGAGATTCCACAAGGTTTGGTTGTGGGTGAAGATTTCTCGAAAGGGAAATAGGAGAGCCATTGCCGGGAGCTCTTCGGGCTAGCGAAAGAGAAAAGATCCTGTGTAGGTGGACTTCTGACCTGCGGGTTGGGTGGGCTGCGTCCATCATTTGGTATCAGAGCCCAGAAAGGTTTCTTTGCTTTCTGTAGCAGAGAAAAGGAGAATTCACCATGCCATTGAGAAGAAGGGACAGGCAAATACCTGATCCACCAGAGGAGAGGGAAATGCCGAGAAGAAGGGGTAGGAAGATGCCTGATCCAACCATGGAGAGAGAAATGCGTGACCTATGCACCAGAATTGAAGACATGGAGACAGCACAAAGGCGTACAGTCAGTGTTGGGGATCTTAGTGATTCCGAAAGTGAAATTGAGGCTGAAAATGAAGGGGAAGAAGTTGCAGCTGAAGATGCAGCAAACGAATGCCTGATTAGGGCTATTGCAAGAATGGGTGCAAGAGCGAAAATGGACATTCCAGTTTATGAGGGAAATCTATATGCAGAGGAGCTTCTAGACTAGCTTAGAGCTCTGGACACATATTTTGACTATGAAGATGTCGAAGAGGACAAGAAGGTCAAACATGCTGTCATGAGATTAAAGGGACATGCAACGTTATGGTGGGATGAGCTACACGCTAACAGAAACTGCAAAGGCAAGCAGAAGATCAAGAGTTGGGATAGGATGATTGCGAAGATGAAGGCAAAATTCATTCCCAGAGATTACCAGATTACTCTGTTTCAAAGGATGCAAAACTTGAGACAGAAGCTGATGACAGTAAAGGAGTACGAACATCAGGGAAGGTCATCGAGAAAGTGATGATGAAAAGGTTTCCAGATACATGAATGGTCTGAGATACGACATTCAGGATGAGATGAGCATGATGACCATATGAATGGTGGAAGATGCTTATCAGATGGCTCTAAAAGCTGAAGAGGAGCTGAGCCGAAAGCAGGGTCAAAGAGGCCGAGGCAGAAGTCAGCCCAAGGACAAATTAGTTGTCCAGGATAGAAGAAAGAATCCCAAGGAGGACAAGAAGAAACCTCAGACTCGAACTAAGAGAGGTGGAAGCTCACAGCGAGGGAAATATGATGAACAGAGAGGGAAGCATACTGAATAGAGAGAATATTATGCTGATAATAATATTTTTCCTCGTACCAGAGGTAGAGGAAGAGGAAGAGGTGGAGTAATAACATGCTTCACATTTGGAAAGAATGGGCACAAGTCTTATGAGTGTCCAGAAAAAAAGAAAGAAGGAGGTGAGACTCACATCGCCGAAGCGCAGAGGAAAAATATTGAGGCAGAGGATGCTGAAGGTGGAAGATCGCTGATGATGCGAAAATCTCTTTTGACACCAGAGAAAGAGGTGGAGAGTTCAGTCCAAAGAAATAGACTTTTTCAGATTGCTTGCAAGACCAAAGACAGGGTATGCAAGGTCATTGTGGACAGTGGTAGCACAGAAAATCTTGTTTCTACAGAGATGGTAGAAAAGCTAGAGCTGGAGACGATTGATCATCCAAGCCCTTACAGAGTTTCATGGTTACAAAAAGGACATCAGGTAACCGTCACTAAACAATGTTTAGTTGAATTTAAGATAGGAGAATATAATGATAAGATACTCTATGATGTTATTCCCATGGATGTTTGTCATCTATTGTTGGCTAGACCATGGCAATATGACAGGAATGTGATTCATGACGAGAGAATGAACACATACACCCTAGATAAGAATGGGAGAAATCACATGTTGCTTCCAATCAAGGATAAAGAAGTGAAACCTGAAGTAAGCAACACTGTACTTCTCATGAGTGGGAAGGAACTTATTACAGAGGTCAAGAAGAAGGAGGAACCACAATTCATTGTGGTCAAGAAACCAAAGATTGTTTTGACCAGCACAAGAGTGGATGATTTACCAGAAGAGGTTCAGGAACTATTGGAAGAGTTCGCTGACATAGTAGTGGATGAACTACCTCATTTGTTGCCACCAATCAGAAGTGTGAGTCATCACATTGATCTCATACCTAGAGCTAGTTTTCCAAACAAAGCCACATACAGATTGATGCTGCAAGAGAATGAAGAGATCAAAAGACAAGTCCAGGATTTGTTGGATAAAGGTTTGGTTAGGGAAAGCTTGAGTCCGTGTGTTGTTCCGACAGTTTTCAGTCCAAATAAATACGGAGGCTGGAGGATGTGTACTGACTTGAGGGCGATTAACAAGATAACCATCAGGTATAGATTTCCATTTCCAAGGATGGATGATTTGATGGATTGCTTGAGTGGAGCAAAATATATTTCGAAGATTGATTTGAAAAGTGGTTATCATCAAATCCGCATGAGAGAAGGTGACGAATGGAAGACAACATTCAAAACCAACGAAGGGTTGTATGAATGGCTTGTCATGCCATTTGGTTTAACAAACGCACCGAGTACCTTCATGAGATTGATGAATGAAGTCCTAAGGGAGTTCATCAAAAATTTTGTCATTGTGTATCTGGATGACATATTGATTTTCAGTAAAACAGTGGCAGAGTATCTGAAACATTTGGCTACAGTGATGCAGAAGTTATAGTAGGAGAAGCTGCTAATAAACATGAAAAAATCCTCATTCATGAAGACAGAGCTCATTTATTTGCGGTTTTTTATTTTTGCAGATAAATTGAGGATGGATCCAGATAAAGTGGAAGTGATCAAGAATTGGCCATCATCAAAGAGTACATTTGAGGTGAGAAGTTTTCATGGATTGGCTAGTTTCTACCGGAATTTCATCAGAAATTTCAATGGAATTAGTGCACCAATGATGGATACAGTGAAGAAGAGACACAAATATTTTCACTAGATAGAAGAAGCTGAGAAGAGTTTTAATTTGTTGAAAAGGAAGATCACAGAACAACCCATTCTGGTGTTGCCGGATTTCCAAAAGACATTTCAGGTGAAATGCGATGCAAGTGGGTTTGCAATAGGGGCAGTCTTGAGTCAAGAAGACAGGCCAATAGCATACTTCAGCGAGAAGCTGAATGAAGTGAAAGTGAAGTACTCCACTTATGATAAGGAATTCTATGCTATTATATAGGCATTGAAGAAATGGAGACATTACTTGATTCCCAAGGAGTTTGTCTTATACAGTAACAATCATGCATTGCAGTTTGTGACTCAACAGGAAAAGTTGAATCAAAGACATGTAAAATGGGTTGAATACATGCAAAATTTCACTTTTGTGATTAAACATATTTCTGGTACTGCTAACAAAGTTGTTGATGCTTTAAGCAGGTAGTGTTTGCTATTGCAGGAGTTCAGAGTCAAAACGATGGGTTTTGATGATCTCAGGGACATGTATAGAAATGATTCATATTTTAAAGAGGCGTATGAAGCAGTTGAGAATCCAATTCTCAAAGATAGAAGCCAATGGATATAATACATGATCCAGGAAGGATTACTATTTAAAGGTAATCGACTTTGTATTCCAAAATGCTCCATGAGGGAGAATTTGCTGAAGGAGAAACATAGTGGAGGACTGGCCGGACATTTTGGTCACGAAAAGATGTTCGCAAAGTTGAATGAGTCATATTTTTGGCCGGGAATGCGAGAAAACGTCAAGATATTCGTGGACAGATGCAGAATTTGCCAGTATTCGAAGGGCAAGATGCAGAATGCAGGGTTTTATCAACCATTGCCCATACCTGAGAAGCCGTGGGATGCAGTTAGCATGGATTTCATATTGGGGTTGCCAAGAACACAAAGAGGGTTTGACTCAATCTTTGTGGTGGTGGATATATTTTCCAAGATGGCACACTTCATTCTATGTTAGAAAACCAATGACGCAACTCACATTGCGAATCTATTTTTCAAAGAAGTCATTCGACTTCATGGATTACCAAGGAGCATAGTTTCGGATTGAGACACTAAGTTCATAGGAAACTTTTGGAGGACCTTATGGAAGAAGTTGGGAACTAACTTGTCATTTAGTTCGGCTTATCATCCTTAGACAGATGGATAGACAGAAGTGGTGAACAGAAGTCTGGGAGACTTGTTGAGAAGCCTGGTGACGGAACACCACAGCAAGTGGGACAACATATTACCACAGGTGGAATTTTCTTATAATGACTCAATTAACAGAAGCACGGGGAAGAGTCCATTTCAGATTGTCTATGGCATGCAACCGAGAGGAATTTCTGAGCTGAGAGATTCAGAACAGACTACGACTAGGAGCGCTAGTGCAGAAGATTTTGCAGAAGCGATGAAGGAACTTCACAGCCGGGTGAAGGAGCGATTGTAGAGTTCGAGCCAGGAATATAAGCGCAAAGTATATCAACACAAGAGACAACTTCAATTTGAGGTTGGTGATTTGATTCTGGGACATTTGAGAAAGGAAAGGTTCCCGAGAGGAACATATAATAAACTGAAGATGAAGAAAATCAGACCATGTAAGGTCTTAAAGAAATTTGGGGCAAATGCTTACGAGATTGAATTACCTGATGGGATCAGAATTTCTTTGATATTCAATATCTCAGATTTGTACCCATATAAAGCTGAGGAAACAGGGATAGGAAATGAATAGCCAGAGGTCCAGTGGAAAAAACAGATGCCAATTGCAGAAAAGCCGCAGATGGAGTGCATACTGGACAAAAGCGCATACTGGACAAAAGGGTCAGCAAGAAGACCAGGCGAAAGCAATACTTTGAATATTTGGTCAAGTGGAAGGGCCATCCAATAGAATATGCCAGCTGGGAGAATGAAGCAGAGATCCAAAGGCATGGACACACTATATGTGAGCTCATGGATATGAGCCCATGAAAATTTTCAAGCAAGGGAGTATGATGCAGGAGCATCTCAAGCGAGCTAGCACGGAGATAAAAGACAGCTGGAAAAGCGCCCAACATAATTTTTGAAAATGTCTTGAAACATTTATGAAGTCATCAAGTGGAGGCACGCTGGTAAAATGTAAACGGACCTTGAGCGATCCTCTCTCGTCCTTAGTAGGTAGAAAGGCATTTATGATAGTTAATGCAAGTAGATAGAAATTAATGTGTAGATTAGACAGTTTAGAAGAAAAGAGGGAAATGGGATATAGACACCCTCAATTGTGTATTGTAACATAGAAGAGAACAAAATAAGAATGTGATTATGCCAATTGAGAGCATAGAGCATAGAAGAGAAGAAGCAGACAGCTGTGTAGCCGAATTCCATGTACAAAAGTTCTGGATTAATACAAGAAGGCTTTGATTCAGACTCATGGTGTTCAAATATTCTCTGTGTATGCATTTTTGAATGTTATGCTCATGAATGTTTTCCTCTTTCTGTTATGCAATTGCTTTTATGCTATGTATGAATGATTTCTTGTTGAATGTTTGAAATCTTAGAGGAAAGGGAAAAGGAATGAGTTTCAATTGTTTCTCTATCTGAGCAAGAGTTCCTGCAAGGAGTGCAGTTGAATTGTCCGCAAGGAGTGCGTTGACAAAGGGTTCAGAGGTTTGTCTCTGAAAGCTCAAACAAGATAGCTTTTGTTCTCATTTCCTCAGAAGTGCAGTCAGGCACATGAGCTATGCAAGGAGTGCACAGGCCAAGTAAAGTCTCAGAGTTGCGAACTTGAGAAATTGTTGAGGGGCTACTGTTGCATGGAGTGCACAGAGTCGAAGGATTTAAATTCCTTGGAGTAATTAAGGAATTTTCCACAAGGAGTGCATGCAGGAGTCTTCTTCAAGACTTAGAGTTGGAGAAAGATCAGAAGGGATAGAGTCTCCAAATTCGTCGAAGGAAGAACATGAATTTTGTGCATTGGAGCAGTGAGAAGGCATTGCAAGTTTGTGTCGCAGGTAGTTGAATACTGTGAGAAAAACCACTTGGTGAAAAGTTGCAGAAGTCCTTGTGAAGGAAAGAGACGGATGGTCGGAATTCTCTGTGGAGAATTTGTGAAGTCCCGTGAGCTGTCAAATCTCACGGAGGAGCAGGAGAGTTACAGTGAGTGCTTTCGAGGGGTTCAAGCTTAGGAGAGGTAGAACCATAGATTCAAGCCAACCAGGTCTGTTGGATTTACTCGTGGATTTCTATTTCAGGATTTCGTGAGTTGAAGTCCCAAAATCTTTGCATTAAGACTCACGAAATCACGAAGCGCAAAGTCCCAAGGGAAAAAGGATCGTGCGAGCCATAGGAATCAACATGGTGGATAGGTGGCACATTCTCGACAAGGGATTCAATTCCGTTGACCATTTCGGGGTTTCGTGGGGTGAAGTCCTGAAATCTTTGCATCAGGATTCGCGAAATTGAGAAGTACGAAATCCTGATGGAATGAGGAGTTGTTGAAAAGTCAATCTTGCAAGCGCATCAGAGTTTTGGTAATTCGGGTTTCGAGAGTCGAGGGGACGAGTTGCTTGACATCGCAACTCCTGAAATCGTGATAAGGAGAAAGGTGATATAGAGAGAGAAAAGGACAAGTGTCATAACTACGGGTTTCGGGGGTCCGAGAGACAAGACGCTTGACCACAGGATTCGCGGAATCATGAAGTCTGATCTCCTGAAGCATGAAGGGAGATTCCATGAGGTTTGGTTGTGGGTGTAGATTTCCCAAAGGGGAAATAGGAGATCCATTGTCGGGAGCTCTTCAGGCCACCAGAAGAGAAAAGATCCTGTGTATGTGGACTTCTGACCTGCGGGTTGGGCGGGTTGCGCCCATCATTTTGTCATTTTAATTGATCATTTAAATAATCATTTCTTCTTTGCCACTTCAATTTATTATTTAAATAATGATTTCTTCTTTTCAAGAACTTTGACTTCTTTGACCTTTTGGGGCTTCAAGCCATCATATGGGGGTCCTCTAACTTCGTAAGGCCATAACTCTCAAACCATGAGGAGTTATGTGACATTCCACATACCACCGGAAATGTCATGACAATCACTATCCATATAGGATAGTTTATTTGACAAATTCACCAATCTTCATCTCATTATTCCATACTCAAGAATGGGTCCTCCAATCATACTTCAAGGATAAATCAACTGTAAAGCTTCTTCCTGTGAGGGCTTTCACCATAAGGGGACCACTTTGGAGTTCATCCATTTGTGCACCTTATCAACCATGATAATACCATTACATCAATTCAATTATGCATCATATATCAAGGAAACCACATCGATCCATCTTCATCATGTATCAATGGCAACTCATTGATACATCTTCATCTATGCATCATATCAATGACAACTCATTGATTCATCTATCCATTCTCATCAAGGTCAATACATATTACATCAAGACATCAATCAATCAATCAATCACTTGACATCAATCAATGACATCAGTCAATCAAACCACAATCAAACCATTGGCATCAATGACAACATGATCCAACAATCTCCCCCATTGGCATTGATGGAAATACCAACATTGATGTCAACACCAATCATTGATATCAGCATGTAGACAAGGCATGATCTACATCAATAGTCATCAATCATATCAATATAACTGTCTCTCCCCATTACTAAACATCAATCACATTAATGTGACCATCTCTCCCCATTTGACATCAATGGAAAAGGGCCATTCTCCTCTTGGGGATATCACTCTGATGCAATGTTGAAGATACATTGTTCATACTCCCCCTATGACCACCGCTCCCACTGGAATTGTGCCTCTGTGCTCTTTCTTCAATTATAGGGATTTTTCTTAGTATGCATCTGATAAATATCTCCTCCTAGAATAATGGGAAGAAGAATGACTCCCCCTATGGGTATGTCTCCCCCTATTTGCAAGATGAGAAATATGCTACCACATGATGATCCTTGGACCTGTACATGCATCAAACTTATGAAGTACCAAACATCATGAAGCAAATGATATGTCAACAATGAAATAGAGAATCATGAGGAAAATATCAACCAAGTACATATTGTACCAAAATGTGTGCCCACCATGCAAAACACCCATGTACATCAACCATGTACATCAAAACCATACAATGTGCCATAAGATATCATCCATGGAATTTATCAACCATATGCCTCTATCAACATGCCAACATGTGCATCTACCAATGTGCCAACCATGTGCATCCACCAATATGCCAACCATGTGCATCCACCAATTTTCCAACCATGTGCATATACCAACATGCCAAGAAAATGTGTATCTACCAACTTTCAAACAAGTGTTATATCACTCATGATATGTCTTTACCATGAACCAAGTGCCACAATCATCAAATGTCTCATGTACCAAAGTATATGCTTATCAATTAATACCAATGATGTACTTTTAGCCAAGTACTCATCATCCAAACATATATCAAACATGTACATCAACATATATCACTACTTGCACCGAAAAAATATGCTAACCATGCACCAACATGATGAATCCTCATACATGTATGCCAATTCCTCCATAAAATATGTGCCAATCAAACTGCTAGTAGGTGCCCCTATCAATGTATCAATCATGCATCAACTGTATATCAAGCCATGACTCATCAATGATGTACAACATGATCACCTCATCAAATCACCAACTACATGTCCCAATATGTAGCCCATTCATATTCCAAATGCATGCATCAAGATATTCAATAAGTAAGCTTCCAATAATACATCACAAGATATATCAATGAAACTCAAATATGCATCAGCCATGTGTCCCAACAGATCAACCTCAATCCTCCATTTACTACAACAAATACTAAGCATCCAATAATACATGTACTGGTAGTATGCTTCAATAGATCAATGACCTATCTAGCTAGCAACATCATTATATATCATATAACCAAGGTGCCATAACTTTAATGCAATAACCAACATTGTTTTTCAACAGAAGATGCCTCAATCCACACTCATGGGTTAGTGCCATGAATCCAAGATGGCCTTTCATTATTTTTATCATCACATTACATAATCCAATATAGAATCATGAAAACATGTAGTAAACAATGTCAGAACTTGCAACAAACCATGTCAGACCCTGCAACACAGAGTTATACCATCACATTAAGATGCAACCTATGTGCATTGACTTTTTCCCAAGGCTTTACCCCATGTTCACGTTATGTTGCACAACAGATCGTCTATGTACGCGACCTATTCAAGGTCAGCCTGCGTATGTACATGACTGTTACCATTGTCACTCGCGTATACCTCAGTGGATGACATACTTGAGATTCCCTTTAAGTTTTCATTATGTTATGGCTACTTAGTCTTCTTCACCCACTTCTGAAGGTGTCCCTTCTTCTCTAAACTTAATCTCTGAGTTTCCATCTTTGCAAATATGTCTCCCTTCCTTACTTCATTCCTTCTTCTAGCCATGCTATGTGAAGTCCTCATCATGGACTTTCTTCTTGTGTTCCAGCAATCCTGGGATTTGTGGCCAAATCCACTACAGTTGTAACATCTCATGGTGTTACAGTGAACAACAATGTGTCCTTCTTGATCACATCTCCAACACCTTATGGTGTTATAAAATCTTCCATTATATTTCCTTTCATATGCTCTACATTCAAAATATTTGTGACCATATTCATTACATGAATAACAATGCCCATGAAAAATACTTTCATACTTTGGCTTTGGTGTCCCAAAGATAGCTTCTTGAGGTCTTCCTTGCTTTGTTCTTTTGAAATTTTCTTTGCCTTGTGTGGATGGTTGATTTGCAACATTGCGTTCATCCTTTGATGGAATTACCTCATGTTCCTTTGACGTGCTTGCTTCATCATGTGTAGCTTCTCCTTTGTAACCAAGACTCGATTTATCATATGGTGATGTTTGATTTTCCAAGATCTCACTCAAGATTTGTGAGCTATTCAAGAATTTATTTGACTTCTCTACCTTCTTTCTAAGGTCAACAATTTCAGGTTCTAACTTATGACATGACTCTTCCTTTTCATTTATTTGATTCTTCAATAGTTCCTCCACCCTTTTGGCTTCTTCAATTTGGGTCTTGAGATGAACAATAGTTTCAAAACATTTGCTAATCTCATAATCTACCTTATTATCTTATTTTTCATTCTTTAATCTTGTGATCTCTTCTTCCTTTTCATCTAATTGAGTCTTTTTACTCTCTTCTTGTTCCTTGAGCATTTCCCTTAACTTCAAGATGTGCCTTTGACTCATCTTAAGAAACTTCTTAGTGTTATCTAAAAGATAGCTATAGACTTAATAATAATGTTCATTGTTATATTCATATAAACCATCTTCAACCTTCTTTTGAAGTTCTAATAGATCTTCTCTTATTATTTCCATGGGATAATAATTAATCAATTATATACAAACTACTTCTATATTTTCTTCTTCACTTGTAGAAAAGAATTCAACATCATCATCTTTTGAAATATTGCAATCAAGGTTTTTTGATGATTCTTTTCCTTCATTTGAAATGTCTTCAAGATCTTCCTTTTTGCCAACATCATCACATGATTCTTTGTCTTCATTTGAAGTGTCTTCAAGCTCTCTTCCTTTGTGCCTACATCATCACATGACTCTTTGTATTCATTTGAAATGTTTTCAAGCTCACATCTAGAAATAATGCAATCAAGAATTTTTGGAGATTCTTTACCTTTGATGATCTTGATGGAGTGGTCTTCAATATCTTCTTTCTTGCTTTGATATGTCTTCTCTATCTTTAGCCATAGATCCTTGGAAGAAGTGCATTGTCCCATGCTCTCTTTGACAAGGCTTGAAAGTCCACTAAGAGTGGTCTTGAGAGCTAATGCATCATTTTTATTTCCTTCCCTTTGAGCTGCAAACTTTGACTTGTTCTTCAATGAAACTGATCCACCAATGGTTGCCTTCCAAATATTTGCTCCCATTTCCTTCAAATGTACTCCCATCTCTATTATCCAAGTAGAATAGTTTTCCTCATCAAGGATTGGAACGTCATCATCCATTTGTGTGTCCATGGATCTCCTCCAAGATTGTTAAGGCTTATAGAGAAGGCATGCTTTGATACCAATTGTAGGACACACCGACTACACTGAGAAGGGGGGGGGGGTGAACAATGTAGGGATCTTTTTCCCAAACTTCCCTCTTACTCAAAAAATCATTAATTAATAATCACCATTAACTCATTATTCATTGTTGTCATTTATAACCAGTTTAGATGTGAACACATATCAACAATATATCATCAACAAGTCATCACCACAAGGAACACAAATAACCCAAGATGTATTTACAATTTTCTTTTATTATAGACTACATTTGACTTGCCCTTAACTCTTCATCAAACCATACATCATTTGACTTGCGTTGTAAGGAACCTCGGGTGGAGTTTCCACTTGGAACATCACACACCCAAGGAACCCCAACTATCCCCTATATGAAGACTTTTGTCTCCTCATTCCCACCGAGTGTCTTGTTTGTCTGATTCAGACAATGGTGGAAGTGCAGGTGTCTGAGCTAAGATCCCAAGGCCATACATCCTCCCCCACCTCAATTTTTATTCTTCCTCAACAACATCCACATAATATGTGATATCCAAGTCTCTGCCCAACTTGTGCCTTCATTGTAAATAAATCTATAGGAAACCCCAAGTTTCATGGAAACTAAAAACCCCATATTATGCCAAAGTGAAAAACACAAGTTTCCACAAATAAAACTATATTGCACCCAAATATGCACAATCTGTTGCATAAGCTATTGTGATATATTCACCTAAATCCAAGGAAGAAAGTCACCCAAATATACAACACTCTCTCATTGTGATGTTTTTGCCTTGATATTATTTGGTTCTGTTGTTGTTTTTGTTGCCTGCTACAATTGATTGTTGCCCACTTCACTTCAAAATTTCTCTTAAGTGTTGAACTCTTGTGATATTGTTGTTGCGCCCATAATTTAACCAAATTTTCCATGTATCTGCACACTGATATCCCCCATGCCTTGGACTGATTGGATATTTAGTCCAACCATCGCACCCAACTCATGAGAATTCACTTCCTCATGCCCTAATTTAGTCTTTTTTTTTGCATCTCCATCACTTTGTCCAACTCCAAAGACTAAGGCAAGTGTCCATCCTTGCATCATCATTGTTGTCTTCATCTAATCTTCGTCATGGAGATCCTACACAATGTCTAATTGTTGCACTTTGAACCTACTAGTGTTTCTGTACTCTTGACCCCCATGCCATGTTGTTTTTCTCACCCAAGTCATGAACTAGTTAAATGGCCAGTCCAACCATCACACTTCTTGAAACTGCACACCCTCATGTAGAAACCAGTCACTTCCTTCCACAATTTGGTATGTATGCACAACAATATCAAAAGAAGGAAAGGTCTCCCCTTGCCTTGCTACATTATGAGGTCACCCGAAACAAAGTCTTCAGTGACAACTTGGCTCCACTATCCTCCTCATGGAACAGTTAGCCAATCTTCCCCAAGAACTACATGTCCAGATTTCCTTTTCCTCACTACTTCATCACCCGGACATGTTGCTACGTCTACCTCTCTATGCCTTGGAATGGTTAGGCTTCACCCTTAACCATGTTTCCCCAAAGAAATAGAAAATCCCATGTCCAAGTACTATCTTCATGCTACAATCTAACTATGTGCACAATCCTCCAAATAAAGGCAAGTCCCAACCTCACCTCCTTTTGTCAAGTCACCTCAACACAACTCAACATCTCCGATGAGTGTGGCCAAATTTCCTACCCTCCTCAAACGTCCAAATGAACTATCCAAAGTGCTCCAAGTAGATTAATTTACCTTAAAGAACTCCCATGCCTTAGGCATGTTCGAACCAATACTTTTCCAACCTCAACCAACAACCCTTGCTAGATATTTGAGTCATCCACAATCATCTGCAAGTCACTAAGGTGCCCTCTTCCTCATCCAATGTCTTATACCAAAGGTGAACAAACACCACCCAAGTCACTTGGTCTACGTTATACCCATTTAGGTTGACTTCCAATAATTCTTATTCGAGGTCTCTACTGGCTCCATCCATCTCTTGCAATGAAACTGCCTTACACTCACCACAAGTGTCTAAAATATGGCACTATCGTCGCAACTGTCAAGTCATCACATGACCTAATGAAATTGGATAAGGCACCAAACACCAAGGCACCTCACCCAACCTATCAACTCAACATGAACATAATTCACTGCCCACTTCACTGCAACAACTTCTCTAATGCACCTCATCAAAGAGTTAGGAATCTTCCCCAAGACACCTCCGACTACATCCAAATCTGCTTAGGTCCACCATAAAAATTTATCCATTCAAGTCATCCAAATCTCTTTGCACTTTCACCCAACTAGAACATCCCAAACTACTTCATGAATTCTTAGAATCTGCACCATTTGAGTCACCCTCAAGTCTACCGATTTTCACTGCAGAAATTAAATGCACTTGAACCACCAATTCATGCGTCTTCCCTTCAAAGAACTCACTACAACACTTGGAAAATGCAAGTACTCAATCCAACCATACCTTTCCAACAACATCATTCACTGCAATCATTCTCTAACCCTATTGTCTTATACATCCACTTTCCCAAGTAGCTAACTCTATGCATGAACTCACCTCAAACACCATTCTGTTGGCAGCCAATACAATTTTTTCTATTGCCCTATAAGCTGCCTACACCTATGTCTTCTGAACTTCAAATCATCGCAAACAAACGATATTTTCATTTCTTGCGACACTTGCAAATTGGTCTCCATTTAGTTTTCACGACTGTAAGCGTGAAAACTCCTCTATCTTTATTTGAATTGTCTTTTGTCAATATTTTGAGTGGCACTTACCTTTGGTTTATCATGTGGCTGAAAGGATTTTCGAACTATGCCTATTTGGACATTTTTACATTGGTTGCATAACTTGATTTTTTAAACTGGTAAGGCATTGAGCATATGGATTTATATTTTTGAGACTTTCCTAGTCATTGAATTACACAGGGGTCATGGTTTATTTTGTTTTTATATGATGTGATCCTTATGTTAAAATTTATATAGCTCTTGGCTTGTCAATTTTTTGAAATCGATTGTCACCATGTTTTAAAACCTTTGATTAAAATGTTTGATTATGCAATGGCGCGTTGGTTAAACATTTGGGTTTAATTTTACATTTAGTATTCGTGGTTTGAAATGGTAAATGGCGCATTGGTATATCATTCATCGTTTGATTTTTGGGTTGACTGAATAGTATGGTTTGAACTATGCTATGATTGTTTCAACAGAGGGTTAATTCGCCGGTTGTACTTTTCCATTACTATTTTTCATGGCGCTAAGTGATTCCACCACCCTCGCATGCGCACATTAATGCTTCCCCTTTGATCGTTCATAGTGGTTAGACCAAATCACTCTGCTCCTGTGTGTTGGTGATTTCGACCCAAACCCTTACCATGTGCTCACACCATGGCTCCATTCGTGAGGGATGAACCGAATCGTAGCCAGGGTCTGTTGATGTTCGACAGTGCCTGAGTGACCTTGAGGAAGTTGGATGGCTTCCATTTATATAGAAATTTGATGGTTTTAACCTCTGCGTTGCTCGGCAATTCGCTTTAACCTTTGATGGCTGTCGGGCCAAGGTCGGGGATGTTCAATTGCAAATTGACGAGCAATTTCTCAGTTTAGCTACGGGTTTTCCTATCACTGGACAATGATGGTCCAAGAATTACAAAGTGGAAGAGGTCCCTTGGACTCTGCTCTTCCAGTCACGTAAGGTTGGCTCCTGTGATAAGGGTTTTCCCGTAACCATGCTGAAACAGCGCTAGCATGACTTATTGATGATTATCAAACAGTTTATCATCTGTGAAGGTCGGTATGGTTTTGTTTTCTTACACCACCTTCGTTTTCTTATGGTTTTCATGGGCTTTGAGCTTAACATGCCTTATTACTTGGACATAAGCCTGTTTAAAATGTCTAAGAAATATAAAAGGAACCAGGCTGACAGCAACCTTTTTCACTATGGGTTGGTTAAAATGATTGTTGTTTATCATTTGGGGTTACACGAAGACTGTTGGAATGATTTCCTTGCTCGCAATGGCTTTGAGGATTCAAATCCTCCACAAGTTGACAAACCTGTGGTGACCGAGAACAAAGCTATACCCCCGGTACCCTACAGTATCCTGTTACCTAAACCCTTACCCGACTCACCTATTGACCTACCCCACTCTATGACCAAGGATGTAGATAATGTCAAGCCTGTGGGAAAGAAGCCTAAAGCCAAACCCACTGCAAACACCAAAGGCAAAAAGAATGCCCGTCTAATTTCTCGGATGGCGAGGAACAAGCCGAAACCTCCTGTCAACCCTGACCCTATCGTATTAAGTGAAGACTCTGACTCGGAAGTGGAGCGTTTCCTGGCTAGTGAATATCCCTATTCGAAAGGTCTGTGTACCAAACCCCCGTATGACTTTGTGTCAAACCTACCACCTTGCTTGTAAAACGACCCTAACTACCTAGGCATTAAGCTACCTTGTGAAACCCTGGGTCATTCATCTAAACCCTCTCCTGCTCTATCGAATTCTATAATGCCACCCTGTGATCAGTGCGGCTCATGGTTAGAGAGATATTATCTCAATGTGCCGATGCTACAGTCAAAGATTAAATCTTTGGAGGACCAGGTTACACTGCTTACCCGTCAAAAGGCTGAGCTACAGACCATTGATAAGAGACAAAGAATGACATGCTCCATTTTGTTTAAAAATGTGGAATCGGCCACGGCTGTGGTGAATTCTAAGCTGGCATAATTGGATAGCCTCGTCACACAGGTATGTGTAATATCAATCATTTTTATAAATAGTATGAGTTTATATAACGATTCAAATTTGTTTTGAATAGCTCTGTTCAGCATTGATTAGTTTCGTTACATTGTATGCTTAGCCTTGCTTTGACTGAACAGAATTTCGTTTCCCAGTTTAGTTTCGATTAGATGTTAATCGATTTGATTGATTTGGTATGATTTAGCCAAAATGAATGCTCTGCTGTCGATTGAAGTCGTTTGATAGACACAAGTTGTTTCTCATATTTTGATTCTGAACACAATCGCATTTCGTGTTGATTTCGTTATGATGTATATGCTATGATTGGTAACAATTGTGATATGGTTAACTGTTACGGTTTTATGTCCATATGGCCTTCGACCAATTCGAATACAGTTTGGATTGTTTTTTAAAATGATTCTGTACAAATTCACCCAAATCGTGAATAGATTCAATTTGTAACGGTTATGGGAAACCCAACCGGTTAATTCGTTTTGGTTTGCTGTTAGAACGACCCTGTTATCGGTTGGATTTGTAATGAATATTCAATTACAAGTTGATTTGAGGAACGAAAGTGACTATTACCCAGGATCACGATTTGTTTCTATAATTAAACTCAGTCGTAATTCGTTTTGATTATTTTCCCAGTTTACAATTGTAATCTCTGTTGATTCTATTACAATCTTGTCTGTTGATTGTGCAAGAAAACAATCACGAATTTGATTGTGTTGACACTGTTGCATATGATTTCGTTTACACATAAGCGAAGCAGTCTGTCCATCTTTACATTTGATTGAACGATATGAATTTGTGGTTATACTATTATAATTATAACGAATCAATGATGGTTGTGTTGGATTAGATCATATCGCATACGATATTACTCATTATTGATTTAATGGGATATGAAGCAGTCTTGTTACTGTTTGACCCGATTTTATGGTGGAAGAAAAACAAAGTATTCTTACCTCTGTTTCGATTAAATCACTTCTGATTATGTTTCATATTAAATGATAAAATCATTTGAATCATTAGTGATTCGTTTTCAATGTTTATTGAAAGAAAATTGGATTTGATTCTTTTAAAAAAGAGATTTGATTTGATTTCTATCTAATCCTGTATGCTATTTTAGACTAGCTACATAATAAGATGATTCTGTAGCTAAGTCTGTAGAATCAAATTCTTATTGTTTTGTTGATCAAATACCTTTCTAACTTGATATTTTTGGTCATTGCAGATAAATCCGAACTTGCAGTGGATTTGATGAGCAGTTAGGGGATATTTCAAATATTCCACTTGCATTTTAGTTTCCTAGTTTAGTTGATTTTGGGGATATTTTCCCAGATTATGTAAAACAATTTGATATTATCCACAGGGAGGTTTTACCCTGTGGAGAGACTTATATATACTTATGATTTTTGTAATAAGGTTCATCCTCATTCGTGGGAGAACAAGGATATGGAGTTTTAATACAGACTGAAGCAGAATTTGGTGTTTTGTTACAGCTTTAGCTTCTCATGATATCAATATTTTGTTTCATGTTGTGTCTATCAATTTGTATCTGGTTAATGACTACTTTAACTATCTTAATCATGTGCAAATGATATAATTTAATCATTGTCATCCATATCTGGTTTCTTTAAGTATTTAAAGAACATAGCAATTGCTTAATTCAGTTTGTGAACGACAGATTTCTCTTCTTCATAAGTTGAATTATAAAATATAAGTTTTTGCATAACAGGTTTCCCTTATTGCAGAGATTTATAAATCATATAATTGTTATGATTTTTTATGTCTTGTTTGTCCTGTAAATAACTCAAAAAGCAGCACAACCTATCGTTTATGAGAAGCTTTTGGATTAACCGGTGCGAGTTTACTGCCTCCGACCAGCTTTGAAGTCATCATACGCAGGACAAATTAGGAGCGCTTCCAGGTCAGTTAGTCGCTTGTTTGTTTACTGTTTTTATTAGTAGTTTAGTTCAGATATTAGTTTAGTTAGAGTTAGTATATTAGATCGTTTAATTTCAGTAAAAATATTAGATCGTTTAATTTCAGCAAGTTTATTTCTTATTCATAAAATATAAAAATAAAAAATATCTCTGGTTGTCTTAAGACAGAAAGCATATGATTTTTACAGGTTTTATTTAAATCTGCCAGTTGTGTATATTGTATATTTGTGAATAAGTTGTATTATAATTGGTAGTTAGACGGTTAATTATTAGAGTTAGTATAATAGTAATTAGTAGTTAGTATACAGAATAGTTAGAGTAGTTTATAATTGGTTTTAGTTTATTTAGTAGTTTGTTTTAATTAGATTAGTGTATTAGTTTGTCTTTTAGTTAGTTTAGTTTCTTGTATTTAGTTTTAGTTTGTTTTTTATTTATTTTTTTTAGTTTAGTTTCTTGTATTTAGTTTTAGTTAGTTTGTTTTAATTAGTTTAGTCTGTTTTACTTGTTTTAGTTAGATTAGTTTTCTCTTTGGTTTTCTTAGGACCTTAGAGCGGCCAACGGAGCCGTTAAACCTGTCAGGGTGGTTCATTCCAAACGGCTTGGGTTATTTAGACAACCCCGGACCGGTTCCACTCTCTCAGTTGACGGATGGTCATTTTCGCCCATCAACAAATGGCACTAGAAAGAGGGCCTGAACTTAATTAATGGCACGAGGCGGTCGCAAGACTCCTCCCCCCCCTAATCGATCACCTATAGTGACTAGAAGCCATTCACAAGATAATATTCCCCCTCAAACAACAACTAATTCAACCGAAGATCCACATATCATAGTTGAGCCAGCAACCCCTAATCCTATAGGTGGTGACACCCAAGAGATTATCCGTCAGTCTCTTATTAAAACACATAGTGCCTTAGCTCGTCTTAGGCAACCAAACCGTCCGTGGGGTCAACCTTTAGACTTCTCTAATATCAGAGAACAGTTAGGTGACATTAACCTCACTGTGAATCCTACAGATCCAAACACAAATCCTGCTGCAGGAGGATCTGGGATACCTCCTTCACCACCTCCCTCATCTCCTTCCTCTTCTGGAGGAGATTCCTCTTCAGATGAAGGCAACTCGCCTTCTCAGCCTTCCACACCTACTACCCCAATGGAAAATCAGAACAACCCTGCTAGACCCCGGTTGGACCAGGATGCTGTAGTTGTACCTGGAGCCTAGCACTCTTTACCTAAGCACTCGAAGAAATGGCTTCTGAAGTTTGATCCTGATTCAAAACAGATAGTTGAAGATCATATCAAAAAATTTATGTTAGCCATCAGACTCCGTAACGTTGAACATGAAGATGTTGTCTGCAAGTTGTTCCCTTATACTTTTGAGGGTAATGCATCCACATGGTACTTTGCCCAACAGCCCCATACAATAGTGTCTTGGGAAAAGTTTGAGTCATGTTTTCTGGAAAAATTCGAAGATGGTAAACCTTCGGAAGTCTTAGTCATGGATCTTTCGAGCTTAAAAATGAACCCAAAAGAAAAAGTTAAAGATTTTAATCAAAGATTCTTAACGCTTATAAATCGAATCCCTGCAGATTCTATGCCTGCTGAGAGTCTTGTAATAGCTTACTACACTAAAGCTCTACATCAAAGTATAGCTATTTGGGTCAAACGTTCTAAAAAGGCCACATTGTTAGAAGCCTTTGAAGAGGCTACTCAGTTTGAAAAAGACATACTTAGCCTTAAGGACTCTTCTAGCAACGAAACTGAGACTGTTTCTTCTTCCAAAAAGAAGATTAAAATTCTCCCGAGACCTACACAAAGCAAAACACAACCTGAAAACTCTGATTTGGAAAATTTAACTAAAGTTGTACAAAAATTGTTTAATCAAGTTATAGATTTAAAAAGGTCAACTGAAGAAGCTTCCTCGAGTAAAGGACCCTACAAACCTCCTTTCTAAAAGCCTTTTCCCACCAACCGACCTAACCCAAACCCCGAAGGCTTGAACCTAGAAAGTTTGCAATGCGCTCTTCAGACAATTCTAGAAGCCCAAGATAACTTGATGCCTCCTGAAATCCCTCAAGAGGAAGTTGAGCAGGAAACAACTCAAGAAGAAGAGTCTTCTCCAAACATCTTTGGACACTTCTCGGATAGCATCTTTCAAGCTAACTTCGAGACTATCCACCCCTACAACACTAGGAGTAAGACATCAAAAAAACCTCCTGCCGAGAACACTACAACTCCACCTCCAAAGCCATCTAAATCAGAAAAAATTAAACAGAGTAATGCCGGCCCTAAATTAGATTATGATGTTGTTGAAGATCTGAAAAGATTAAGGGCTAACATTTCTATTTATGAGTTGTTGAAGTTTCCATTTTTGTTACAGAAGATGTTGCAAAATATTTCAGAGAATGGCAAGAATGGTAACTCAAATGGTAACAAGGTTGTGCAAAGCAAAGTGCCGCAAAAGACTTCCACTAAAAACAATCCTGATCCTCAAGACAAAGGAAGCCTTTCTATAACTCCTGTAAATAATAATGTAAATAATGTGAATGATGTAGATAAAGTAGCATTAGAAACTGCGAGTAAGAAACCACAAGCTACTACTCTAAGTACTCGCAAGAATGTACCTCCTTTTCTTTTAACTTTCGAAATCTTCAATAGAAATGTGCATAATTGTATGGTTGACTCAGGAGAATCATCAAATGTGATGCCTTGGTCTGTCTGCCAAAATATTAATGCTAAAGTAGAACCATCTTCTTTGAAAATCATACAACTTGATCGAACAGATGTTAAAGTTATAGGCGAACTAAAAAATGTATTGATTAGATTATCATCTAACCCAAAGGTTCATCAGGTTATTGATATAATTATGGTGGATATTCCAGAAGTGTATGGTCTGTTTTTTAGCAGGGACTGGTTGGAGCAGCTACATGGTTACTTCGCCACGGACTGGTCTCATTTATGGCTTCCAGAAAATGGTAAGCCCAACAAGATCAGAGTGAATCGTGAGCGTTACCTTAAGTTCACGGTCACAGATTTGAACGACCCCAACGAACCATACACACCTCCTGCTGATTCACCCGAAGTCCAAAGGATGGACACCTTCTTCGAAAATTTCATGGCTGAAGTTTCACCTATCAACAATCCTGAACAACAATCCGAGATCATAGCATATGTGCAACCATCAGCTCCTATACAACAGATCCATGAGCCTGATGGAAATCAAATTTGGTCTCTATATTTCGACGGTTCCAAGTCTAAAGAAGGAGCTGGTGCAGGTTGCATCATTATCGATCTGGCAGGTAACAAGACATTAATGGCTTGTAGACTAGAATTTGAATGTACAAACAATATCGCAGAATATGAGGCTTTACTGCAAGGTCTTAGAAAAGCCTTGGACATGGACATTCAAAATCTGGTTGTATTCGACGACTCTGAAATAGTGGTCAGACAGGTAAGAGACTCTATACACTGTCTTTCCCCGCATCTCAAAAGTTACCAGTCTGAGGTATGGAGTTTAATGAACAAATTTTCTGCTTTTAATATAAATTCCATTCCTAGATTAAATAATGCTAAAGCAGATCTGCTAGCTAATGTTGCCTCTAAACTTCTTCCTGCAGAATACTTATCCCCAAGCGCATTCTCCGTGGAGCTATTGTTTCGACCATCTGTTCCGGACAATATTACAAACTGGAGAGTATTTGACAATGATCAACAGATCATTAACTTTCTGCACATGGAAGAAACCTTTCAAGGCGCAGTGATAGAAGAACGAATGCACGACGACAATTTGCACGACTTTACGGTAATACCTTATCCGAAATCTCTTGAAGCTCTATCGGACATGGTAAATTTCATACCCAAATCTATTGTTAGACTAGAAAAGTTTTATGATTTTGAAGATAAATTTAAAAAGACGGTCAATTGCAAAACTAATAGTTCCTCATTGTCTTATGAAAAAGTCAATTTAGGGACTAATGAAAATCCTCAGTGTATCAATATAGGCTTGGGATGTTCCAAGCAAGAAAAAGCTGCTAAAGAATTCAAGGATGTCTTTGCATGGACTTACGATGAGCTTAAAACGTTCGATCCTAATATTATATAGCATGTCATCCCGATGAAGCCCCAAACCTTACCCTTCCAACAGAAACTGAGGAAAATGCATCCTAAACTAGAACCGACCGTTCAAAAAGAATTGAATAAACTCCTAAGTGCTAAAATAATTTTTCCTGTTAGACACACTCAATGGGTATCCAACCTTGTCCCAGTTCGGAAGAAAAACGGGGAAATTCGACTTTGTGTCGATTTCCGAAACCTCAACAAAGCGTCTGACAAAGATCATTATCCTGTCCCTCCCATGGAACAGATCCTGCAACAAGTATCTGGTTCCGAGAGGCTATCCTTACTGGATGGTTTCTCTGGATACAACCAAGTCTTGATGTCTCTGCCAGACCAACTCAAAACTACCTTCCGTACCCCGTGGGGCACTTATGCTTATCGTAAAATGCCTTTTGGATTGATTAATGCTAGTGCTACCTTTCAGAGAGCAATGGACATTTCTTTTAGAGGCTTAATCAATCACTCCGTAGTAGTTTACTTAGATGATGTGACCGTGTATTCTAAAAACAAAGACGATCATCTAGCTCACTTACGAGCCGTTCTGCTACGATGTCGTAAATACGGCATCTCCTTGAACCCCAAGAAGTCCATCTTTGCAGTAGAACAGGGTAAATTACTAGGATTCATTGTGTCTAGTGATGGAATGATTATTGACCCCGAGAGGACTCAAGTCATCACTAAACTTTTCCCACCTACCTCCAAAAAATCCATGCAGTCTTTCCTAGGCTAGATTAATTTCGTGAGAAGATTTGTCCCCAGTTTCTCCAAAATGGTCAGGCCTCTCCAGAACCTAATTAAGAAAGACACCCAATATCACTGGGGACCCACAAAAAATCAAGCTTTTAATGACATAAAGAAGGCCATAATAGACGCTCCATCTCTCATGAGCCCTGATTTCTCTCAAGACTTTACACTCTATACTTTTTCCTCTGATCATTCCTATGCCGCAGTCCTAACTCAGAAGAATTCCAAGAACAATGAAGTACCCATCGCCTTTATGAGCTCTACTTTCAAAGGTGCTGAACTTAAATACCTAGCGGTCGATCGGCAAGCCTACGCTGTTTTCAAAGCAGTTAAGCATTTCCGGTCCTATCTTTTGAAGTCAAGGACGAAGGTCATTGTCCCCTACCCTGCCGTAAGGAACTTGTTAGTGCAAAAGGAGTTAGGAGAGAAGAGAGCCAACTGGGTCACCTCCTTGCAGGAGTATGGCTTAGAGATCACCCCAGCACAGATCGTGAGAGGCCAAGGATTGTGTAAGTTGGTTGTTGATTCAGAAATAGGACAGCGAGAAGATAGTGATACGTCAAACCTAGAACAACGCGATCCAAGTTTGATTTGTTGCACACAAAACCTCGTAAGTCCTTGGTACGACGATATTAGATACTGTCTTGAACATGGATCAGCACCCCGTCGCCTTGACCCCGCCAAGAGAAGAGCGTTGAGACTAAAGTCCGCCTCCTTTCATCTGGTTAACGGTATACTGTTTCGTCAAAATTTTGACGGCGTACTGATGCATTGTCTCGAAAAGGACGAAGCAGAAAAAGTCTTGCTTGAGTTGCATGCAGGAGAAGCTGGTGGTCACTTCGATGGCGACACCACTGCTCATAAGGTTTTAAGAGCCGGTTACTACTGGCCCACGCTTTTTAGGGACGCCCACGCCTTGTGTTGTAAATGTATTATCTGTCAGAAAGCATCAGGGCGGTTGCAAAAACCAGCCTTCCCCTTGCAACCCGTTTCAGTTGATTCTCCTTTCCAGCAATGGGGCCTTGATATCATAGGTCCTATTAACCCTCCATCCTCACAACAACACAAGTATATTGTAACAGCCACTGATTACCTTACTCGCTGGTCCGAAGCCGCCGCGCTAAGAACTNCCTTGATATCATAGGTCCTATTAACCCTCCATCCTCACAACAGCACAAGTATATTGTAACAGCCACTGATTACCTTACTCGCTGGTCCGAAGCCGCCGCGCTAAGAACTGTTAACACAAGTCAGGTGATTGCTTTTCTGAACTCGAATATCATTACTCGTTTCGGTATCCCTGATTTTCTAGTCTTTGATAACGCTTCATACTTTTCCTCTCTTGAGATGATTGAGTTCTCTTTGGAGAAAGGAATAAAGATAAAGTATTCTGCTAGCTACTACCCCCAGGGTAACGGCTTAGCATAATCAACAAACAAGAACTTGATCAAAATTATCAAGAGAACCGTGGCTGAAAATCACAAGAACTGGCACAATGCACTGCTGAATGCACTGTGGGCTGATAGGGTAACACCCAAAGCCGCTATAGGTAACTCCCCCTTTTTTCTCGTTTATGGAAGAGAAGCCATTCTGCCACCTCACATTCTTCTTCCTTCGCTTCAATTGTCACAAAAAGTCCAACAAGAAGATTGTCCCCCTTTAGAAAGCCGCATTAACGCTTTGATGAAGTTGGAAGAAGTTAGAACCCAAGCTAAGCATAAATTAGATCAACATCAACAACTGATTAAAAGCTGGTTCGATTCTAATTCTACTTCTGATAGGAATTTTGAAGTAGACGATCTCGTCTTGAAGTGGGACAAACCACACGAAGGGAAGGGTGAGCACACCAAGTTTCAAAATTTATGGCTTGGGCCATTTTTGATTGCTGAAAAGTTGGGTCCTAGTTCCTTTCGATTACAAAATCTTGAAGGGTAGCTTGACACCTATCCAGTGAATGGCCAAACCCTGAAAAGATACTTTGCCTGATAATTACCCTTGTATATTATGTAAATATTTCTTTTGTTTGCACCTTTCGTTTGTTTTATTTTGGTTTTGATTTGAATTGATCAGTTTTTTTGTGTTTTTTGAAAAATATGCATACCTGTGCACTGAGCCATTCAGACAAAGACCATAGAAAAATTTCTTCGCTGAAATAACTTCTGAAAGTTTGTACAATCATCAATGATATATTTCGAAAACTGATATTTATGTTGGAAAATTTTGGTTGTTTGAAAGAAGTTTACTGATTTCAATCTCTGAGCAAAGTTTGTCATGATCATCTATTATCTTTTTACGCTGTCCCTTTTCCGTAAAGGAATGACTCAAAAATATGTCTCCCTGTCGTAGAAGTTGTTTTATAAATAAAACATTTCTGGAGCTGAATAAAGGATAGTGTTAAAAAATTCTGATGAGGTTTGAAAAAATATGTTAAAATATCAAGATTATCAGCATCACCTCGCTCATATATCTACAAAAGAAAACAAAATAAAAATATTAATAAGAGCTGTGGGAAGTGTTTGTAAACCCATCGGGATACTGAACAGGTCCGCTGGCAACGAGTAAATGCATGCATGGCACCAAGACAACTTCGTCGGGGTACTGAACAGGCCTACTGGAAGCGAAGCAATGTCGGGTACATGAAAATCTGTGAAAAAATATAAACCTCTTTAATGTCCTTTATTCTGATCTAGAACTTCTTGACAGGATACAGATGTCAGAGTGGGTTAAATGGAAACCCCGTCGAGGCTATGGACGCCTGCTGGCAGCAGTGGCCATGCCAACAGTATTGAAGATTTTATCATTAATATTGTGACTTACTGATCTTAAGACTGTTATTAGTTTTCATCTTTTAAAACATCGCTGGAAAAGATGGTAAATGATGATGTTTGTACGATTTTCTGGTCGTTGTTTTTGAGTTGAAATTTTCTTTGCTGTCCTAATCTGAATTTATTTCTTTTGACAGAGATAACTGCTTCTACCAGTGTGCCACCATTGTTGGCATCCAATACAATTTTTTCTATTTCCCTATAAGCTGCCTACACCTATGTCTTCTGAACTTCAAATCATCGTCGCATTTTGCAAACAAACGATATTTTCATTTCTTGCGACACTTGCAAATTGGTCTCCATTTAGTTTTCAGAACTGTAAGCGTGAAAACTCCTCTATCGTTATTTGAATTTTCTTTTGTCGATATTTTGAGTGGCACTTACCTTTGGTTTATCATGTGGCTGAAAGGATTTTCGAACTATGCCTATTTGGACATTTTTACATTGGTTGCATAGCTTGATTTTTTAAACTGGTAAGGCATTGAGCATATGGATTTATATTTTTGAGACTTTCCTAGTCATTGAATTACACAGGGGTCATGGTTTATTTTGTTTTTATATGATGTGATCCTTATGTTAAAATTTATATAGCTCTTGGCTTGTCAATTTTTTGAAATCGATTGTCACCATGTTTTAAAACCTTTGATTAAAATGTTTGATTATGCAATGGCGCGTTGGTTAAACATTTGGGTTTAATTTTACATTGAGTATTCGTGGTTTGAAATGGTAAATGGCGCATTGGTATATCATTCATCGTTTGATTTTTGGGTTGACTGAATAGTATGGTTTGAACTATGCTATGATTGTTTCAATAAAGGGTTAATTCGTCAGTTGTACTTTGCCATTACTATTTTGCATGGCGGTAAGTGATTCCACCACCCTCGCATGCGCACATTAATGCTTCCCCTTTGATCATTCATAGTGGTTAGACCGAATCACTCTGCTCCTGTGTGTTGGTGATTTCGACCCAAACCCTTACCATGTGCTCGCACCATGGCTCCAGTCATGAGGGCTGAACCGAATGGAAGCCAGGCTCTGTTGATGTTCGATAGTGCCCACAATGACCTTGAGGAAGTTGGATGGCTTCCGTTTATACASAAATTTGATGGTTTTAACCTCTGCGTTGCTCGGCAATTCTCTTTAACCTTTGATGGCTGTCGGGCCAAGGTCGGGGATGTTCAATTGCAAATTGATGAGCAATTTCTCAGTTTAGCTACGGGTTTGCCTRTCACTGGACAATGATGGTCCAAGAATTGCAAAGTGGAAGAGGTCCCTTGAACTCTGCTCTTCCAGTCACATAAGGTTGGCTCATGTGATAAGGGTTTGCCCATGACCATGCTGAAACAGCGCTGGCATGACTTATTGATGATTATCAAACAGTTTATCACCTGCGAAGGTCGGTATGGTTTTGTTTTCTTACACCACCTTCGTTTGCTTATGGTTTTCATGGGATTTGAGCTTAACATGCCTTATTACTTGCACATAAGCCTGTTTAAAATGTCTAAGAAATATAAAAGGAACCAGGCTGACAACAACCTTTTTCACTATGGGCCGGTTAAAATGATTGTTGTTTATCATTTGGGGTTACACGGAGACTGTTGGAATGATTTCCTTGCTCGCAATGGCTTTGAGGATTCGAATCCTCCACAGGTTTACAAACCTGTGGTGACCGAGAACAAAGCTATACCCCTGGTACCCTACAGTATCCTGTTACCTAAACCCTTACCCGACTCACCTATCGACCTACCTCACTCTGTGACCAAGGATGTAGAGAATGTCAAGCCTGTGGGAAAGAAGCCTAAAGCCAAACCCACTGCAAACGCCAAAGCCAAAAATAATGCTCGTCTAATTTCTCGGATGGCGAGGAACAAGCTGAAACCTCCTGTCAACCCTGACCCTATTGTATTATGTGAAGACTCTGACTTGGAAGTGGAGCATTTCCTAGCTAGTGAATATCCGTATTCGGAAGGTCTGTGTACCAAACCCTCGTATGACTTCGTGTCAAACCTACCACCTTGCTTGCAAAATGACCTTAACTACCCAAGCATTAAGCTACCTTGTGAAACCCTCGATCATTCATCTAAACCCTCTCCTGCTCTGTCGAAGCCTACAATGCCACCCTGTGATCAGTGCGGCTCATGGTTAGAGAGATATTATCTCGATGTGCCGATGCTACAGTCAAAGATTAAATCTTTGGAGGACCAAGTTACATTGCTTACCCGTCAAAAGGCTGAGCTACAGACCATTGATAAGAGACAAAGAACGACAGGCTCCATTTTGTTTAAAAATGTGGAATCGGCCACAGTTGTGGTGAATTCTAAGCTGGCATAATTGGATAGCCTCATCACACAGGTATGTGTAATATAAATCATTTTTATAAATAGTATGAGTTTATATAACGATTCAAATTTGTTTTGAATAGCTCTGTTCAGCATTGATTGGTTTCGTTACATTGTATACTTAGCCTTGCTTTGACTGAACGGAATTCCGTTTCCCAGTTTAGTTTCGATTAGATTTTAATCGATTTGAATGATTTGGTATGATTTAGACAAAATGAATGCTCTGCTGTTGATTGAAGCCATTTGATAGACACAAGTTGTTTCTCATATTTTGATTCGAAACACAATCGCATTTCGTGTTGATTTCGTTATGATGTATATGCTATGATTGGTAACAATTGTGATATGGTTAACTGTTACGGTTTTATGTCCATATGGCCTTCGACCAATTCGAATACAGTTTGGATTGTTTTTTAAAATGATTCTGTAAAAATTCACCCAAATCGTGAATGGATTCAATTCGTAACGGTTATGGGAAACCCAGCCGGTTAATTCGTTTTGGTTTGCTGTTAGAACAACCCTGTTATCGGTTGGATTTGTAATGAATATTCAGTTACAAGTTGATTTGAGGAACGAAAGTGACTATTACCTAGGATCACAATTTGTTTCTATAATTAAACTCGGTCGTAATTCATTTTGATTATTTTCCCAATTTACAATTGTAATCTTTGTTGATTCTATTACGATCCTGTCTGTTGACTGTGCAAGAAAACAATCACGAATTTTATTGTGTTGACGCTGTTGCATATGATTTCGTTTACACATAAGCGAAGCAGTCTGTCCATCTTTACATTTGATTGAATGATATGGATTTGTGGTTATACTATTATAGTTATAACGAATCAATGATGGTTGTGTTGGATTAGATCATATTGCATACGATATTACTCATTATTGATTTAATGGGATATGAAGCAGTCTTGTTACTGTTTGACCCGATTTTATGGTGGAAGAAAAACAGAGTATTCTTACCTCTGTTTCGATTAAATCACTTCTGATTATGTTTCATATTAAATGATAAAATCATTTGAATCATTAGTGATTCATTTTCAATGTTTATTGAAATAAAATTGGATTTGATTCTTTTAAAAAAGAGATTTGATTTGATTTCTATCTGATCCTGTATGCTATTTTAGACTAGCTACAGAATCAGATGATTCTGTAGCTAAGTCTGTAGAATCAAATTATTATTGTTTTGTTGATCAAATACCTTTCTAACTTGATATTTATTGTCTATTGCAGATAAATCCGAACTTGCAGTGGATTTGATGAGCAGTTAGGGGATATTTCAAATATTCCACTTGCATTTTAGTTTCCTAGTTTAGTTGATTTTGGGGATATTTTCCCAGATTATGTAAAACAGTTTGATATTATCCACAGGGAGGTTTTACCCTGTGGAGAGACTTATATATACTTATGATTTTTGTAATAAGGTTCATCCTCATTTGTGGGAGAACAAGGATATGGAGTTTTAATACAGACTAAAGCAGAATTTGGTGTTTTGTTATAGCTTTAGCTTCTCATGATATCAATATTTTGTTTCATGTTGTGTATATCAATTTGTATTTGGTTAATGACTACTTTAGCTATCTTAATCATGTGCAAATGATATAATTTAATCATTGTCATCCATATCTGGTTTCTTCTAAGTATTTAAAGAACATAGTAATTTCTTAATTCAGTTTGTGAACGACAGATTTCTCTTCTTCATAAGTTGAATTATAAAATATAAGTTTTTGCATAACAGGTTTCCCTTATTGCAGAGATTTATAAATCATATAATTGTTATGATTTTTTATGTCTTGTTTGTCCTATAAATAACTCAAAGAGCAACGCAACCTATCATTTACAAGAATCTTTTGGATTAACCGATGCAAGTTTACTGCCTCTAACCAGCTTCGAAGTCATCATACACAGGACAAATTAGGAGCGCTTCCAGGTCAGTTAGTCACTTTTTTGTTTACTGTTTTTATTAGTAGCTTAGTTCAGATATTAGTTTAGTTAGAGTTAGTATATTAGATCGTTTAATTTCAGTAAAAATATTAGATCGTTTAATTTCAGCAAGTTTATTTCTTATTCATAAAATATAAAAATCAAAAAATATCCCTGGCTGTCTTAAGACAGAAAGTATATGAGTTTTACAGGTTTTATTTAAATCTGCCAGTTGTGTATATTGTATATTTGTGAATAAGCTGTATTATAACTGGTAGTTAGATGGTTAATTATTAGAGTTAGTATAATAGTAATTAGTAGTTAGTATATAGAATAGTTAGAGTAGTTTATAATTGGTTTTAGTTTATTTAGTAGTTTGCTTTAATTAGATTAGTGTATTAGTTTGTCTTTTAGTTAGTTTAGTTTCTTGTATTTAGTTTTAGTTTGTTTTTTATTTTATTTTTTTAGTTTAGTTTCTTGTATTTAGTTTTAGTTAGTTTGTTTTAATTAGTTTAGTCTGTTTTACTTGTTTTAGTTAGATTAGTTAGTTTAGATTAGTTTTCTCTTTGGTTTTCTTAGGACCTTAGAGTGGCCAACGGAGCCGTTAAACCCGTCAGGGTAGTTCATTCCAAACGGCTTGGGTTATTTAGACAACCCTGGACCGGTTCCACTCTCTCAGTTGACGGACGGTCATTTTCGCCCGTCAACACATTCGTAGCTCTATAAGCCTACAAGACCTTTGTTGTGATACAAGGATGATTCCACCCGTCCACTTCTAAAATCTGTCTTAGTCCCAAACTTCATATGCAACTGGTTGAACTCATCTCCAATGTATTTACATATTCTCACCTTGACTGCTTCTACTTCAAGGCACCATGCATCTAACACCCGAATGTCAAGTGATATTGCTACTAACTGACTAATCTAACTCTTTAAAGAGATACCATGTCTGAAGGCTACAATCTCATTCAACAACCCAACTCAACTCAACTGATGTTCTCAGTGATGAACGCCACAAAAAATTCATGATGGAAATGTCACCAACCATCTACCTACTGCGGAGGTGCTCTAGGTCACCCCAGGTCGTCCAATGCACCCAAGTGCTTCACCTTTATGCAACCTAGAACTGCTCCCCCTTTGTGATCACTTCTATGATCACCCTCTATGTTTCTCTTATGTGATTACTTCTATGGTTATATTTCTGACAAGTCATGCAATAGACCCTGCGTTCAACAATATTTCCCAAGTTCTTGGTTCATACAACGAAATTTACACTTGGTTAGACTCTCCAAGGTGTGCACAACAAGTCCGGCACTAACTTTTGTCACACATCAACCAACCAAGTCTTCCTCTGCAATCAAGTCTATGAAAATTTCTACAATGAGTTCTACAATCACCCACCCTGTCCAAGTGGTTTGTTTCACCACAAACTATGGTCTTGGTTTGCACAAGGTGTGCACTCATCTCAACCATCAATCTCACTGTCAACTGAACCTTTTTCATAAGTTTGAAGAAAAATCTGTGATGAACAAGTTTGTTGCACTAAACCGTTCACCAAGTTTGTGAACGTTCCCACTGAACTGCCGTCACAACAAATTGCCTTCAAAGTTTTATATATTACCATCTATCGTCGGGATATTTTTGAATATCTCACCAACCCTTCTCCAAACTTTGCAACAAATCCACTATGATACCATTTTTCATGTCCCCATAGCGTGCCTTGTGATAATGCCCCTTTTGAGGGTGTGTGGCACCACGACGTTTAACGCTTGGTTTCTTGGCAACACCAAGGTTACTTTTTCTAAACTATGCCTCTTCACCTAGAGAATACCCATACTCAGTTCTAGGATATCGGTGAGTCACACTCCTACTCTAGTGCAACTCTTGTATACTCAGACATTCATTCACTACTTTAACACTTAGTTATATTTAAGCATGCATCCATGAGAAACCAAGAGAACTGTGGAACAAAACAAAGAGAAACACAGATATAGTGCGAGTGGCATGAAATGTAGCTAAAACTCGACTAAGTCATTTCTATTTTGAAATAGTTACAACATGAGCACTACCGACTTGATTTACAGCAGGGTGGAGTCAAACAACCTGCCTCACCTCACCAATACACTCATACACAAATCATCACCAAGACTCTCCATCACAAATGTATTTGCAGCCACCTGTGGTGCACCTCATACATGCCTCCAACCATATACTTTTTTTCTCTTCATTTCCATAGACTCTGTCTCTTCATTTCCGAAGACTTCATAGAATTCAATTCTACCTCACACATGCCTCCAACAAACATGTGTTTCCAAACTTCACAAAAATCATTCCAAGAGAAATTCCCCCCTCTATGTCCAATGAATCCACCTCAAGGCAGCACAAGTCCTCCCAAGTGGAGTGACTTGGCTCCTTGAGGGATCTCACCCTCTTCATCTACCTTAGAATCACAAATCTCTCTTTGTCTCCAAGTTCTACCAAAACTTTCCTTCCTTGGTTGTGTGCCCTTGTTCTCTTATAGGCTCTCCAAAGGTCACCATCATGAACCATCACATCCTTTGTGGGTGTTGTTCCCCTTTGTGAACACATTTCCAAATTAATTGGCATTCCCCTTTGAGGACTTGATCACCCAAACGAACCCATGTGCTCATCAACCATCACACCCCTTGGGACCAACGTGCCCAAGCTTGGTGTGCCCCTCATGTTGGTGCACCCCATCCATTGAACCGAGTCATCTTATTGGGTGTGAAAGCCACTTAGGTGATTTGGGATGAATCTCCTAAGTGCGCCCCCATGCCTTAGCTAATTTGCCTTCATTGATAGAGCACCCAAGTCTTTCCCTCAACTCTTTGTCAAATTGTTCATCATTTGAATTGCGTCACAAGGCACCTTGGGTGGAGTCGCTCCTTGGTACATCGTGCACCCAAGGAACCCCAACTCTCCCCAATATGAAGAATTTTGTCTCCTCATTCTCACCAAGTGTCCTACCTACTCGATTCAGACTGTGGTGGAAGTGTGTGCACTCAATATAATCTCCCAAGGCCTTACAAGTATGACTTTACATTCTTGTAGATGGAATATTACATGTTTTCTTTTTTTGGTTTTTGGGTTTTGTATATGCCATTTACCATTATTATTATTATTATTATTATTATTAAGGGTAAGAAGAGGTTTTTGTTATCTTAAGAAGGAAGAGGATTCTAGATTTATCATTGAAGTAGGAGCTTATCATCAAACTAATGAAGTAATGGTAACAAGAGATTTTATCCTCAATCACCTTTAACATCCTTAAACTTGAATTACAAATAGATATTAACAATAACCACATCCAATATATTGCACACCTCAATGATCAACCCCTAAATATCAATTACATTATATTAGATAAGAGAGTGCTTAGCTAAATTGCACTACTCAATATCTCTCCCCATCAACTCCAACTGTAACAATAATAAAAATGCACCATGTAGACTATAGACAGGCCATCCATCACATCAAAAATCATATCAAATGATCCAAATTGGATCTACACAAAGACAATTGGATATCGGTTCAAGTTCGATAAGGATTGGCACATGCAAGGTTCGAGGCTATGGACGAGGTCAGAGACAATATTGTTGGCATGAAGGGCCCCATGTCATCCTAACTTATTTTCACACCTACATTAATATAGTACTCTAAATCTAAGCATGGGGAATTCATATGAATGAAAATAAAATGTGTTAAAAAAAGTGAGAAGAAAAAAGAGAAAATGTATATTTAAAAAATAAAAACATGAGAGAATATTCCTCTAATGTGATTGAAAAAGAAGATAAAAGAGGAGAAGCATGATGGAATTGGGGGAAGCTAAATATTTAGGGACCTTGGACTTCCAACTTCAACCCCAACTGAGATATTCTCCTATTTACTCTTGCACCTCAAAGGAAGAGGGGTCCTTTTGCTAAGAGTGAGAGGATTTGCTGCCCAAGTTCCCATGTGAAGGATAAGAATGGACCAAAGAGCATGAGGGTATTGTAATCTACACATTGCTAAGAAATAATGTGCCTAACCGAAGCCAATTAAATGTTGGTTTTCTCATTTGGGTTTCCTAGGCACATAGTGTGTTCTTGGTGTGTGAATTATATGATATGTTGTTTTATGTTGGTATATGAGTTGATTAAATGCTACTTTGTGCTTTAAATTGTTGTCTGGTTTATTTTAATGGTGTGAAGGTTCATTTAATGTAATTGCTTTGATTTTTTGCTTCATTTTATCATTCTCCGTGTCCATTAAAGAATCCCAACATCCCTAGAATACACACCATTCATTTCACTCTGAGATTCAATATCAATGGCTCAGATAATACGGTTGTTGCACTATTATACGAAGTTTCCAATTCTGTTTTTTTATTTTGTTATTGACTATTGGAGAAGGAAAAAAATGTTTTATTAGCTTTTCATGGCTACCATAGGCAATTATCTTGTTTTATGAAGGATTAAATATTGTCTGTGGACATCCTAGAGGGTGAACTTAGCCCCAACGAACTCTCTACAGGTCATAGAGGTCATTTTTTCCTTCTTAGGGGTCGTACATGAGTATTTGGAGTTTTGAGTTTTGTTTTAAGTGGAGGAGTGGAAATTTGTGTTTCTAACCCAAGAGATGATTTGTCAAACCATTTTTTATTTATTTATGTCTCATGCATTGGAATCCAACGTTCAATCCAACATTGTATATTTTGGATTAAAGGCATGGCTTGGTTGAATGTTATAAGCATGGCTTTCTTGTCTTAATGATGTTAAAATGGGTGGGTTAAACAAATAGTTGTTCTCCTATTTTTTTTAAACATTTCAAAGACTTGAGACTAATACATGAACCGCGTATTCTTGTTAAGTGGTATGAATCCATTGAATAATGGCCAACTCATGAATACACACTACTACATATGGGTGGATTATTCCATGAAATTTTTCAACGTTTCCATTATTTTCATTTTTTTTTAAATTGGGCAGGATTTTCGTCGTTATTGCCATGAAATTTTGTCACTATAGCAGCGGTTATTTCCTACCTCAAAAATCATCTACTAACACATGTGGCTTGCAATGGCTAGTTGACTTTTTGCAGGTCAACTCAGGCATTTTTGTTGCTATATTGACGATAATCGATCTATATATACCTGACTTTAAGAGACTTTGTGACACATTTGCTATAGTTGCGACACTGTTCGTGGATTTTGTTTGAGCTGTTTATTTTTTCCGTCAGCCACCAGTTGAACAAATCCGATTCTTGATCTACATAGCTCGGATTTTGAACTTGCAAGGTTAATATGTTTTTTTATTTATTTATTTAAATATACTCATTTAACTTGTAAATTTTTGTTCAAATGAAATTTCATGTAGCTTGTTTTATCCTTCATAATATATTATATGTGCATTACCATATTTAAAAATTGTTATGTCATTGGTTTTTGGATCTAGTTAGTATATTCTATGGAAATTCATGTGAAATGTCAAGAAAAATATTTTCCGAAGAAGTATTTTATGAAGTGATGCATGAGCATCGCCTTCACATCCATCAATGCACACGCGGAGGGGAAAAGAATGACATCTCAATAATGCAGAGTTCAAATCAAGCATTTACTCAGAAATTAAATTGGTTGTTGGGATCTTTTGAAATGACAATTTAAATTGTAACTTGTTTGTAAAGTCTTCAAGACTGTAAGAAATCGAGAATATGGAGTGTAGAATATATCTTGCAATAAATCATAGTTATTATAGTAACACTAGTTAGGTGATAGTTTGAATTCTAAATTGAATAGATTCCAGGAAAGGACGAGAGAGCTCAGGGAGTCAGTCCTTAGATAGTTTTTCAATGGCATTGTAATAGAGAGATGGATGAGTAACCATAGGAGACGAGAGTTCGAGAGAAGAATAGAATGGATCGGAAACACTATGTAATTCTTTTGGTTTTTTGAATGAATAAAATAGACGAAAATTGTCCCAAATCTGTTTTGAGTTGTGTTCATCTTGAGTATGAATGAATATATGTTATTCTGTATGTGTAATAGTTACAGTTCATGTTCATGCTTGAGAGTTCGAGAGAGTGAATCTATGAATCTATAATGGGACTGGATAAGTTTTCAGTTGTTCTTCTACTGAACTATGTATGCAAGGTGTGCATTCCCTAACGCAATGTGTGCGTTGACTGAATCATGAAACGATTCAGGAAGGGAGGTCCAGAGAAAAACACAGGAAACTTAAGAGTCCATACGCAAGGAGTGCACAAGACCTTGAAACAACTAAGTGTTGAAGAACCGGGAAAAGGAGCGCCAGGTGGGCGAGAAAAATTTTCTCCTTGAGAAAATCCTTTGAATTGAGCTATTTGAAATCCTATCAAGGACAAAAGATTAGAAGAAACAACACCTTCAAGAAGTGTTGAAGAAGTCCAGAGGGGGAAGATTCGTCAAAGAGGGAAAAGGATCGAAACCTGTGGAGGCAGAAAAATCTCCCAAGTCTGGGAAGAAAAGTAGCAGAAGCTCAGGAGGAAGAGCACAGTCACCGTCAGATTTCGAGTGCAGAGATTTAGAAACCATCAGATTCACAAAAGTAGTGTGTAACTTAACTCTTTGTGCCACAGAATCATTTCGAAATTTCGTTACCGAGAAATCGAGGGGGAAGACTCCTACAAAATCACGAAAGGAGATTGTCGATAAAGATCTTGATCGTTGATCTGTGAAGGATCTTGATCGTAATATCTAGCGTCGAATACTGATAGCCATCAGGGCCATCCACTTAAGGGGATACGTGGCGAGTAGTTGGCATTTGGAGGAATCGCGTGAAAGGATCAGAACCATTCATCTCAAAGGACACATGGTAGAGATCTGGAAGCCACTGGGATTTCAATTTTGGGAATTGGGAGGTGACAATTCCGCAAAACCCTCGAAAAAGGAGAAAGTCGAGATTTGATCCGAGCCGTTCATTTGTGACAGATCTAGAACGTTGATATAGATCCTTGGGTTTTCGGTACTGGGAGGTTGGAGTGGAGGCATCATTGTTCATGGGTCTACGATCCACGAAAGCCAAAAGAAACAGGCGTCGGGACTTGGGCCTAGTCGAAGGTCACATCGCGAGCAAAGGGAAGAGGGATAGCTCTTAGCTAGAGCCCCAACCAGGATTTGGGGATCCGGGTAGCAGGAGGACGGGATGCTTAACAAAGAAAATCCCAATACCCAAAGCGCCTTTTATTTTAAGCACAGGGTCACAACGAATGGTCACTTGGATCGAGATTTGAGCAGGGGCTTATCACTGTTAAGCTCTTTTTCAGCTTTCGGTATTGTAGAGTTGAGGGTTGCTTCCTCGAGAAGTCCCAAACTGCGAAACGAGAAACACCTTGTGGGATAAGGGTGTGATCACAACCTTGGTCGTGCAGAGTTAGAGCTCACGCTAGGCATTTGTAAAAGTTGGTTGAGTTCGTATTTGAAACTGTGGATCTGATTTGCAGGGTTCCAGTGAGGACCCGAAAGAACTATTCCAGCTCGGAGTTAGAGGACGATCCAGTGACCGAGAGGTTGCGGACCCCACTGGGGTAGGGGGTTTGCATTAGGTGGTATCAGAGCTAAGATTGAGTTTGTTTGCAGACAACAGACAAAGGTAAAGGAGGAAAGTTAGTGTCATTTGTGGTGTCAAAGAAGTTTCCAACTTCTGGTTGTGGGTGACGCAATATAATCATGCTGCCAAGAAGGCACAGAGAGAATGCAGAGATGGAAGAAGAGATGAGATGACTCAAGATGAGATTGGACACCATGGAGATATCACAGGGAAGAGAACCAGATGTTGGTGATATCAGTGATGCTGAAATCGAAGAAGGAGAAGAGGTTGAGGCAAATGATGCAGAGGATGTTGCACAAAATCGCTTGATAAAAGTTGTTTTAAGGATAGGGGCTAGATCAAGAATGGAGGTACCTATGTACGAAGGAAACTTGGAATTTGAAGAGTTGTTAGATTGGGTATGTTCCATGGACAAATACTTCAATTATGAAGATATCAAAGAACACAATATGGTGAAGAATGCAGTCACAAGACTGAAAGGCCATGCAACGTTATGGTGGGATGAACTTCAAGCCGAACGCAGAAGAAATTGTAAGCAAAAAATTAAAAGTTGGGATAGGATGGTAGCTAAGATAAAAGCCAAATTTATTCCAAAGGATTACCAGATCAATCTTTATAGAAGATTGCAGAACCTAAAACAAAGAGGTTTATCAGTGAAGGAGTACACTAAAGAATTTTACTGACTGAACATCAGGGCTGGACAAAAAGAGAATGAAGATGAGAAGACAGCCAGATATATCAATGGACTAAGATATGAAATCCAAGAAGAGATCAACATGATGTCTGTCAGTAAAGTCAAGGATGTCCATCAAGCATCATTGAAAGCTGAGGAAAAATTAGCCAGGAGGTAAAGCCAACGAAGCAGAGGCAGAAGTTCTAGCAGAGGCAAAGGAACTAGTGGAGAAAAGTTCCAGAAGTCGAAACTTGAAGCTGACAAGAAGCATAGTCACCATGAGAACAATGGAAGTTCTAAAGAAGGACAACATAGTGGAAGAAATTGTTTTTCCAGGGGAAGAGGAAGAGGAAGAGACAGAGGAGGCGTAGTTAAATGTTATACCTATGGAAAAGAGGGGCACAACTCTTGGGAATGTCCTGACAAAAAATGAGAAGGTGGAGAAGCACACATTGCCGAAGGAGAGAAGCATGTGGAAGCAGAAGCTGCAGAAGGAGGAAGAAACCTCATGATGAGGAAAGTTCTTATCAAACCAGAAAATGAACCAGAGGAACCAGTTCAATGAACAAGCCTGTTAAGAACTACTTGCAAGTTGAAAGACAGAGTTTGCAAGGTGATCATAGACAGTGGAAGCACTGACAATCTAGTATCCACAGAGATGGTGGAGAAGTTGGAACTGAAGACAACCGCACATCCAAAGCCATACAAGGTATCGTGGTTGCAGAAAGGACATCAAGTCATGGTAAGTCAACAATGCCAAGTTGAATTTAAAATAGGAGGTTACAAAGATGAAATATTGTGTGATGTAATCCCTATGGATGTTTGTCATATTTTATTGGAGAGACCATAAAAATATGACCGAAAGGTTATTCACGATGGTAGAAAAAATACCTACACCATAGAAAGGAATGTTAGAACACATATGTTGTTACCCATTGAAGAAAAAGGAGAGAAGGTAGAAGCTAGTTCAAGTATACTTCTCATGAGTGGGAAGGAACTCTTGAAAGAAGTAAAGGAAGAGAAATAAATACAGTTTGTTGTTGTGAGGAAGCCTAGAGTTATCCTTACAAGTACTTCTATAGAATATTTGCCTGTAGAAATCCAGGAGCTGTTAGAAAACTTTGCTAATATAGTCGTAGATGAGTTACCACACTCATTACCACCCATCAGGAGCATAATCCATCACATTGAACTTATTTCAGGAGCTAGTCTACCAAACAAAGCAACTTATAGGTTGACACCTAGAGAGAATGAGAAGGTCAAAAGGAAAGTCCAAGAGTTGTTGGACAAAGGGTTAGTCAGAGAAAGCCTAAGCCCATGTGCAGTATTGGTTGTATTAAGTCCAAAAAAGGATGGAGGATGGAGAATGTGTACAGATTCTCGAGCCATCAACAAGATAACCATTCGGTATAGATTTACTTTACTGAGAATGGATGATTTGATGGTGTATTTGAGTGGAGAAAGCTATTTCTCAAAGATAGACTTTAAGAGTGGATATCATCAAATCCGAATGAGATAGGGAGATGAATGGAAAACAACATTCAAGACAAATGGAGGATTGTTTGAATGGCTGGTCATGTCGTTTGGGTTGACAAATGCACCGAGCACATTTATGAGACCGATGAATGAAGTATTGAAAGACTTCATAAGAAAATTTTTCATAGTGTATCTGGATGACATACTGATCTTCAGTAAAACAAAAGCAGAACACTTGAGACACTTGACATTAGTGATGGGAAGATTACAGCAAGAGAAGTTGTTGATAAATCTGAAGAAGAGTTCTTTTATGAAGAAGGAGCTCATATATTTGGGTTTTGTAGTCTCTTCAAATGAATTGAAGATGGACCCATAAAAGGTGAAAGCGATCAGAGAATGGTCATCACCAAGCAACATATTTGAGGTACAAAGTTTTCATGGGTTAGCGAGTTTTTATAGGAAATTTATCAGAAATTTCAGTGGCATATGTGCACCCATGCTAGACACTGTGAAGAAAAAACACTAGCCCTTCATTTGGACAGAGGAATCTGAAAGAAGTTTCAAAGTGTTGAAGGAGAAGATCACGAAGCAGCCAATTCTGGTCTTACCAGATTTTGGGAAAACATTTCAGGTGAAATGTGACGCAAGCGGATTTGCTATTGGAGCAGTCTTAAGTCAAGATAATAGGCCAGTTGCTTATTTCAGTGAGAAATTGAATGAAGCCAAGAAAAAGTATTCCACATATGACAAGGAATTTTATGCGGTGATTCAAGCTTTGAAAAAATGGAGGCATTATCTAATTCCTAAAGAATTTGTCTTGTATAGTGATAATCATGCTTTGCAAATTATTACTAAGCAAGAGAAGTTGAATCAGAAACATGCAAAATGGGTAGAATTTATGCAAAATTTTACTTTTGTTATTAAACACATTGTTAGAACTTCTAACAAAGTCGCAGATGCTTTGAGTAGGAGGAGTTTGATTGTACAAGAATTCTGAGTGGATACATTGGGGTTCGAACACCTCAAGGAGATGTATGGAGAAGACGCAAATTTCAAAGAAGCTTATGAGGCATGCAAGAATCCTTTGTTGGGAGACAAAATCCCATGGATTGAATATTTAATTCAAGATGGATTACTGTTCAAAGGGAGCCAATTATGTATTATGAAGTGCTTAATGAGGGACAACCTACTGAAATAAAAACATAGTGGAGGTTTGGCTGTACACTTTGGTCACGATAATACATTTGCACAGTTGACTAATTCGTACTATTGGCTGAGCATGAGGGCATAAGTGAAGAAGTTTGTGAAAAAATGAAGAATTTATCAGTATGCAAAAGAGAGACAACAAAACACTAGTTTGTATTATCCATTGCCAATTCTAGAAAGGTTGTGGGACGCAATCAACATGGATTTTGTTTTGGGATTGCCGAGAACTCAGAAAGGGATCAATTCCATATTTGTTGTGGTGGACCGATTCTAAAAAATGGCACATTTTATACCATGCCAAAAGAAAAGCAATGCCACACACATCGCCAATTTGTTTTTTAGAGAAGTAGTAAGAATACATGGATTGTCGAGGAGCATAGTTTCAGACAAGGACACCAATTTTGTAGGAAATTTTTGGAGAACTCTATGGAAGAGGCTAGGGATGAAATTATATTTTAGTTCATCATATCACCCTTAGATAGATGTATAGACTGAAGTAGTAAATAGGAGTCTGGGAAACTTGTTGCGAAGTTTAGTCACTGTGCAAGGTCGACAATGGGATCAAATTCTGGCACAAGCAAAATTTGTGTTTAACAATTCAGTGAACAGGAGCACAGGAAAAAGTCCGTTTAAGATTTTGTATGGAATACAACCAAGAGGGATCACATAATTGAAGAAATTGAGTCAACATGAGTTTAGAAGTGTTGGAGCAGAAGAGTTCGCAGCAAAGATGCAGAAACTCCATGACAAAGTTAGAGAGCAGCTACAGGACAACAATCAGAAATACAAGAGAAAAGTTGACTAGAGGAGAGAGAAATTCAATTTGAAGTTGGGGATGAAGTTTTAGCTCATCTGAGAAAAGAGATATTCCCAAGGGGAACGCACAACAAATTAAAAATGAAAAATATAGGACCATGCAAGATTCTCAGAAAATTCACAGCCAATGCTTATGAGATTGAGTTTCCAGACAATGTTGGGATATCGCTGATATTCAATGTTGCAGACCTATATCCTTACCAGAGGGATGAAGCAGGAGAGGAAAATGATCAGAAAGAGATTCAATGGGAAGAGAAATTTCCCATAGCAGAAATACCTCAGATGGAGAAAATTATCGAACAGAGGGATGGAAAGAAAACCAGGAGGAAAACATATCCCGAGTACTTAGTGAAGTGGAAATATCATCCAATGGAAGACGCAAGTTGGGTCACAGAACCTAATATTTTGAAGCATGGAAAGACAATACAAGAGCTCATGGACAAGAGTCCACGAAATATTTTAACCAGAGGAGTATGATGTAGGAGCATCGCCTTCACAGCCATCAACACACACGTGGAGGGGAAAAGAATGACATGTCAGGAATGCAGAGTTCAAATCAAGCATTTACTCATAAATTAAATCGGTTGTTGGGATATTTTTGAAACGACATTTTAAATTGTAACTTGTTTGTAAAGTCTTCGAGACTGTAAGAAATCAAGGATATAAAGTGTAGACCCTATCTTGCAATAACTCGTAGTTATTATAGTAACACTAGTTAGGTTATAGTTTGAATTCTAAATTGAATAGATTTCAAGAAAGGACGAGAGAGCTTAGGGAGCCAATCCTTAGATATATTTTCAATTGCATTGTAATAGAGATATGGATGAGTAACCATAGGAGAGGAGAGTTTGAGAGCAGAATAGAATGGAGCAGAAACATTATGTAATTCTTTTCGTTTTTTGAATGAATAAAACAGACGAAAATTGTTCATAATCTATTTTGAGTTGTGTTCATATTGAGTATGAATGAATATATGTTATTATGTATGTGTAATAGTTACAGTTCATGTTCATGCTTGAGAGTTCGAGAGAGTGACTCTATGAATCTATAACAGGACTGGATAAGTTTTCAGTTGTTCTTCTACTAAACCATGTATGCAAGGTGTGCATTCCCTAACACAAGATGTGCGTTGAATAAATCACAGAACGATTCAGGAAGGGAGGTCCAGAGAAAAACATAGGAAACTTAAGAGTCTAGACGTAAGGAGTGCGCAGGACCTTGAAATGACTAAGTGTCGAAGAACCAGGAAGACAAGTGCCAGGTGGGCGAGAAACATTTTCTCCTTGAGAAAATACTTCGAATTGAGCTATTAGAAATCCTATCAAGGAAAAAATATCAGAAGAAACAACACCTTCAAGAAGTGTTGACGAAGTCCAGAGGAGGAAGATTCATCAAAGAGGGAAAGGGATCGAAACCTGTGGAGGTGGACAAATCTCCCAAGTCTGGGAAGAAAAGTTGTAGAAGATCAGGGGGAAGATAACGTCACCGTCAGATTTCAAGTGCAGAGAGCCAACAATTGTCGGATCCACAGAAGTAACGTGGACTTTAAATCTTTGTTCCACGAAACCATTTCAACATTTTGTTACCGATAAATTGAGGGGGAAGAATCCTCCAGAATCACAAAAGGATATTTCCGATAAAGATCTTGGCCGTTGATCTGTGAAGGATCTTGACTGTAAGATCTAGCACCGAAGACCGATAGCCATCAGGGTCATCCATTTAAGGGGATATGTGGTGAGTAGTCAGTGTTTGGAGGAATTGCACGAAAGGATCAGAACCTTCCATCTCAGAGGACGCATGGTAGAGATCTAGAAGCCACTGGGATTTCGATTTCGGGAATTGGGAGGTGACAATTTCATGAAACCCCCCAAAAAGGAGAAAGTTGGGATTTGATCTAAGTCGTTCATTTATGACAGATCTAGACCATTGATCTAGATCACTGGGTTTTCGGTACCAGGAGTATGGAGTGGAGGCAGCATTGTTCGTGGGTCTATGATCCGCGAAAGCCAAAAGGAATAGGCACCATGACTTGGGCCTAGTTGGAGGTCACATCACGAGCAAAGAGAAGAGGGCTATCTCTTAGCTAGAGCCCCAATCAGGATTCGAGGATCCGGGTAGCAGGAGGATGGGACACTTGACAATGAAAAGCCCGATACCCGAAAGTGCCTTTTGTTTTAAGTGCAGGGTCACAAAGAATGGTCACTTGGACCAAGATTTGAGAAGGGGCTAATAGTTGTTAAGATCTTTTTCAGCTTTCGGTATTGTAGAGTCGAGGGTTTCTTCCTCTAGAAGTCCTGAACCACGAAGCACGAAACACCTTGTGGGATAAGGGTGTGGTCACGGTCTTGGTGTGCGGAGTTAGAGCTCACGCTAGGCATTTGTAAAAGCCGGCTGAGTTCAGATTTGGACCTGTGGATTTGATTTGCAGGGTTCCAGTGAGGACCCAAAAGAGCTGTTCCAGCTCGGATTTAGAGGACGATCCAGTGATCGGGAGGTCACAAACCCCACTAGGGTAGGGGGTTTGCATCAAGAAGAGGAAAAATTACTCCATCAATTAGACAATTCAAACATTAAAAACAGATGTCATTATCAATCTAGATCAATTTGAGCCTACAATTCCTTATGTAAATTTAATCCTTATTACAAAACCACCAACTCATAACAACTTTACCGGTTGGACTAATGTTTGAAATAGAAAGTGTAAAAAAATCCTCTTAGGTATAATCCTATCCCTTAGCAACCTTGTTATCTCTCTAAATTTTGTGTTTCTATGATGTTGTGCACATATATATTAATGTCGTATTTTTAGTCTAGTATTAGGTTAGGTTAGTCATATAACAATATTGTATTCTTATGTGATGTTTTTTCTCTCAATTTTTTATAATCACACACAATTCTAGATGTAGTGATTAACTCTAGTTTGTAGTTGATGTAACTTTTTTATACACTATTAATAAGGAGTAGCTAAAATATAAAAATTTCATGATGAAATCTACGATAACATGATGAAATCTACTAGTCAGACAATGAAAAATGAGAACATGCCAAAGTGTCTTAGAAAATAAAATCGTGACCACTGTAAGTAGCATAAAATTGTGACCATTGTATGTAGATGCAAATCAATGTGTCATAATTTAAACCAACCAAACCCAAATGTGGATGACAAGTGGATGGCATTCTTTTTTTAGTGGTGAATTTAAAATATTGGCATTTTCTCTACAAAATAACTTAGAGGCTAGTGTATGGTGTCGAGTGATTCAAGTTTGAGAAATTTTGACCACTTTCATTAAATGGTATGTAATTATTTTCTATGGCGATTCAGTACACACTACTCTAAATTAAAAATTGAAGCATATCGATCTTAATAGTTAATCAATAATAATAAAAAAAAGGCATGTCAAAATGTCTTAGAAAAAATAATTGTGAGAATTGTAGGTCACTGTAAATAAACATATCATAATCAAAAGGAGTAGCTAAAATATCATGAAGAAGTAGCTAAAATATAAAAATTTGACAACTTACTGTTTGGTATGGTGTAGGTAAGACAATTACTTTTCAGTACAAGGATTTCTCACTATGAATGAAAATGACAGGAAGCTTGCTTGGTTAAGAGAGACATTAGAGGCGAGGGGCGATGGAAAATGTTATTTCCCTTGTTATGATTGTAGGGGCTTGCAAAGAAGAAGACTTTTAATAACAACAGTTGAAAGACATTGTAGGGAGAAGGGGCACACCGAAGGGGGCTATGAATATCGTCCATTAGTAAGAGGATTCAATATTTAATGTATTCTCTATAATAGTCATCATGTCATGATTTTTAGTAATATTTCTTATCGTTTTTTTTTTATATTTTCTATACACACTAACTTTTCTATGTTGTTTTTAAATATATAGACGATGCCCCCAAAATGTCAAACTCTAGAGAGTTATTTGCCAAGTACTAGAATAAATACTCCTTTACAGGGTGATGAACTTTGAGATCAAAATATTGAAGATATTGATCAAGTTATTAATGATGATATGGATGGAGATAACATTAGTGATACAAAATAGGAAGATGAGATACATAGATTGATCCAAGACACATTTTCTCCAATGGACGAGGACAACCAAGATGATAGTCATGATGTTGATCCTCTACTCGAGAAGTCACGTCAACCTCTTTATGAAGGCTCAACAACAAATCTTCTATCTGCTATATTGTTGTTGGTGAACTTGAAGGTTTTGAATAGTTTATCAAACACATGCCTCACACATATACTAAGGTATTTAATTTGTTAATTATTTATGCCTGCATGTTCACAAATACTTAAAAGGTTCATTTTTTTTTTATATTGCTATTGTTTTCTAATTTGTAAAGTATGGATGTGATATTGATGATTAATATTGTTTACATTGACTTATTGTTTTGAATTTTATTGTTAGGTGAATTTCTATTACTGACATCAAATATTTTTACACGCACATATCGAGAAATATATGTGATTATGAAAGAAATTGGAAGGGAGTATCAAGCTATTGATGCATGTCCTAATGATCATATCATATACTATGGAAAATATGCATTAGAAAATGAATGCCCACAATGTCAAATAAGTAGATATTGAACCGATAAAGTGTCAAAGAAGGTGCCTTGCAAAGTTCTTTGTTATATTTCGATAATTCCACGTTTCCATCAGTTGTTCAGGTGCCAAAGTATAGCACAGTTTATGGATTTCCATGCAAAGAACAGAAGTCGAGAGGATGTTCTTTGAATTCTTGTAGATGGTTCTGCATTGAAGTACATCGAAGAAAAGTGGCAAATTTTTAAAGAAGAACCTTGTAATGTTAGACTTTCATTGGCAGCTAATGGTGTCAATCCATTTGGTGAGCTTCATTCTATGTACTCAATGTGGCCTATTTTTGTTATAAACAATAACCTTCCTCCTTTGATATCGATCAAGAGAGAGCACACAATGTTGGCAACGATTGTTCCAGGTATTTAATTACCTTTTATTTGCTTTAAAGTATGACAAAACATTTCATTTATTTGTTTCGTGCATGGTAATTATGTCTTTTATATATAACGACATCTAGATAAGTATAATTAATCATGTAGTATGTTGAACCAACTAGGTAATTACCAGGTTAAAGATATGAACATATATATTGAGCCTCTTATCGATGAGTTGTTGAAGTTATGGGCTGTCGTCACTATGTATGACATCTCTAGACCAATAGGGAAAAACGATTTCAATTCCATGGAATACTATCATGGACAATTCATGATGCTCTTGGGTTAACACATTTTTGTGGTATATGGTTACTTTCTTTTGCGATTTAATATTATATATATTTCTTGAAAATATCATGCATTATTTTAAATTGTAACTCTAATTCGCTACATTAATTCATATATCTTGTAGGTCTTCAAACAAAGGGTAAATTTGCATGCCCAGTTTGTGGTCCCGGGATAAAATCTCATCGTTCAAGGAGTTTTGGAAAGGGAGTGTTTGATGAGTATAGGCACTTTCTGCCTAAGAACCATAGTTATCGAACTACAGACAAAGAAAAATTCAATGGTAAAGAAGAGAATGGAAAAAAACCACGAAGAATGACACCTCACCTATGGAAGTTGGAATATATTGGAAATCGTCAAGGTATGCAAATTATTTATGTATGATATATTATATAAATCTTTGGTTAATTTCATTAGTATTAATTTCATTTTGTTTGATTAATTAGTGTTAATTTCAATTTGTTGATGTTTCATGAATGTCATTAAGGTACTAATGGGCTTCCACGAGGAATGAAAAGTTACCCGATGCAATTCAGTAGGTTGTCATACTACGAGAACCTACAAATAGTTCATATGTTTGATACAATGCATATCGGAAAGAACATAACATAATTTTTATGGCGAATATTAGATGGAAGGACTGACAAAGAGAGAATTGGAAAGATTTGTAGTGACATCCAAGAAGCTAATCATGCATTGCAAAGTGTTATTATTAATTCTAACGGTGATGGTCATGAATAGAATACTAGTCTTCCTTGGTTATTGATGGAGCAACAGAGCAATATTGTAAAATAGGTCATTCAAAAAATTAGGTTTCCGATGGGGTTTTCGTCGAACATACAAAATATCTTAACGAAGAAAGGTGATTTTGGTGGGGTTAAAACTCATGAATGGCATACATTCATTAAGGTAATTAGTAGGTTATAATATATTTCCTTATTGGTACGCATTTTTTGGAAACAAATAATAATTATTTGTTTTTTGTTACAGTATGTTATACCTTTATCTCTCCCAAACAAATTTGACAAAAACATAAAACAAATTATTTATGTACTTGGCAAATAAATGAGGTAAGTAATGTTTTATATGGAAAATGTACTTTTTATGTGATTTGTAGCAGAACTTATTGATATATTATGTTTTATCTACAAATTTATGTATGCCTTGATATTATTTTATTGCATCAAAATTTGTAGGTAGCTTTCATCAAAAGAAATCCATAAAGAATATATAAGGTATTGGAAGAGAGAAATTCCCTGACTAATGTGTCAAATGCAACAGTATCTACCTCCAACATTTTTCAATGCACAAGAACACTACCTCATACACCAAGTTGAGGAGATTGAATTATGTGGACCACTACACACAAGGTCGATGTGGATGGTGGAGAGGCAGTTGAATTCATTGAAGAATTTTGTTAGACAAAGAGCACGTCCTGAGGGTTATATGGTTGAGGGATATATGGTATATCAATGCATGGTGTATATTAGTCAATATCTACCTAAATTAGCAGAAAATATGAATGTGCCTCACATTTGGCATCTCGAATCCATCAACAAATTTCAAGGGGAGGTTCTATTGGGGAAAGGTAAAATGAGGACAGTGAAAGGTAATTATTGGATGTTGACGTAGATTTAATATATTAAACATTTATTTTTCCAAATTTATTTTATCCTACAGATTTTTTATATTTTATATTCCTGCATATTGAACTATATTAAACTATTCCTTTATTAACAATATCTAATTAATGATATTAAATTGTTATTTTATCATATAGTTGCTCGAGAGTGGGATTCTTTATATTTATACATTGCAAAAAACCTTGATTGGATGGAGCATTGGATAGAATATACTGAAGAGTACTTTGGTAGGTTATCATGGGAAGGGGTGAGTAAGATGATTAAAACAACGTGTCATCATCAAGATCATTTTCCTGATCTTACGTCAACTAGGGAAGTTGATTTAACCTTTGGTTTAAAAGATAAACATGCAAGTAAATTGTTTACCCATGTTTTCCTAGTTATTTCCCAATTTTTTGATGTATTTGGTTTGTTTAATTTTTGAAATATATATTTACTAAGTCCTATATGAGGTTTATTAATTGGTAATGTATTTTTTACTTGTTGTCCATGTTGCAGTTGAAACATCACAAGGCTATGTGGTGTAATGGTCGTAAATTTCGTATCAAAATGTTGGATGATAAGATGAAAAGCTCAGATTGTGGGATAACTGCAGTGTTCAAGGTCACCAACATTTCCTCTAGAAGTGATAGAAATCCGGAAGAAACTGAGAATAGGTACTATGGGCATTTGGAAGATATAATTGAGTGTGATTTTAATTCCTTTAAAATAGTTTTCTTTGAGGTGAAATGGTACAGGATATAGATGCATGAATGTGATCCTGAAAGAACTGTTATTGAGCATGATAATGGATTTACCATGGTTAATACAAGGGCATTTGAACCGGGTATAGAGCCTTATGTTCTTCCAAGTCAATGTGAGCAAGTATTTTACTTAGAGGTACCTGGTAAAGCAGGTTGGTCATACGTTGTTAGATGTGATCCAAGAGGAAGACCAGTAAAGTACAATCATGTAGCTGAGGATGAATATAATAATGAGGAAGAAGATCATGATTATACAGATTGGGAGAAGGTGGTTGTAGTCGATGTTTTATACGAAAAAGATGAAGAATTTGATCATCCAAATGTAGGAGATGACGATCTCATTGACGATATCGATAACTATATTAGGGAAAATGACGTTGATGATGATTTTGATATGAATGAGCCTTTCACCAATATTGATTATGAACTAGATCTTGATATAGATGTTGAGATGGATGAAGAAGAAGATGGATGATATTTAATTGTTGAAAATAAGAGGTATGTGTTTATATCTTTTATATGATCTTTATATGTTTTTATTTTGTATAATAGAGTATATGTTACATGTTCTTTATAATTTCAAATTAGGTATGGGAAAATTGAGAGTGATGTGAGGGGGGCGGAGGGGGGGCATAATTAGAGCTTCCACCTTCACGTGGTTTCCCCTATTTAGTAGAGAATGAACTATTCTCGAAACCAAGAGGAGCTCTGCGCGACTGCGCCTAATCATGTACTACTTGACCCCATTAAGGTGTGATAGTAAGTGACTTAGGATTAGATTTAGAACACTTGAGGCCTACTTAATAATTGGACAATGAAGTATGGCTTCAACTCTATTGATATCCTATCTACCTACACAAACAACCACAAGCAAAAGAAGGAAAGATTTCATCGGAGACATTAATATGTCTGGGGTAAGTTTCAGAGGCCTACAAAGAGTTATCTTATAGGTTGAAAGTGATTTTAGCAGGAAGGGATTTGGGGTTGTATAGGCATTTCATCAGCCTATGTGGCCACCTATGTGGCCACATTTCATCCCCATCAAGCCAGTCAGGAAGGGTTTCTAGAGTCAAATATTACTCACACACCCACTCTATATATCAACCTAGCTCGTCCTCATTTCGTTTTAATTTTCTTGGTCGAATTTTAAAGGAAACATCTATTAAAAGACATTGTACTAGGGATAGTGTACATGATGGGCAATAATGACCTGTGAATGGGGTCAATGTTGAAATGTTTTCAAAATATTTCTATATGCACTGAAATTTGACATGGATAGACTATTTGTATGCCTTGATGATATGGGATGGTTTCCAGACTCAAAAATCACTCACACACCCAACAAAATCCAACATGTTCCTTAGGCACAATTGTATGTACACCATGAAAGTCGTAATTCCTTACTCTTTTTGTGATGCAATTTCCACATGAAGAATTCATTGTCACCATCAATCGATGATCATATTATGATCCACAACCACATTTGGCTGAAGATAATGTATCACCTTTAGTGGATCATACATATATATTATATCCCTATTAGTCAGTTGGAAAAAACCTCCTTCACAATTGAATTATGTGGCCACTTCCACCATTTTTTTAATATCAACTCCCATAAATAATGATCATTTGCTTCATTTTCATGATTTAGAGAGATAGATTAAAACTGGAAATTTATGATTAAGGGTAACAAATCCAATTTCACCCTAGCTCTATCTACTCCACTACTATCATTCCCTTATACTCTATCCCTTTGGAAATATTGATCATTTTGATTCATCTCTACCAACAACACCTCTGACTTGAAGATGATACCTTGGATTAAATTTACATACCTAAGATTATTGATGTTTCCATCGAACGATATGTTTTCAAACTATTTTGTGTTGACATGAAGCATCTAATATGACTTTCTAGTTTTTGTTTTAGGTGTAGGACAGTGACCTTGTGACCTTTGTTCCCAATAACCACATCCTCCTCATTGACCTTTTTCTTACCTTTCTTAATGGATGGAATACTAGAGACATGTTAAATTTTTAAGAAAAAAGGGGTTCAACATTTACTAGGATCCAAAATCAATAATGGTTCGACATCTAGTTAACTTTTTAAGAAAAATATGTTTATAAAAAATTTGATATGATATGTTGATTCAAAACAATTTTTATTATGCAAGAGCTAGTCATCCAAAGTAGGAATGTATACATGAATGTTAATACTATACAATTATTACTTGTTGAAGTTCTTATATGAAAATACAATCCAATTGAACCATTCCAAATTCTCGTGAATTCTCGTGTAAGACTAGATTGGGATGTCCATGTTTAAATTCCCCATCTCATAGATCTCTCCATCTAGAGTTCATTTTTAAGAAAAATTTAAGAATGTATATACCCATATGTGAAATTTTAGAATGTCTTACTTTCCATGTCAAAATAGAGTCGCAAGAAAATTTAAATCATCTCTAGATAAAATCATCCTAATACTAAGTAAGAGTTGAAACCACATCCTTCCTTTCTTCCCAAACTATTTGAATTAGTGAAAAAGAACCACCAATCCTTAAATCACTTGAAGAAACATTCACATCATTGAGGGTGAAAAGTCTGTTTATTTTGTATCTAAATTTTCCTTTAACAATTATGTATTAGGTCAATCGTTTTCAAGGTTCTTCACCAATAATTGAACTCACTATCTTCTTTCATGACATGCTTCCTCCATGAATAATTATATTAGTTTATATGAGGCCTTCTCCTTTTTTAGGAAAGGAAAATATGCTCCATGGAACCATTAATGACAAAGCATGGTCCACCACATTTTTAGAGCATAAAAATCCTCTAAGCACTCAAGTTTCTATATGACTAATTTTGGAAGAAAAAAGAAACCAATAACGTACATAATAAATGTTTCTTTCTTGAATATTTTTTCTAGACGTGATTTTACTAACAAAATGCCTGTCTCTAAATAATGAACTATTAAGTTTTTGTTAAAATTTTAATAGACACCAAACCTACATAGAAGACTGGGAAACATTTATATTGAAGAAAATTACTGTGTATATAGTGATACTACCATTTCTCATGCATTGTTGGGGATGATTCAACCAATCCAATTTCCCCTCCACTCTAGTCAACCAATTGTTCTATTTCAAATCACTCACCACTACTTGTGCTACAACATAATAATTATCTAAGAATCATAAAGTACCTTCAACTAAAACTTATAAGAGAGAAATATAAAGAAGATATCCATCTATAAAATGGTTCTTGATCACCTTACCACTTGGTGCAAGAAATACTACAATTAGACATGATAGTACATAGATAATTACCTTGGAGAAACCCTATGGGAAAAATCCAACTAGAGGAAGATGCTTCATTTGTTAACTCGATATGTAATCGGTTACAATTACCAAGGCTCTCATGGAGCTTTTAAGAACATATTTTCTAGAAGTTTTTTCTTCTCTCAACAATGTCCATTGATTATTGAGAATCATTGCCACCTAGTTAATTAACAACTTGGAGGAATGAATCCACTCTTTGCTTGAAATATCAAATTCTTTATTTCACATAGAAGGAAACTTCAATGCTATCCACATATTCTAGAATTGCTTCATCACTGCCTACTCGAATCTTCCCTTGTTCTTAATCTTAGGCTCTACTTTCCATTATCAAACTACAAATAAATCCATTTGCAAAGGGTTATCTTCAAGTGCTTATGTGATTATATAGTGGAATATAACAATAGATCGCAACTCCTCTTCCCTTTCCACAAAAGCTACACTTCTTAAGAAGTTTTGAATATCCCTTCACTCCATTGGTTGGTCACAAGAAACAAACATATCGGTAGATTGTTCCACGGTTGGAAGTGGATTACATAACTCCATATGGTTTCTATAAGGGTGCCAATGGGATCTCACAAAAATATAAACCCTAATTTTCTTTCAAAGTACACAAATTGGTTGATGCAAGTTTTAATTTTTCATCAGTCTTTCTTCATTTTTCTTTCAAGTTCAACATTAATATTGTATATACAATGTATTTGTGTCATAGTTGTGATGAAAAATCCCTCTTTTTCGTTGATTGCTTAATCAACACCATAAAAATACTAGACAAGGGCAACAATGACATGTGAATGGGGCCAACGTTGAAATTTTTTCAAATTGTTTCTGTATGCATTGAAATTTGACATGGATAGACTATTTGCATGCCTTAACGATATGGGAGGGTATTTGGACTCAAATTTGACTCACACACCCACTTTCTTTCATCATCATATGATCATCGTGTAAACCATAAACCCTATTTTTCATATGTTTTAGTAGATATGTTAATGATTCCTAATTTCATATTTGTATTTGACTCAAGGTACAACTATCTTGCAAAGTATCAAATTTTAATTTCAAGTTGATCTCATTAAGAATGTTGGATCTCATTAAGATCATTTAAATACTCTTTTTTAATTGTCAAAAAAATATTGGTGAGAGATCTAAATATGGTATTATCATCATATAAGAAGATAAGAAAGGTTTACATGAAATATTGTTGGCCCTTGACCAAGTTTTGGAGAACCTTGGTCCTGTTTGACCATTTTTGGGACTTCGATAGGTTGGTCGAAGACGAAGCACCAATCGAAGCGGAGATCACGGGATCTCACCCCCTTTTGTGGGATTTTTGGGTTTAGGGTTTATGTAACAGGTATGGGATGTCATTGCATGGGTCTTACCCATATTTAGGCCCCTTTTGTAATGTATAAATAGATATTTAGGTGATGTACTTGGATCGAGAGAGATCAGATCCGAAAGAGAGAAGAAGAGGAAGATATAGAACAAAAAAAGCAAGAATTAAGGGATTTCATGGAAAAGAGAATAGCGCGCTTAATAGAATAACAAGAGGACAAGTCGAAGCAACTGAGGGCTAGAGACTTAGCTATCAAAGTTGAAAGAACACAAGAAGGCTTAAAGAACCTATCCATGCAGGAGAATAGAGCACCTAGTCCAGAAACAGTAAGAGAAGAAGTATTACCCTCGAACCTTGTGAAAGATCCTCAATAGTGTGACGTTACTATGCTAAGAAAATATAAGAACAATAATGAAAAGAGGAATCTAGAGACACAGATCATAGGAAAGAAAGATAGAAAGCCCAGTAAGAAGAAAGAAAAGCTAGAAAAATTGCAGGAGGTTCAAGAGAGGACTTCGCAGAAGGAAGGTTTGCAGAACTTGAACCTTGCCGGAATAGAAAAACAACACCGACTGGAACTTCACCATGGTGAAGAAATATGATCGTTGGAGCCATCTCGACCATTAGAACAACTCTCCAAAACAACTAGAAATGTATTTATTGTCGAAACATTCGCCATTGGACTGTTGAGACCACTCCATAATGGATGGAATTGTATTGATTGAGGCATTCTTTCCCGTTGGAGGATTCTGTTACGTTGTTGTCAGCAGGGGAAATGGAAGTAGAAGATGAGCCTACCCAGCTACACAGATTAGTAGACTCAACCAAGGCTCACCTTCGTTGGGTCTAGAAGGAAAAGGAGAAGGCCATAGAGGCATTAAAGAAAGAAAAATAAGAATCCATAGAGAAACACCAGGTTGCACAGCAAGAGAAAGATGACCTCCAGGCACAGTTTGCAGAGGATAAAGCGTAGATCCAGAAGGAGAAATAACAATTGGTCACAAAGAACATGGGAGTCAAGGAGGCAGTCACCAGAGTACTCTGCTCTGTGTCAAGCCTTGCACAGATAGAAGAAGACACAGTGGAGATTCAAGTGGAGAATCTTGTTGAAGCTATTCAACAACTTCAAGCAAGAGTGGAATAATTGGAACTGGAAGTTGTGCCAAGCACTCAGTAGAAAGTGCGATATCAGAGGGAAGAAACTTCTCAGAGTGCAGTCAAAAGAATCAAGGAATTGGCCTTAGAATGCAAGCAATTAAGCAGTCGAAGTGTGCAGACCTATGAGCACCTTGCAGATGACCTAGCACTAAGGACATTGGAGTCACATCTCTATGAGGAAAAGAAACATGCAGCAAAAGTACAAGCAGAGTTGAATCCATTGTCAGCAATCGAGAGGATGAAAAGGTCCCAAGAACAATGCACTGTTCATCAACAGGTCCATGCCATCCAGAGTAAAGTCATGGAAGTGACCCAGAGGCTACAGCCAGCGCAGGATTAAGCCTGCACACTTTTTGAGGAGATTGAGGGACAAGGTGCACATATAGAAAAAGTAGTCACCACAATGGAACAACGATTGGAAGGACCGGCGACCGAGAAAGTTATTCAGGATTTCACCGAGCAGGAGGCTCTGGAAAAGAATCTTGAGCCAAGATCAAGGCCTTCGAAGTAGAATTTCCCAGATCAGAGTGACTCGGGATGAGTCATAGGTTTGTGTTGGGGGCCTGTTAGCCCTCGACGAAGTTTTGGAGAACCTTGGTTGTGTTTAAGAATTTTTGGGACTTCGACAGGCTGGTCAAAAATGAAGCGTCAGGCGAAGCAGAGATCGCAGGATCTCGCCCCCTTTTGTGGGATTTTTGTAATGTATAAATAGATATCTAGGAGATGTAAGAAGGAGAGACCTAGTAGAATTAGTTTAGTGCAGAACTGGAGGCTTTGTACATACTATGTGTTAAGACTTGCAGAGCTAAGTGCAAGTGATTGTAAGAGATTGTGTGCGGACTGTGTAAGAAGGATTTGTGTTGTGACCTAGCTAGGGGAAGGAGGATCTGGTGAGGTGTGCGTGGATCTCCTATCCTATGCGGAGTTGGTTTTGTGGCTCTGTGCATTGAAAGAAGATAATAAAGAGAAGAAGAGTTGGTGGATGTAGCCCCACATTGGGGGTGAACCACGTATATCTTGTGTTGTGATTTCTTTGTGTCATTGATGTGATTTATGCTTAGTATTGAATCTTTATGTATGTTAGATGCATCTGATATAGTATCTTAGTACTTAATAACTTGGATGAATGTTATATATGTTGATGCTATGTGCTAAATGGTCAGATATGCTTAGATCTTGTTGAATATTGTGTTGCTTTGTAATTAGGGTTTTACCTGCGATGTGAATAAAGGATTAAAGACTAATGAATGCTAACTGATAAGTGATATGTTAAGTATTGTGATCACAAATCTATGTCCTAGCTAGGTTGTAGACACTTGAGTCCTGCAACCCCCCCTGCCTCTACCTCAGGTGAGACTTCATCTGCTTCGCAGGTGTTTCCGAAAGGGATGGTAGTTAGGGTTTTGTTGGTGCATTGTTGAAGCGTTAAACCGTAGGTCTGCCCCTGTGCCAAAAAAGACCCTCTCTAGGAACAAGTGGATGACTTAATTATAGATTTGGATCTGTTTGATCCAAAATTAAAAAAAGGAAAGTTCACATGGTTGAACAGAAGGATGGGAATGGGAATGGGGAATATAGTTGAATGCTTAGATCAATTTCTCATTCAAAGTTCCATATTTCTGGAAAATTTTCACATAGATTCATTTATTCTTCCTAGTCAAGCATTATACCATAAGATGATTATGATCACACTTCAAAATGAAAGAGAATATGGGCTAATCTTGTTTATATTAAATACTCTCTTGATCCAAGACTCAAGTTTTATGGGTATAATAGAGTAAGTGTGAAATTTAGTACTCATTCAAAAGTCTCCTTTGATTATGTGGGAAACCAAAATAAAAAGTACCAATAAGGAAACTTAATGCATGGGAAAAACTAAGATGTGCCCCCCCTTAGGAGGAAAGGGAGGAGTTGCAACTTCAATTAGAAAATATCCAATTATCCATGGAAGAGTAAGAAGTTACTCTCACACTTCATGCTAAAGAAAAGGAACTAAAAGGAAAAGTTCTTAAATCTTTTTGTAAAGAAGAAGAGCAGTAGAGATTGACATTAAGGATCCTATGGTTAAAATCAAGATATCAAAACATGCAATTTTTCATAAGAAAGATCATGCAAGGTAGTTAAGAAGCCACATTTAGGAAATCAAATTGAAATCCTGAGAGAAAGTGTTTAAGTATGAATACCTTCATCAGAGAAGCATATCAACACTTCAAACCTCTGTACATAGAAGAAGAACCTATCATAAGATAGTAATAGTCGATATTTCCTATAGGTCATCCCAATATTGATTGCATCAAAAGATAATCAGGTCTTTACTTGGCTGATGTAATAGGAGGAAATTCTTCATGTAATTTGGGGTTAAGTTTGGATAAAGCACCTAGGATGGAAAATTTCACCATATATTTCTATATGGTTTGTTGGGACATCATCAAATCATATATGTGTAGGATTTTAAGTGTATCGTGTTGGAAGGAAAAAAACTAGGGGGGAGGAATAAAATCCTCCTTCTGAAATTTAATCCCAAAGGAGGACAACCCTTCATCCTTCTCTATATTTAGGCCTATCTCTCTATGTAATGCCTCTTATAAAACTCTAACTAAAATCCTCTCCCATAGATTGATAAAATTTCTTCCCCATCTTATTTTATAAAACCAATATGGATTCATGAAACAAAGGTCCATATTGGACAATATTAGGTGATTCATTCCAGTTGAGCCAAGAAAGTGAAATGAATGGTAATGAAACTTTATATGTCCAATGGATTTAATAGATTAAGCCACTCTTTTATTTTTAGTTCATAAATATTTTTGGTTTTGCAAAGAGGTTTATTAGTGGGGTATCATCTTGTATAGGGTATCCATGGATACCCCCCTTCGTAAATGGAATATTTTCACCTTTCTTCCGAAGAATACAAGGCCATAGGAAAGTTTGTTCTCTATCCCAATGGTCTTGATTCTTATGGCCAAATCATTAGAGAGAAAATTAGAGATGGAAATGATGTCTGGGAACCTAATGGGCATTAAAACAGTGAGAGGGGTGAAGGCAATTAACCATTCCCAATTAAAAAATGACACACTCCTTATTGTCATCAACATCATAATTTCCATTGTCATGATCATCATCATATCGTCATTGGCATGATCATTGTCATCATCATCATCTTCATTGCCATTGTCACCACCAACAATCAACATTGCTAATGTCATACTCCTCATCATCATCGTCGTCATCGTCATTGTCATCGCTATCATTGTCATTGTCATCGTCATCGTCATTGTCATCATCGTCGTCATGTAATATAATATATATGTTTTTTATGTACTAATATGTTTTGTTTTTTGTTATAATTAATATATATTATATAATTAAATTTAATTATATAATATATATTAATTATAACAAAAAACAAAACATATTAATACATAAAAAAATATATTATATATATA
>JASDQU010736757.1:73393-83965 GCA_032191745.1 Picea mariana | reverse complement strand
ATTTTATAATATATATTAATTAAAAAAAGAAATAAACAAAATTCAAACAAACAAAAGAGCACACTCGCGCGTCATTCCAAGAGACAAGAGATAAAGGGGTTGAGTGACAGAGACAAAGCCAAGATCGACAGAGATAGAGACGGAGAAGGAGCTAGGGAAAGAGATAAAGCCGAGTGACAGAGACAGAGAAGGAGCTATGGCCTCGATAGTGACATACAACCCACGCACTCATTCCATAGAGGAGGCCAAGACACAAAAAAATATGAGCGACAGAGACAGATAAGGAGGCCAAACATTTCGTTGTCAAAAATGGTAATTTCTTTGGATTTCTTCCTTTTCTAGTTTGCATATGAAAGCAATGTTGAAATCATAAACTGATTTTACAAATGGGCTACCAGGATAGGTTCAAGGGTCATTTGGTTTTGTTTACAAATGGTTGGTAAAGAAATATGCAAGGATAGGTTCATGGGATTTGTCCCCAAACTCACAAGACTCCAATCGAGTTAGGGTTAGACCCAACACACATATTCAATGAGTCTTTACAAATAAAGAGGCAGGTTCAAGCCTCACGGATTACCTGTCTCTGAAAAAATATAAACAAGAATGAGAGTGCTATAACCATGAATAAATTGATATATAAAAACACCAATAGGATAGAAAAGGTGGATTATATCACAATGGTGAGAACAAATCATACCTAGGTTGAAAATACAAGGGCTGGATTAATAAAAAAAATAGGTGGGTATGGACACTAGTGACCTTAAATTCACCTAAACACATTACTATGTAAAAAACATAATGGTAATTGCATGGTAGTTAAACCATAAGAATGAAACCTACCTCTTGTCCAATGTTGGAGTCTGAAAAAAACTTGGTGATGGGTGCGCCCTTCATTTCTTGATTGAGAACACCAATAAATACCTATATCCAAAATATCTCAAGAAAGTAGACCACTAATTCATGCATGGTATAATTATTTATTGGAGCTTATCCCTCACTCACCACTTTTTGAGCTAAAAGAGGAGGGACAAAATCAAGAAAAAAAGTTGAGCCTTCACATAACAACTATGTGAATAATATCACGCCCATATTTGACCTTGAAACCCTTCACAAATACCAATAGAAAGGGCTTGATCTTGGTCTTATGATAGTTGAAGAAAAGGCTTTACTAAAGATCAAAATGAGTGAAAAACTAGGGTAAATGCATATGTGCAATTGAGGTCAAATCTCCACCCTTTGATTTGAATAAAGGGCTATGATTTGTTTCCCAAAAAAAAATGCAAGACTTGATTGAGGATGGATTTGTTTCCCATATAATGTCATTGACGTAATTGAGGACGGTCCTACTTCCTTTAAGTAATACAAGACTTATCCATAGTTAACTTATTGAGTCGGAGCAAAAGAAATATTGGACATTGGACTTCACAGGACAATACATTTAATAAACTCTTCACCCTTCTACTGCATATTACAACACTAATTTCTCACAATAGTTAACAGTCATTCCCAGGTTGTTCCACATGGGTAAAGGAGGAGCAGGTAGTATTCACCCTTCATCGCTATTACAATCATCCCATAATGCCTTGTAGTCTTCCATATAGGAAACAACTTGATCTCAGATAATAGGTGGCTTTAAAATCTACAACAACCTTGATTCACAATATTAATTTGAACCATTGAGTTTATGGTGACTGAGGTTCACATTGTGATACTAAAACATACCAAAAATATCTTAATCTTTCAATGTAAACTTTTTATATTTCACAAAATGGAATGTAAACTTTTGTATTTGACAAAATAGAAAATTGATTGATACAAGTTGACAATGAGGCATTAATGATGGGTAGGATGTGCATTTTTGAGAACGAAGTATAAAGAAAATTGAAAAAAGAAGAAGGGATAACAAGTACAAAACAAGTGCCACCCACCCGCTTTAAGATTTCACAAGGTCAACATTCAAAGACATGATCCCTCAACTCTTGAGAATTCAATCAAAATCCCAACTTAAAGAACACATCGAAATCCCAACTTAAAGAATTATCTCTCCACAATCTTATGAAATGCAACAATACAATTGTCATCAACACCCCAACAACAAAATATACAAGGCTCTAGTATCGAGAATTAGTGAGTTTCTCCAAGATAATAAATTTTATTCCAACAACAAACACAATATGTCACTCCAAGAGATAAATAAATCTATATAGACTAGAACACTCAAGCTCTACTCAACCTTTATGCTCCCAGCATTGAAACACATATGTCTCTATCCCAATTCAGAGCAACAATCATTATCATAATGATATCATATTTCTTTATAGTGTTTGGATAACCAAGAACTTAGCTCAATAAACCAATACCCATTCTTATCATTGGCATGTACATAGGCTTCAAATTAGTTTTCACCAACCATTAGAATATAATTCACAATACCTTCACAAGTTTATTGTTCTTTTAATTAAACTCCAATCCAACTTATATTCCATTAATTTAACATAAATGAGATGTCACACAATGACATAATGTTTACTCTAGAAACCCAAATGGGAAAAACAAATTCCAATGGTTACTCAATTCTCATTTTGAGAACCTTTGGTTACAATGTAACTCAAAGATAGCAGGCCCAATGGGCATACACAACAACCATTGGGCTTGTTGTGTATGCCAATTGGCATACAAAATAGGTCTAATGGACCTGCTCTATATGCTAATTGGCATACACAATAGCCACAATGAATGTTGTGTATGTCAATTGGCATATAGAGCAATCCCATTGGACCTATTGTGTATTCCAACTGGAATACATAGTAGCGACAATGGCTATTGTGTATGCCAAGTGGAATACACATTAGGCATATGTTAGGTTAGGGTAGGTAGGTAGGTCAAATAAAAGTATGACATATAAATCAATGATGATATTAAATTCATTTTTACCAATTTGTTGATTTATTTTTACATGATCAAATCTCTATTGGTAACTAATTGGACATATCACCTTGACTGGACATGCATGTGAACTAACTCAACATGCACTTGACATGTATGCATGCAACATGCAACTTATGCAACTATGAAACTTATGCAACTTATGCAACTTTATGCATCTATGCAACTTATGCAACTTCATGCAACTATGCAACTTATGCAACTTTATGCAAATTTATGGAACTTATGCAACTTTATGCAACATGCAACTTTATGCAACAATGCAACTTTATGCAACATGCAACATTATGCAACTTATGCAACTACGCAACTTTATGCAACATGCAACTATGCAACTTATGCAACTTTATGCAACTATGCAACTTTATGCAACAATGCAACTTATGCAACTTTATGCAACATGCAACTTTTGCAACATGCAACTTATGAAACTATGCAACTTATGCAACTATGCAACTATATGCAAGTTTATGCAACTATGGAAATTATGCAACTTTATGCAACTTATGTAACTATGTAACTTTTTCAACTTTATGCAACTTTATGTTTACAGGCCTCCCCATTAAGAGGCTTTTTGGTCTCCAAAATATTAGAGGACCAATCTAGAACAATGTGCCATCTTTATGTTTCTCTTGAACATGGATCTAACTATGAATGTTGGATTTTGTTACTGGCTCGATTTCTTGCTATGGATTTATCTCTAGTTCCTAGCTTTCTTTTCCCTTTTAGGTAGTCTTGATAAAACCAAAAGACATGTTGGTTAAGAAAAGTATTGAAAATGGAGTAGAAAGGAAGCTTGTTGTATATGTCAATTGGCATACGCAACAACCATTGTGCATGTTGTGTATGCCAAGTGGCATACATAGCAGGTCCAATGGGCATACACAACAACCATTGGGTCTGTTGTGAGTGCCAATTGGCATACACAACAGGTCCAATGGGCCTACTCTAAATGCTAATTGACATACACAATAGCCACAATGAATTTTGTGTATGCCAATTGGCATATAGAGCAGTCCAATTGGGCTTGTTGTGTATTCCAATTGGAATACACAGTAGCCACAATGGCTATTGTGTATGCCAAGTGGCATACATATCAGGCATATGTTAGGTTAGGGTAGGTAGGTAGGTCAAATAAAAGTATGCTATATAAATCAATGATAATATTAAATTCATTTTTACCAATTTAATGATTTCTTTTTACATGATCAAAGCTCTATTGGTAACTAATTGGACATATCACCTTGAATGGACATGCATGCGAACTAACTCAACATGCACTTGACATATATGCATGAAACATGCAACTTATGCAACTTATGAAACTTATATAAATTTATGCAACTATGCAACTTCATGCAACTATGCAACTTCATGCAACTATGCAACTTTATGGAACTTATGCAACTTTATGCAACATGCAACTTTATGCAACATGAAACTTATGCAACTTTATGCAATTTTATGCAACATGAAACTATGCAACTTATGCAACTTTATGCAACTACACAACTTTATGCAACATGCAACTATGTAACGTATGCAACTTTATGCAACTTATGAAACTTTATGCAACTATGCAACTATGCAACTTATGCAACTCTATGCAACTATGCAACTTTATGCAACAATGCAATTTATGCAACTTGTGCAACTTTATGCAACATGCAACTTATGAAACTATGCAACTATATGCAAGTTTATGCAACTATAGAACTTATGCAACTTATGCAACTTTATGCCACTTTATGTTTGCAGGCCTCCCCATTAAGAGGTGTTTTGGTCTCCAAAATATTAGAGGACCAATCTAGAACAATGTGCCATCTTTATGTTTCTCTTGAACATGGATCTAACTATGAATGTTGGATTTCGTTATTGGCTTGAGTTCTTGCTATGGTCGAGTTCCTAGCTTTCTTTTTCCTTCATTAGAAAAGTATGCTCGTTGACTCTAAGCTCTAAGAAATATTAAGATCCAACTCTTCACTCAGAATTCATTCCCATCTTTGGAGTGCAAGTCTCTTGCATTTTCAGACTTGGATACAATCTATCTTGGAAGTTAACGAATCCAAGTAGAATTTTGGTTTTATTGTTCAATGTGACTCCAACAAGCTATGTTATCATGTAGCAATTCCACAAGAGGATGTGTTAATGACAGCCTTCTACTAGGACCAATTGGTTCCTGGCATGGAAACAATTTTCTAATGTTGCACATGCTTACCAACACTCTATCCATGCAACAACTTCACTTGGAGGATCTACTTAGTGTGCAATAATAGCACCTTGTTTCACCCAAAATAGTTGACAAATCCATCACACTATCTACATTAATTCCCAATCCTAATGTTGGGACTTTAATGTCTCTTTCTATCCTAACGAATTTCATACACCTCTAATGTTGGGACTTTAATGTCATTCAATAAAAGAGAAGACTCACACCCCAAAGCATACCAAGATAAAAATAATGGGATGCCACGTATGATATGAATCAAGTAAACAAGGACCCCAATAAGTTTGTTACATACGATAGAATCAAGTATATTCTCCAAGCAAAACATGGGTTCCCTAAATATTTGCTCGCTAACTTATATTCTCATTTTTTCGAGTGTTGGTACCACAAACTTATATTTGCACGATAACTTATCTTCTTGTTTTAACAAGTATAGGTACCACCAAATAGGTATCTGTCAAATCTATCTTCCTCTAGTGATGATCAAGATATACTAAGAGAGGTTGAAAGTGAGACGTGTTGTACTAGATCTATCGGTTTTAGATCAACTAGATCTGAAAAGGTAAGGAAAATATTTTGTATATGCATGAAATTTTTTATTGCCAACAGAGGGTCATGTAATTATGATGTTGAGAGCATAGGTGAAATTGATTTTCCCTTGAGGTATAGACATCTAGTGCAACGATGGGCACCTAAGGAGCTACCTGAAGTGGACACATATTTCTTCATCAGTGGGAGGATGTATCGCATTGCTCCTTCGTCCTTACATGGATTGGGCTTATTTTCCATGGATGGAATAAAGGTCGGCTATGGCACTGTAACTGAATTGATGGAGTATGTTGGACCATTATACAAATACAATCACTGGTTGATGTTGGTCCGATATACACGAAGTATATGGAGATACGAAGTTTCTGCAAATTATATACAACTAGTAGATACCAATCAAAATAAAGGGGCAACTATGTATATTGATGGAAGGCCAAAGCTTCTGGAAACATTGCAGGCTTTATAAATAGTACACGACTAGTGGCAACAACTAAGAAACTGAATTGCATATTTGAGGGACGTGAAGAAAATCATATATTTGTATGTGCAACAAAAACAATAGTTCCAGGTGAAGAGTTGTTGATCGATTACAACTTAAATCAAATAGATGGAGGGGGTGCGGCTATGGGGGTAAATATCTTACATACCATTCAACTCAACCTTTGATCAATCATTGTTATAATTTATCGCGGCACAATATTTCAATTTTTTACTACATATATTTCATTTTTCATTATGTATTTTATGATATTACTGCAATATTTCATTTTTTTAATGTTACAATTACTTTCATAACTCTTGTTGATTAATTTATTGTGTCAACATCGGTCCAAGGTGACCATGAGAAATCACACACTACATCTGTCGAGGGTGACCGTGGAAATGCACCCGTTGTGCCTCAGCAAGTAAATGTTAAATATAGTAACAACTTATGACTACAACAACTAAACATATGAAATTTCATTATTTATTTTCTGATATTACTGCAATATTTCATTTTTTAAATGTTACAAGTGAATTTCATAACTTTTGTTGATTGATTTATTGTGTCAACTTCTGTCCAGGGTGACCGTGGAAATTCACCTGTTGTGCCTCAACAGGTAAATGTTAAATATAGTAACAACTTATGACTACAACAACTAAATTTCTGAAATTTCATTATTTATTTTATGATATTATTGCAATATTTCATTTTTTTAATGTTACAGGTGAATTTCATAACTTTTGTTGATTGATTTATTGTGTCAACTTCTGTCTAGGGTGACCGTGGAAAATCACTTGCTACATCTGTCTAGGGTTACCGTGGAAAGGAACTCATTGTGCTTTAATAAGTAAATGTTAAATATAGTAATAACTTATGACTATAATAACTAAATTTCTCAAATGTTAAACTTAATCTCATTAATTTTATTCATCAATGTATTGTAGCATGGTCAACGTGGGAAGGCACCCACTGAGGATCTTGATGAGGACGAAATATTTTATTCCACTGACCCAATAGAAACTATCGTGAAGGCCTTAAAGAAGAAAAACATAGAATATCTAGGTTTGTTTCGCAAAAGACCCCTGACACATGAGGACAGGGAAAGAATTGCAAAGCTACAAAATCTAATAACTAATTTTGGGGTAAGTGGCATCTTCACATATATCAGCTATGACAATTTCATATTTGTTTTTTTGTTTTATATTTTCTATATGATCTGATAAGAAAAGTTTTTCGTTTGTAGGAATTTTTAAACCCCGTGCCTCGGGAACCTGTTGAGCCTACAACTGCTATAGGTAGCAGTGATGGTCCAATGCAACAAAAATGTCGACATAGTAAAGTACAAGTGAGGCTTTTTGACCCTCTCGAGGTTCCCCTCGAATCCATTGATGAGCGCAATAATGTTGACCTACATGACACAATAGAGCATGATGAGTCGGAGCCTTGGACTCCACATGACTCCGGAGATGAACGTACTGTAGATGGAGATGAAGTTATTCATGGAGCAGAACAAATTAAAAGCACTGGATCACTAGATCTCACCTTTCTAGTGGATGACGCATGTGTTCCGATCAAGATTTAGACTATTGCAAGTATTTGTTAATTAATTGATTCATTTTTATCATGAAATTGAAATGGACATTTGCTGAGATTATTATAAATTAATGGATAACATGTTTCTGTAGGAAACAATGTTTTCTATAGAAACTTGAATGACAAAGCATTGGAGTTGTTTGGCCCCACCATTCGCACATGGTGGAATGCCCAAGATAGAGAAAAGAAAGATGAATTGATAGACCACATGGTAAACTTGTTCGGCAATACGTTCAACAAGAAAGTGGTTACAAAGTTATCCGACGAGAATTTAAAATATACCAGGGCCCAATATAGGGAGAAATTGCAATTAGACCTCAAGCATGAGCTCCCTCCCATGGTTCCAGAGAAAGAGTGGAAGGCCCTGATAAAGGATGAAAAGGAGAACATGTTTAAAAAACAAGGAAGACATCCACGACCTGGTCAAGCAAGGTACAACACATGTCATCTTATTAGTGAAATATACTCATTTATGTTTTTTTTTCTTGTTTTAAGTAACAATTACGATATTTATTTTTTTTCAAAAATTCCATATATAGGCTACCTGACACCTCCAAAGCAACCAACGCTAGAATGGAAAAGCACGGGCAACATAAACTAGGCCAGGGTGGCTATGGAAAACTAAAATCCTAAATCGTAAGAATTAAATGATTAACTGTGGTGAATATTTATTTAACAGTAGCGAACAAATATTTTTTTTTTGTTATTGGTAATTTTAATAGTGTTATGCATTGCAGTTAAATATGTTTGACACTGCTGCCACCGAGGAGGACCTAAATCTTGGTTACAAGAACATTTTAAAAGTGTGATTGAATATAAGAGAACCTTGGGGTAGACTCCAATCTTCCCAGCCACATAGGTAAATAAAATGAATAAGGAAACTGCAGTAGCATGCTTGTAAAGTCTATTCATATTTTATTATATCACCCTTAACTAAGTATTTATGTTTGTTTTCAATAAACAGTGCAACCACAGCAATGAATATAGCGGTATTCAAAAGACACCACTTCATACAAGGGAGAACATGTCCAATGATAGTGGGGAGCAGAGTACCCATTCCGGTATGTATGCTTCAGAATTAGAAATATTTACAGTGATTGTAGATATTTATTTCCTAACTTATACTTATATATTATCTTCTTTAAATGGAAGAGAATGTAGCTTAGGAGGGTGAACTGTGAGAGAAACCAAGTGGACAAGAAATTAATGCACCAACTATCATAGCTACACAGACAGGTATAGAGAAATATTGTAATTTTAATCAAAATAATGAAATAGTTATTTCAATTATATTTCAACATATCGATATGATCATTTTTGTTGTTGCAATTCACGCCCCTGCACAGATGCCTCAACGCCCTTCTCAGCAACGTGCCATAAGTATGGTACATGAGCGCATGGAAACACAAACAATAGAAGGACAGGGTGGAAGAAATACAGTGTCAAAGGATGATTATGATACCCCAATCATCAATTTTTTTAATGTAAAAAAACATAAATTAAAGAAAAAATAGATGTATAAATTCATGACTTGTATTTGGATGTTTATCGATGTTTCTAGTATGAAACATTGTTTATATGAATTACAACATTATACTTCAATGTCTATATGTTCATATGTTTTGATGACTATCCTAGTTATTCATGAATGTCTATATGTTTTCTATATAAACAAAATCATTTGTTGGGTATGGGGAATTGAGAGCGATGTGAAGGGGGGGGGGGGAGAGGCCATATGAGATTCCACCTTGACATGGTTGGCTCTGTTTAGTAGAGAATAACCTATTCTCAAAACAAAGAGAAGATCATTAAGGTATGCGACCACTTAAGTTTTTTCTAGAGTATTTTACATAACTAAATGCATGTTTATTTGCTTATATATTATTTACTCATATAAAGAATTTGTCTTTTATGATTCATGTAGGTCTTGGTGATGGAAATGCAGCTCGTGGAAAAATCTTATCAATTTGTATGGGCTAATGGATCTGGCGAAAGGACGATGATAAGGTAATGGTTTTGACATGTTTTTTAAAGTATAGAACTCAATGTAGAACCTATGGAGACATAGAAATGTAAGAATACAATTTGGATTATTGTTAAGATATCCATAATTTCTAGGACATTACTAGATTCAAATTAATGTATGAGACCCCTATGTTTTTGGGATGCATAGAGGGTCTATTCATTGTCCCACAAACAAGAGGGTCTCATACATCAATTTGGTGTCTCGCTAGGTTGTGACCTGTCAATGTATTTTTGAGATATAAGTAATTTTATAAGTCGATGTGCAATAATATATAAACACATAAACATATTTTGATCAACGGTTGAAATATTGCACCTACAAATCTACTTTGGCATGTTTCTAGGACCATTTATCTCCCCATACATATTGAATTTTATGAGTAATTGACTTGATGAGTTTATGTGATATGCGTTGGCTTAATTTTTATTGTATATGAATTTAAGTATGCTTGAGTTTTTGATCTAATTATTGGTACATAGTTTGTCTTTGGAATAATACTTTCATAATTATGATAGTGAATTCAAATTGTAGAGGACACACTGTTGTCATGAGTTAAATTTCTTAATAAGGAGACTACATTTTCGAGAACTTATGGTTTCACCAAGGGTTCCTGTAGAGACCTTGAGTAGGTCCCACTCAAGGGAATGAAAAGAACCCTATTTTCTATGAAATTCTCATTTCTATAGTAGTTTACAAGTTCATGTAGTAGTTTCATGCAAGTTATTACAATATTTGTATTTACTTCAT
>JASDQU010736757.1:44590-64256 GCA_032191745.1 Picea mariana | reverse complement strand
AGTTGCATGTGAGTTCACTGATTAACTGAACTCTCACTAGTGCATGTTTAGTTACAACTAGTACAACTGATATTAACTCACTTAACTACACTTATAATTCTGTTACAATTCCAAATCACTCAGTTATGAATGAGATAATAGATTAATATTTATTGTCCAATTTATTTAAGGGAAAAATAAATTAGACACATGTTTCTTGTTGACTTTTCAACACAAGAAGACTAAAGCGTATGCTTCTTTTTCTTATGCATGGGAGGTAACATTGTGATGATTTCTTTAGATGATTGCAACACTAGATCTTAGGTAAAGTGTTATCTAAGTAGATCTACTAAGGCATATGCTTATTGGGTTTATCTATATTGATGTGTTAAATAAAATAGAAGTGTCATTTTGTTTCAATACATCAACATATTGTCTATTGTATGCATGTTATTTGAAGAAATCTTGTAGGTTTATTTCTAGGGTTTCATTGGGAACTCCTTCAAGGAGAAGGGTAACTTGAAGCTCTCACATACTCCATTTCTCTAACCGTATTACTCTTCCTCTATTATTATTTTTCACACATTCCATTTTCAGCTAGCATATGATTGTTTAAGTAGGTCAATTTAATCAAATACAATCTCTTTTTTTTTGGTGGAAAGTTCTTGCCCTAGAAGGCAAGGGTTTTCCTTAACCTTTTTGGTTGTGTGTAGCCACTCTAGCAAGCAAAGCTTGCTGATTTTTCAGGTATATCAGATCTGGTTGAGAGTATTTTGGCTTCCAAAAGGAGAAGCACACAACACTAGAAGGCCCTCTTGGGGATTTGGTAGCTATCTCTCAATCCTAACTTGCAACTCCTTCCTTTTTGGTACGTTTTTGTCCTTTTTTGCTTGCTTGTGGGAGCTTACATTCTTAGAGGAGGAAGTGGTACGTCCCTCCTCTTGTGTGAGCTCTTGGGTAGTGTAAGCCTAGCTAGAGTTTCATTCTTTTTCCAATTTTTTAAGCCTTTCTTAGCTTGGTCATGAGGTTTTGGAGGTGAGGGCACCTCCCCAACCTAGGCCGTGGGGTTTTCTTGCTTGCTTGGTAGCTTAGTTTGTAGCTTAGTTTATCTCTCTTGCTCTTCTTTCATGGTTTTCCCTAATTGCTAAGATCTCAAAGAAATTAACCTAACTAAGCAAAACCCTAATCTAATCACCTACCTAGTTGGGAGAGGAATACCCCAATAGGCAAGGCTAAGTGTTAATGCTTGATGATATGATATAATGTGATGTGATCTATGGTTTAATGTTTTAAATTTCTTATGTTCTATATCTACATCCTAATATTAAGCCTATTGGGCAACACACTTAAGTAACCTAACTAGATCTTGCTTAGTTTCATTTCAAGCTTCTTATCTTCCTTTATGCACATGATTTAGATATTAATGCTTAAAATCTCTAAAGTGCTTAACAAGTAATTGGTTCATTAGTCTATTTTGCTTATATCTATTGAAATCCATTTGCTTAGGCTTGAAATGTGTTGAATGGTTAAATAGGAAAACACAATTAAATTTTATTTCTATCTCTTGAAGGCAAGTTGTTCTTGCCCTAATGCTCTTGTTTCATAGCAAGCTCTTATTGTGCATGTGATAACCTAAATCTTTTTTCCAGACATCTCTTTATTTGCTTTACATGTGTTGATATACTTGAATTGCATAAGCTTGAAGCAACACACCTAAAAGCTAATAACAGTTTCGGCCATATCACTAAATTGCATTTAAAAAGTGCCTTAAAATCTTCTAAACACTCTAATAATCACCTAAATGTCTACCTAATCAACTTATATACTTAATAGACTATTTAGGGTACCTTAGACCACCATCTTCACCATCTAAAATGGGGCTTGAGGAAAACAATGGAGGGTAGTGGTAGGGGACTGCCCCGTGGCGCACCAGGTGTGTGTCCTCTTCAGGAAGTACTCTTGTTTTGGGTTGACTAGTTCTGCTAGGGTTGGCCTCGTTGCCATACTATCTTGAGCATCCAACAGTTATTTGGAAATAGGAGGAGGAGGCTTTGGTGAAAGCTAATTAAAACTTGATAAATCTTAAGAAAAGCCTAATAATTAAACCCTATACCAAACCTAATAGAATACTTGGGGGTTTAATAATTATGAGTGTGGATCATCTTTGATAATCTTAACAACATTCGTGCTAAAATCTTTTAAATATTCTTTATTTGTTGTTGATCTTGCTCATGATGATAATGATGTTTTGATGATGATCTCTTATATGTGGTGATGTGAAGTAATGCTCTAGTCTTGATATTCTACACACATAAAGTAAAGCAAGGTTAGCTTTCTCTTGTATCATTTGTATCTTAGCTTTTTTGTGAATAATTGTATCTAATATTCATTGGTTTAATTGATTCTTTTGTAATATTGTAAGTAACTTGTAATCTACTTGTAATGAAACACCCCTTAACATAGTTGACCCCTTGCCATACTTTAGGCACTAGTCTTAGTTGATCTAGGGAAAAGGCTTGCTTTTCATGCTAACCCTTGCACTTTCCATTGTTGCCTTAGCATCTTAGGATTAGAATCCCCCAAACCTTGTAAACAATTAAAACTAACTCCTAGAACTTAACTTTAACACATCTAGTAACTAAGGTCTACCCCCTTTGGATTCCGTAGGAGTAAGCCTAGACGGAAGAGGTTCCGGTCAAAGTGACAGTGTGGGTTGTGAACCTAGGCATTGTGCCTCCAAGGACACACTAAGTGAGCTGAACTTAGCTCTCATTTGCAAGTGTGTATAAGGATGGCAACACCTCCCTTTTTCTCTGATTTTATCAAATAGTGTTGAAATCCTCAACCATAATGCTAGAGTTAGAACCATACTTTTTCCATGTATCTAGTGTTGAAATCCTCAACCACAATTCTCATAATCTTCCATATAGGAATAAAAATACATTTATCACATAAGGGACCTTTTGAAAATATATATATTTGAATCTTTTGAACAGAGATTGACCAAGGCAGTGATAATTATGTATGAAAACTAAGCTCTGATTTTCTAGGCACTAAATTTAATAACTATGATGAACCACATGCATACTTATTTGGTGCAAGATTACTTAAACATTAGATAGCTTACCCATTATGTGATTTAAACATGATCACAACTCCTCTTGAAGCAGTTTCTAAAATTACAGAATCCCTAAGCAGTTCAGGTGGGTTATGGCTTGAAGGTGCATTTCCTAGAGGTAGTCAAAGAGGTGGATTTGTAGGGGTAGCTAGTCATGACCAGATAATGGAAGGTGGGTCTTTTGGGGTAGCTAATCATGACCAGATAATGGAAGATGGATCCCAAGGATTACTTGCTTCTTTTGACCTTTTTATGGAGGATGAGAAATGTTGATCATAGAATAACTCAAATATTTTATTGAATGGTTGTAATGGCTCAGTTTGTTTATGTCATTCATTCTCTCATCATTGCAGCCAAACAACTCCAAAAGTTTGATTGTGCTAATGAGTATAAAATTGTGTCAGTCTATCTCCTCCCAAGGACATCGGGAAAGAGTGAAATAATATTTATTGGCATAGACACTCCCTTCTCCTCCCTCTTGAGGGGTTTCTCGACCTCCCGGTATAGGATCGTTTGAAAAACACCTGAGTCGGAGTGACTACTTAGGTCCTTTCCTAGAACCCAAAAACTCTATCACATGTCCTTTCTTCCCTTTTGGCATAGGTTATGTGGAACCCACAAACCCTCTCCTTAGCACTTCTCAAGTTAAACACCAACAATGATATCTCTCTATGATAGGCTCCCTCCTTGATGTGACAACGAACTTCAACCATGGGCCAGCTCCCTTCACGCCCCGTACTTCGAAACTTTCGCGAGCTTCTTACTCCCCTTTTTCCTGATTTCTGAATCAACAAATTCTTCAGGACCATATCTACGGTCCACGTTCTCCTTGCGACCAATGAATGTGATCAAATCGCGAGTTCGGACTCCGTGAGTCCTCTATTCTCCCGACTCTGTCCTTCCCGACTTGTGAATCAGCAAAGTGTCAATCCCAACTCCATGTATCCTATCTCAATGGACGACTAAGATTGCGTTGGCTCCCATCTCTTCAAGTATTCTCTCCTTGACTTTTATCAAAGGGTTGTTCCTATGAAATGCATGGATCTCTACCACGTGCCTTCTAGATCCAATGGCCCAAAATCACTTTGTGCCTCATGACTTCGCGAAGATCTTCATTTGCTCATGGAAAACCTCTCGAAGTTCCTGCTCCTGAACCTCTCGATCTTCTGCCACCTGTCTCCTCCGATGATGGATGATTTTCTAGCCTTCGGGACTTTGGAAATTCCTAGACACCTTTGCACACTTAGCGCAAATTTTTCTTTCGAGACTTAGGTTGTTCTCGAACTCCTTCTGCACTCCTTGCAGAACTCTGCGCATACTCTTCTGCAATTTTTCTCAGCTTGAAAACCTTCAAAGTTCATCGTTCCTCTGTGAACTTCCTTGTGCCCTTTTGGAAATTTCTCATTCTTCCTCATGATCTCGTAATATGGACTTACGGTCTCCTCAGCGCACTCCTTGCGCATGAATCCATTCTTCAACGGCTTCTCCCTTAGCTTCATGGAAAGGTTTAAGGCATATCCTTTCCTTTGTCGATGCACTCTTACAAATCCTTCCTTCCTCAAAATGTTCAGTAATTATGGGATTCTCTTAAGGATTCCAACACTTCCAACCATGTTGTCCTTGTGCACACTCACACTAAATCGATGCCCTCCTGGCAGAGTGTTTTAGAGTGTTTGGTAAATCTGAATTGTGCTTCCTCCCACACATTCTTTCCTTCCAAGGTACTTAAACACCTTGAAATTTCCTCCCAAGTCTGTGAACTATCCTAGTATGCCCTCCTGACAACTTCTCTTCTGACTCCACTGAGTTCACATGTGCAATCCTTGTGTCAGCTCATAGAGTTTCCTCTCTCTGTCATGCACTCCTTGCACTTAGCCTAGAGAACCAGACTTAATTCAACACACTCGCTGATAGAAAAATATATCTCTATCCCTGTAGATGATTTCTAACATTCATATACAATTCAAATGCATGTAAATGACATTCATAACATAGCATTCATTACACAAAAATTGATAACGGGAAAAACTGTCACTTTTTATTAATGGTGGAATGTCAAATTACAATAGTGGAGTCTGAGCTACAACTGAGTCTCGGCTCTCCGTGTTTCTCTCCCTATCTCCTAAGCATTTCTTCTCCTGGATAACTCTATCTTAGCTAACCTACAACAACCAAACTCTACTTGACAACAATGCAAAGACTTATAAAAGAGGGGCTCGACGATCTTCCCTTGCAAGCTAAACTAGTGGTGTCAAATCACCATTCACAACGCTTGTCTAATGGGAAAATTACAATGATGGAAATATTCTCCAAATCGGATGCAAATCCCTTCTGTCGTCAATCACTTAATGCAAACCTTATCTCCAACTTGTGAAAATGCACAACTTGGCTCTTCCATCTTGTCATCATTAAATTCTTGGATCACACTTTTGATTCTCGAGGCAAAATGAGAGGGCAGTGCCTCTCCCTTTCTTGAATGTGCACCATGCAAGTTAATTGAATGGCATGTTTTGAGGTGGAGAGATACTCCTGCATCATACTTCATGGCTACGAAAAATCATGAGCTCCTTCTCATGAGATTTCCAACATTGTTGAAATCCTCCTAGATCCCAAAATTTCTCTCGGAGCTGTCTTTCGACTCCTCTGCTTCGTTGTTTTTGCTCTGGCGTATTCCCCACTGCTCATGCAGGTTCCTTTCTATCCAGCTTTCTCACGATGACCGCTTCCTCTACTGACCCTAACATCAGCTTCCTTATCTCCTCAACCACCTTGTCCAGTTGTTCCATCGGTTGGCTCTTCCTTTGCAGACTAGCTTGTTGAACTTCCTCCTTGTCAATGGGTAAATCACATTGATCTCCCATACTATCCTCCTCATATCTTGTGGTCTTAGCTTGCCACCGAGCTGCAGCTTCCACCCCTACATACTTCTCATCACTGAGTTCCTTCTCAGCTTCTCCCCCTGACAAATTGTCTATTGTCAGTTCTTCGATTGGTCCCATTCCATCTTCCACCAGTTGCTCCTCATGTTGGTGTGTTTCCTCTAGCATGGTTATTTTATGGCAGCCATCTTCTGGTTCTAGACTATCTAACCAATCCTCTGGTTCCTTTAACTCCAATTCCCACTAAGTGAGTAACTCAACTGGGCGCTCCTCCATTGAGACAGATCTCAGTATCTACTCCTCCTTCTTCACAACAGTCTCAACATTATGTCCTTCTGTTTCACCTGCAATGTCTGTGCTCACCTCTCCTCGTCTACTTGGTAGGAATACCTCAATTCCTCCTATGATCATAATGATCCTCTGATCCTCCTCCTTTGTGACAGAAGTTTTCAACTTCTCATCATCTTCATTCACACGACTCACAATTTTGCGTGAATCTTCATCTGAGCGAGGTCATTCTTTTGCCTCCTCCTCATATGTCAACTCCCCCTGCTAACATGAACTCTCAATTGATCTCATCTCTTCTCCCTTTCCCACTTGGAAAATTGGGATGTCTCCTCTACCCACCCGACAATCTATGAGATCCATTGATCCCTTCTCATTTCCCACCTAGAAGCCTACGAGACCTCTGCCAAATATCCTTCCCTCCTCACTGAGGTTTTCAACATTCCTTAGCCACCTTCTTAACATCTATTTCTTCCAATCAATAGCTTCTGAACAGGCCATTTAGTTGTTCTCTTCAAGGTCCATTCATACCTCCAGCGTACCCTTGCCTCCTGCTGCATATTGAATGCTAGCATCTCCATTTGGGATTGGATTTCACTGAGCTCCTTGTCTATCTCTGCTTTTCTTTTCTGTGGGAAAAATCCCCCTTGAACGTGCTTATGAATTCCAATAACCATCTTGCTTCACCTACATCCCACCTGGTTGTTGAACATTTGTTGCACACCCTGCAACAGCTTCAACAGAGCATCGCACTCTATTCCTCTTCCCTACAGAAATCAATTTTGCATTAGCTCTGATATCTCATTTTCCTACGATCTGTAGACAAAAACAATATCTAATACCACTCCTAGCACAGACACCCCCTTATCCTCCCTCCTAAGGGGATGCTCTACCTCCCACTCTAGGATCGTTTGAAAAACACATGAGTCAGAGCGACTCCTTAGGTCCTTTTTCTGGAACCCAAAAACTCTATGACAGGTCCTTTCTTCCCTTTCGATGCACATTATGTGGCACCCGTGGACCCTCTCCTTAGTACTTCTCAAGTTTAACACCAATATCACTAACTCTCTATGCCAGTCTCCCTCCTTGATGTGACCACAGACTTCAACCATGGGCCAGGTCCCTTCACACCCTGTACTTTGGAACTTTCGCAAGATGCTTACTCCCCTTTTCCCGATTTCTGAATTGGTGAATTCTTTAGGACCATATCTACGGTCCACATTCTCCTTGTGACCAATGGTTGTGATCAACTCACGAGTTTGGACTTCACAAGTCCTCTCTTTTCTCGATTTTTTCCTTCTCGACTTGCGAATCAGCAAAGTGTCAATCCCAACTCCACATATCCTATATCAATGGAAGGCTAAGATTGCTTCGTCTCCTAGCTCTTCGGATATTCTCTCCTTGAATTTTTCCGAAGGGTTCTTCCTTCAAAATGCGTGGATATCTACCACATGCCTTCTAGATCCAATGGTATAGAATCACTTAGTGCCTTGCAACTTCGCGAAGATCTGCGTTTGCTTCTGGAAAACCTCTTGAAGTTCCTGCTCCTTAACCTCTCGATATTCTACCACATGTCTCCTCTGACGATGGATGATTTTCCGACCTTCGGGACTTCGGAAAGTCCTCTACCCCTTTGAAAACTTAGTGCAAATTTTTCTTTTGAGACTTAGGTTGTTCTCGAACTCCTTCTACACTCCTTGCAGAACTCTGCGCATACTCTTCTGTGATTTTTCTCTGCTTGAAAACCTTCAAAGTTCACCGTTCTTCTGTGAAATTCCTTGTGCCCTTTTGGAAATTTCTTTCTCTTCCTCCTGAGCTCATAATATGGACTTATAGTCTCCTCGGTGCACTCCATGTGGTCATCTTTGTTCTTCGACGACTTATCCCTTAGCTTTATGGAAAGGTTTAAGGCATCTCGTTTCCTTTGTCTATGCACTCTTACAAATCCTTCCTTCCTCAGAATGTTCAGTAATTATGGGATTCTCTTAAGGATTCCAACACTTCCAACTATGTTGTTCTTGTGCACGCTCACACTAACTCAATGCCCTCCTAGAAGAGTGTTTCAGAGTGTTCAATAACTCTGAACTATGCTTCCTCCCACATAGTCTTTCCTTCCAAGGTACTTAACCACCTTGAAATTTTCTCCTGATTCTGTGAACTATCCTGGTATGCCCTCCTGGCAACTTCTCTTCTGACTCCACTAATTTTAGACACACACTCCTTGTGTCAGCTCATAGATTTTCCTCTCTCTGTCGCACACTCCTTTCACTTAGACTAGAGAACCAGACTTAATTCAACACACTCGCAGATAGAAAACTATATTTCTATCCCTCCAGACGATTTCTAACATTCATCTACAATTAAAATGCATGTAAATGACATTCATAACACAACATCCATTACACAGAAATTGATAACAGGAAAAACTGTCACTTTCTATTAATGGTGGAATGTCAAAGTACAATAGTCAAGTTCAAGCTACAACTGAGTCTCGACTCTCCATGTTTCTCTCCCTATCTCCTATGCATTTCTTCTCCTGGCTAAATCTATCTTAGCTAACCTACAACAACCAAACTCTACTTGGAAACAATACAAATACTTATACAAGGGGGGCTCGATGAGATTCCCTCGCAAGCTAAACTAGTGGTTTCAAATCACCATTCACAACGCATGTCTAATGGACAAATTAAAATGATGGAAATCTTCTCCAAATTGGATGCAAATCCCTCATGTCGTCAACCACTAAATGGTGACCTTATCTCCAGCTTGTGTGAATGCACAACTTGTCTCTTCCAGCTTGTCATCATTAAATGCCTAGATCACACTTTTGATTCTAGAGGCAAAATGAGAGGGCGGTGCCTCTCCCTTTCTTGAATGGGCACCATGTGAGTTAATTTATTGGCACATGCTGAGGTGGAGCAATGCTCCTTCATCATTTATGGGGACGATTAATCACATCAGCCCCCTCTTTTGTTGTTAGGAAGCATGCCACTAGATTTTTATTAGCACTAAACAAAAGCAGCTGAAGGTGCCAAATCCATGTTACTTGATTGTCTCTTTTTTTTCACTTAACATATATGACATCTACTACAAGAGTACCTTCAAATTCAATCAAAATGAGCAACACAAAAAGGACAAATCGATATCATCCTCCCGAAGTTCTGGCAACTCTAGATAAGCTAGCTATCATTTAAGAGAATTTGACTATTGCATGTCTAAAGGTGTGGGATTCCTTTCTTGCAGAGTTTACAGTTCACTATACATATTTATGTCTATTGTGAAAACTACATGTGTCCACTTTTTCAAATGTACTCCCTGGCACAGAAGCAAACAACTACAACTCGGTTCAGTTGATGTGTGTGATAGAGCATTCTCATTATAGATCATTTGAATATCATTTCACAAACTTTTTCTCTCCCAATAGTAGATCGGGACCAGGTCACATATCCTCCTTTACTCTATTTGCATAAATGAGGTCTATTAGGCACTTCATAATCCTTTAGAAAATGTAGCGGATAGAAAATCTATTATTGTTAAGATAATTGACATGAAATCCTATTATAGAACTTTGTGAAATTTTTTAATGAGACAAAGAGTTCATTTAATTAGAGAAGGGTTTGTTACCAAATATGATAAGCATGGAGCCTTCAGTTATCGGCTATGGGTGTCTTATACATCTCTATACCAAATGTGATAGGCTTCTAAATCAATGGAGATGAGTAATGGAATGGAGGCTTATGGTATAAAACACAACACAAAGATGTATTCAATGTCGATTCATGCTTGAATATATCTACACCTCACCTACAATTTTCATGAATGAGTGTCAAATTATTGGATTCATTAGCCAAATGCCTAGCACGTATTTTGTCATATCATTAATGCCCAAAGACCTCCATACATCTTTTATGTTTGTGATACTTGTTTTAATCTTTAAATAGTAGTGAGTTCCATTCTCATTACCATTTGAGGTTATCTATCCTTCTTTAATATTCCTCTGCATCTTTCATTTTATCATTTTATGTTTCAACCATTTATAAACAAGTTATAATATTTACTATCATTTTGTATATTTTCATGAATGAAACTATCTGCACATTTGTAAACAAGATAGGATATCTGTTATCATTTTGTATTTTGTCATGAATGTTTCTGCAATATCTGTAATATGATTAAAGAATTCTAAGTATATCCATATGTGGTTTTTGATATTTATTATCAATATACTTTGTTCAAAAAATACCTTTTATGCTTGAATATATATCGAATATCCACCTCACCTACATGTTTTCTGAATGAGTTTTGTTATCCCCAACTCCTAGGGATAACTAAGGAGATGATGTCTCGAGGCCCTCAGGTTGCAGACATGGAGTATCGAGAGACAACTTGACCAGCAGTGTCCACTTGCACAAACAGAGATGTGCTTCACCACCATAGTTCGAAGTTCATCATGAGGGTATCCACCACATCAATTGGCTTCCAGAATACATTGGGTCTTGCTCCATGAGGAATTATGGTGAGTGTTATTTCAATATTTGAGGAATTTGAGTTTGTTGTATCTTAAATTGTTTTTTATTATGTAGTGTTTTCTTGGAAATTATGCTTTTTCCCTTGTTTCACTTTGGTGGTTGGCATTGTGCTCTAGTAAGTGGGTTACCCTTAGGGATAGGCSTGCTACTAGGAGGTCCTCTTGATGATTCATCGTGCCATTACCATCCATAATTGTCACTTTTCATACTTCATCTCCTCATCTCCTTACCTTTTGGGATTGTTGGGTGTACTGGCCTAAGAAGGGATTGTTCCTCATTTCATGGGAAGAAGGGGATGAAGGCCCAGAGGGAAGGTAGCTAGAAAAAGATAAAATCCTATTATAAACCTTCCAGATGCTCTCCCAAAGAGGTATTGAGAGCAATGAAACGATTCTCCTAGAAAATTAAATACCTTCAAAAGAAAACACATAATTATGAATGTCCCACTTGTTGAGGGGTTTACACAAGGTGCATTACAAGATAGACTATTCCCCCATGGAACCATGTGTACTTCTCCCTTCAAGTGACACTTTGGTACTACACCCCAAGCTAATCGATTCATCATAGGGAGTACCAAGCGTTTGGACCTTAATAAATTAATGACAATAAATGGTCTTGGAAAAAGGTTGCATTGAAAATGAAGGTGCAACACAACCTCTACAAAGGCACCCATAAATGAGACACTAAAACCCCTTGTATTTCATGAACCCCATGCCCAAAAGTATTTCCCTTATCCATTTCACTCCATCCACATGACCTAGAGAGGGGTCCACTTGGGAAACACTCCTAAACTTGAGGTACGATTCACCAAATAGATCACTTTTTCAACCCTCCCATACCTAAACTTGGCAAATTGCATAGGATCTTTGAGCACTTGTTTATTTTAATGAGGTAGTTTTTTATATACATGCTTATATGGATATTTTATTTATTTGGTTTACTCATCATGATGCATTTTATTTGAGATCCTTGGAGGTTGTATTCATTGTCTTTGTAGGACCTTGTTTGGTGGACATATTTGGAAGAACAAGCCTAGCTTTGGATTCCTTGGGGCTTGAAGCCCACAAGTTGGATACCAGGGCCCACACAATGGATGATGATGACATGCCTTTGGAGGCCTAAGAGACACCTTAGAGGATCTCACCTATCCCCTACAATCCAAACAACTTGCCTTTGGAGGCCAAAATGTCACCTTTGAGGGATTGGCGTCACCCTAGGGCTAGGGTCTGGTGGTGATTGAAGACACTTGGCACGTTTTGAAGGAGGAATCTCTTGGATCATGGAGGAGAGGCTTGGATTGAATAAAATTGGACTTTGGAGGCCTAGAGAACTCATATCCAATTCAATGAATTGACCTAAAGTTCCAAAAAGTTTCCCCACGAAGTTGACATTGTGTTTCTAGGGCTTATCTTATGTGAAAATTATGATTTAAAAAATGTTATTTTGGAAAAGGGGAAAGAAAACATATATTTATAAAGAGTCCTACATTATACATGAACCAGTTAGAGCCATCATTTATAACATATTCTAAATTCAACTCAATGATAAATCCTAGGAAGGAAAACCCTTTAGAATATATGGATCCTAATCAATGGCATCAAAAAAGAAGCCCAAGAAGTATATATCCACTTACAAAGATTGTTCGGTGATGTACATAAGCCATTAAGGCTAGAGACTAGTGATTTCTTTAGATTACAGTCTTCTCCCTTCTTGGCCCATATAAGATTGTGTTTCAAAATCATAACCGAGGTTTCCTTATCCACACAAAAGGATGTGATAGGAGGTTTCTTAGAAAGCAGGGGAAAACTATTAATTTTTTTTTTAAAACCTACAGAAGGCGTGGAAATAGCGATGTACATTTGTCGCAAGTATGGCATCTGCGTCGCAATCCATTGGTGGGTTTTTTTACTCTACCACGCTTTTTCGTCGCTATTTCCACGCTTGTTCCTTACTACTTTCCACTCATTTTTATCGCAAGTATGGCATCTGCATTGCAAGCCATTGGTGGGGTTTTTTACTCTGCCACACTTTTTCGTCGCTATTGCCACACTTTTTCGTCGCTACTTGCCACACTTTTTCGTCACAAGTATGGCATCTGTGTTGCAAGCCATTGGTGGGTTTTTTACTCTAGCACACTTTTCTGTCGCTATTGCCACACTTTTTCATCCCTATTGCAACGATTTTTTCGTCGCAAGAAGGTATACCTCTCTTTAGGATGATGACACGTGACGGCTTGATTTCGTCGTTGTTTCTACGAATACCGAGTGCATGGATATAGTGAGGAAAAAATTTCCACGAAAAATATTGTTTTCCTACGTGGAAAGTGTGATGGATATGTGTGGCAATAAAAATGAAAAATCGTGGCAAATTTGGTCATATGTAGTAATACATTAATGAATGGATTTTAATGACAACAAAGTTTGAATTGAAATTTAGAATGAGCACAAGAAAGCATGGTATGAAACATGTCAATCCTTGGTTTCATAAGTTGAGATAATAATGGCATGTAAGCCTTCACAATATTACTATATGAGGATGATTCACCAAATATATATTATATTGTGTTTTACAGCTCAATCCAAGAAAACTACCTACAGGAATTGTGGAATTGTAGAAATTTTTCAAGAATTTGTGTTGGAAAAACAAACTGGATATAATCCTACCATTTACGGACCATCAAATTAATAATGCTACAATATTTTCCATGATGGAATTGGCCCGAAATAGAACCCTTCTACAAACACATCCATAATCATCTTCTTTTTCCTACAATTGGCTCGATAAATCCCCACTACCAGATGGCCATAACTTGAAATTAAACACCATTTAAATAATGATGATAATAATTAATTATGTCAATGGGTGCTTAATTGGGTCAATGAAAGTGAGTATTTGTTATTACATCCATTATGGTTCAAGTCTCTCAATTACATGCTTATGCTTACGCTCGTGCTTGTGTGCACCATGCTTGTGAAAATATCAATCCCATGGATGACTTTGGTGGGATAAATACCCCACATTTGTGGCTTCTTAGACAAGGAAGTATTCCATAGTGCAACATGATGTTTTTTATCCTAGTGTTAAATATAAAATAGAGCAGTTTCCACTTGCTCATGTCAACCATAAACTTAAATAAAAATTAATATTGAATTGAAAACTCCCTTAAATTAGATACCCATTGTGCTTTGTAGAGATGAGTGACAACTGCATATCTCACCGACCATCTAGTGAAATCACATGAAACTTACCTTGAACATTCCCATTTCATTTAGTTTCATGCATCACAACAAATAACAATAACAACGATCAAAAACCATTTAATGCATGCACAATTATTTATGGATCACCCATACACCATGCACTCGTAACAAAATGAAATAAAAGGAATGGGAGTATGTTAATATTGTAGAAAACATACCCTCTTTTTAGCAACAAAACTGATAAGAATCCGATAGAAATTTGAGACATGATCAATGTTCCACCAGAATCCAAGTTCTATGTATGGTGGAACAATGACCCTATGGGTTTTGCCCAATTTTAAATTGATTTATACCATTAAAAATTTGACCACATTTTTAGGTTGATAGGTTATTTAAGTTTTTATGTCATCATATTTTGACAATAGGAAGGAATTTTCGTACAAGGTTATATGGATCTATAATAAATAAATATTGTTATTATTACCCATAATGTCTTAATCACTACCCATTGTCAATAAAAACAAATGTGACAATTTAGATCCAACTTTAAACCTCATGTTATCTTGTTTCTCCACTATTGGTTGTTTCACCAATAATTGATTTGGATTAGATATTTATATTATTTTTCATCTATCTTGATCCTTTCAGAGTGGAAAAAATTGGAGGAATCAACTTGTAGGGTCATTTTAGTGGCATGTCCCAATATGGAAAATTGGGGGTTTGGAACCTTTTGGAGCCATTTTGAGGAATTAAACAATGTTTTTTGGGTTCTAATGTCCAGAAATTGCACACACACCCTTGACGGTGTTGTACACTTTGATACCTTTCCAATGGTACAAACCATGCATCAGTCAGAGCTCGTATGAAAAATTTATGCCTCTCGCAAGTTGACCTTTCATGTTGACCACCATGGTATGAGAATATGCCATGTCATCCCCCATTACTCATGCATATGCGGCTAGCCACGTGAGGAATTTCAAGAAGAATCTAGAAGTTCTAAAACCTTACCACAATTGAAGGTTGAGGAAGTCAAAACCCTAACACTAGGTGACTATCAAGCTATGTTAAATATTGGGCCACTAGGAGGAGAAGGGGTTCCATTCTATGTTATTGCATTTTGTTCCATAGCAGAGAAAAACAAATGGGAGTGGGAAAATAGACAAAATAACATAGGGGGTTAATTTTATGTAGCAACCTAATAGACCACGGGTCTTAGGTAGCTCCATAGAGAGTGCCTTCTCCTTTGTACTTTCATTATTTCCATATTAGAGAAAAGAGAGCAGAACAACCTCACTTTCTAGCTGGGTTTTCTCCTATAAGGGTTTCCCAGAGCAAATCTTTGTGTTATTTTTTGAATGGTGTGTAATTGTATTTTAATGTTCTCTATTTTTCACATTTGATCTATTTCATACATAAGTTGTTTTTACTTTTATTTTCTTTTTTGCTTAAACTCCAAAATTAGGATAGCCGACTTGGTTAAGAATTTATAAATTAAAATTGTCTTTCATTTAAAGTATTAATTGACGAAGATCAGAAAGCTCTCATTTGACGATTAGTCTTGATGATGAATCTTGATTTGAATTTGAAATGTCAATGACAAAAATGAAACCAACTGTGGATTATCTGGACAACACCTGCGAAACATTATGGAATCTAAATGAATTCAATCTTCATAGTGTAGATATCAGTTTTATTTATCAGATTTGTTATGACGAAATGTTCCTGTGGAATAACAATGACAGTTTATAGATCATATTAGTATCAGATCAGGGTTTCCTTTGGGTATTTGTGGGAAACTACAGGATCCAGGAATCAACTTAAAGAGAATTCATAGAAACCCTAGCCATGGAAAATGAGTATGTTCATAAAAAACCTTGAGATCCAGCAAAACAGAGATTTGAGAGGTTGGAAGTATATTTCATCGATATTAATTGCAATATGAACCTCCTTATGGTGGCTCTAGCAAGAAATATCAAATTGTTCAGAGATGATGGAGGTTCTAACTCATAGATCAGATTGAAGGGGAATTTGGAAGATCAGAAAGACCATGAAAAGGATTTGCGGAAACAACCTGAGAAAGAGCAGTCGAGTTGAAGTGTCATTAACACTTCACAATCCCTACTCAAGATGGAAGCGAAAGTGGACATAAATCCATACCAATGTGAGATTGATGCATTCAAATTAAATCATTGGTTGCAGCAACTAGAAGTTTATTTTATCACTCACCATGTAGATGAAGAGAAAAATATTTCATTTTCTAGACTAAAGTTAGAGGGTCGTGCTTTCACCTAGTGGGAAATCCATACATAAACACTTAAGTTGGAGGTTAATCTGCTAGTAACCAGGTGGGAGGATTTCAAAACCCTCATCAAGTCCCCATTCTAACCTATCAGGTATGTATATGACCAATGGATCTGATGGAACTAATTCAAGTAGAGGCAGGGATAGAGTGTATAAGAGTACACCACTCAGTTCAAAAATATGGCCATCATGTTGGGTATCTATCTCAAGAACTTAGATGTACTCCTCAAGTATATGGGGGGTTTACATAGTCATCTACAAAATCAGGTGATTCTCTTCAAGCCAAGGATAGTGGATGAGGCATGTGTATAGGTACAGTACCTGGAAAACATAGGTCAAAAGAAAGGGCATCCAAGCAGTTCCAAGTAGAAAGATCACCAAGAAGCTTCCAAGGAGGGGAAGAAGAAGTGGAAAGGGGGGAAAGATAAGAATACAACATCCACTACACATCAGTGTAAGGATACTAGCAACCATTGCAATCATTGCAACACTCATGGCCACACTAAGGATAAGTGTTGGAAACTACATCTAGAGATAAACCTGGAAAATCGCAAGAAGGACAAAAAGAAAAATAACCTTCTAGCTACATATTTGAGCAATTAGGTTGGAAGTAGCTCTGATGTGGATGAAAATATTTTCTGCACATCTGTGCAGAAGGAAGTGAATCTGAGTATCCTTCATCACCAAGAAGAGAAGGAGATGAACAATATCTTCCACATCAAGATTCGGGTTAAGAAGACCAAGATAGATGTTTTGTTCGACTCTGGTTCACAGGATAATATCATAGCATCGGATATGGTCAAAAAGATTTTATTGGAGGTTCACTATCATCCTATCCCCTATCCATTAGGTTGGGTAAACAAGGATGCAGAGATCAAGGTAACAAAGCAGTGCAAGGTTAAATTTATTGTAAGTGTTAATTTTATAGATGAAGTAGAATTGAATGTAGTACCATTGGATGTATGAAAAGTAGTGTTTGGAATCCCCTACATGTATATGACGGAAGTTATATTCATGTGGAGTACCACCTCATCAAGGATGGGAAATCCTTCATCATCAATGTGCACAAAGGAAAATAAAAAATTTCACTGGTAAGTGTCAAACAAGCTAATAAATTGATCAGTTCTAGCAAGAAATATGTTTTACTTTTACTAAGGGGAAATCAACCTAGTGAAGATTCATTAAAATTAAATACATCCCTAGAAGGGTGTACTAAGTAGCATAAAAATGAATTAGAGGAGTTGTTAAATGCATATAGGGGCATGTTCTAGGATCTTGAAGGGTCACCACCTAAGAGGGAAGTGGAGCATGAAATATAATTATTTCAATACTCCCCCTTGTTGAATATTGGGTTGTATAGGCAATCTATTCTGGAAGCAAATGAAGTAAACAAGCAATTACAATAGTTGTTGGAGCAGGGTGTGATTCGAGCAAGTACCTCACCTTGTGGGTCACCCATCATAATTGTTCCCAAGAAGGATGGGACTTGGAGAATGTGTATCGATTAATGATCTAGGTATATATCAATGGCCACCCACCTCTTCCAACTAGATCACATGCAACTTTCATTTTGGCAGTTACAGTTTTCATTTTGGCAATTTTTTTTATAGCTTTTTGAGTCCCAAACTTGCAGGGCCATCTTGAGGCCCTAAACGACATTTTTTTGGAATTTGGGGGATCCAAGGGTTAATAAATACATACCCCAACCCTTGGTGAAAGTTTTACTTATCGAATATACCTTTCTGACGAGGTATCAAACTCCTAAAACAAAGATCGTATGCAAATGTTACGACCCCGGGAAGTTGATGTAGCAACTTACTCCATCGGTGCCCACATGAATTTTGGTGCTTCATCTCCTGGGTTAGGTTTTTGGATTTCTATGGTTTTTATTACTTTTGAATGATAAAAAGTCTCAGAGACCTCATTGTAATGTGCTTAGACGAATGTTCCACCATTAGAGCAAGATTGTTTTCATTTTGCATTTTATAGTTTCAAGAAATTTCTTTATTGAATAGAAGTTAAGTTCCATTGTATATATGTTATCGTTCTCTCTCTATATGTATTAATGTTATAGATATATGTTTCATTTCATTCTGCTCATAAATACAGATCAATTACAGAGCATTGAATAATATTACACTGAATAATTGGTACCCTTTTCCCAGGATCGATGATATGTTGGATCAGCTACAACATGCCAAGTACTTCACTAAGTTGAATTTGAAATAGGGATATCACCAGGTACGAGTCAAAGAAGAAGATACCTGGAAGACTACCTTCAATATAAGGCAAGATTTGTATGAGTGGTTAGTTATGCCATTCGGTTTATGCAACACAGTAGAGACATTTATGAGACTAATGAATGATGTTTTATGCCCTTATCTAGATTCATTTGTTATTGTTTATTTGGATGGTATATCGGTTTATAGTGTTATCTGGGAGGAGCACATCTCACATCGTATGAAAGTGTTAGAGACCCTGAAGAAGCACCAGTTGTTATCTCAAGAAATGTGAGTTTGCTTAGTATTCTTTGGCGTATCTGGGGTATGTGATCAGTGGAGTCGAGCTCAATATAGATCCCGCCAATATGGTGGCCATCATGAAATGGCCAGTTCCTACAAATTGCACAGAAGTTAGGATATTTATCGGGGCATCATAGTACTTGATAAAGTTCATAGCTTCGTTTCCAGTAGTAGTTGCACCACTCTATTTAGTTCTAATTGATGATGTCAATCAGAGTTTATTTAATGTCAACCCGGGAAGGTAAACTTAGAAGCGCTACCTAAAATATATAGATCTAGAAAGATTCCTAATATGTCTGAGATCTTAAAGTTCCCTTACAAGAACATATTCATCAAAATCTCTTTCAACAACTAATCAAACCTAGATCTAACATTTGTCAAGATCCTAAGGCTCTCTTACAAGAACACCTGAATTTTAGGATCTACAATATTAGAACATTTAACAAAAATTTAAAATATGAAATGAAACAAACCTAAATCTAATAATTGTATGAGGTCTTACAGTTCTCTTACAAGAACACTTTCAAATAAGAATTTTCCAATATTAGAACATTTAACAAAACTTAAGAGCTGAAATCAAACAAAAACATAAATTAAATTATACCTAAAATAAGCAAATAAGCATGCAAGTGAGGCCATGGGGGCCCTCCATAACTCCACAAGCACACCACTTCAAATGAGACTCAGATGTAGAAGCAAAATCAAAGTATGATTCTTTATTTCAAAATCTCCAAAACCAACTCTAAGATTACAACTCTCTCTAATTCTAAGATTACAAGCTTACAAATGAAGGAGGTAACACTCCTATTTATACAAGAGCTATGATAACAAACTCATAATTGTGATCCACTAA
>JASDQU010736757.1:12516-37414 GCA_032191745.1 Picea mariana | reverse complement strand
GATATATATTTAACATTAAAAATGATTTTAAATATTATTCGTTAAATGCGAATAGTATTAATTGAAAAAATTAGTATTAGCGTACTCTTTGCAATTTGAAGTGATCATAATGATTAGTATGTATGAAGATGTAAAAAGCATAAACAATGTCATAATATATATTAAATGATTATGATATTTATATTATATTGTTCCTAACAATATGAAGGGAAAAATCTTGGGATTATGGGGTCTATTACACTTTGCTTCTAGATTATCCATAAACAAGATGATGGTGGTTCGAGATTCAAAGGTGGTCATTGATTGGATTAATGACATCAAATTTGAACCTGTTATATCTAAATACCTGGAAACATCAAATCAGGAGACTAAAAAATATGTTTGATGGAATCAAATTTATGCATGTGCACATGAAATTCAACACTGGAGCATATACATTATCCAAAAAGGCTCTAGACTGTCCTACGGGATGTATTTTTTTCAAGGAATCTATAAAAGGAGATGTAGTCAATGCCAATAGATACCTTCTATTTTAAAGTCAGAAACATCAAATGACTTTCTTCTCTAGATGAAAAGTAGTTTTGTCATGACATGTACTTATTATTTTTGTATTAGCATTCACTTCCTAGAATGAAGACAACATGAACATATTTTGAACAGGTTATAGTCTTATGTTGAACTATCAAGACTTTTGTTGAACTATTAAGAGATCATCAGTGTTTTTATCCATATGTATTTGAAAGGTTCACTTGATTCCTAATAGAATAACATTGAAACTATTTTTTTTTAGTGAAAAAAAAAATCTTCCCTAAGTAAGAAAAGATCTTCTCTCTAAGATTTCTTCGCAAATTAGTCTTAATTTTTCATAATAAACTTTGATTGTAGTTTGTTTCTTTGAATTAGCTTATTATTTTGAATCCCACATTGTAAAAAAGCATATTATATTTGAAGTTTTCCTGGTTAAATTTCGACATTAAATTTAATTTTTTAATTGATTTATTAATTTTCATTTATTTTTAAATAATTCATCAAAATTCAAAATTTTATAGATATTTTATTATAAAATAATCCATTTTTTATAAATTATATAAAAGTTTTAAATATTTAAAATATTTAAAAAAAATATTAAATGTTTTACAATTAAGATTATATATATATGTAAAACTTGAGTGGCCCTAATGGTTAAGAACATATGTTTCTTCTTAAGAGGTTACATGTTCAAATCTAGAGGAGGTAGGGTATATATACCTCTGTAGATTTTACATTCTCCCCTTGAATATTTGAATCTGTTAATACATTTTAGTAAATTTTTATATTGATTGTATGTTTATAATTAAATACAATAACAATAAAATTAATTATTAATTTTATTATTAATATGTTTAATTATCTAAACACAACTTAAATAAAAATGTTTATTGAAAAAAGAAACAAAATGAATCATAAATTACTCATTACAATGACAATCTAAAGATGGGTTTTATCTTTGGCTTAAAGGTCAAGGTTACCTCATGTATTATGCCAGACTCACCTAAAAGTTAAGCTTCATTTTATATATATCAAAATACAATGCAACCATGGATCATCAAGTTCCTTAAAATTTACACCTTGTTATAATTGTAATAATTAGTTGTTTTATTTTTCATGTGATCATAAAGCATTGTTGTAAGTGTTTAGTCAAGGGTGATATAACATCCTCACTATTATATCTAGTTTAATAAATATATAAATATGGTATGGCCAAGCGATGTAATATGTGAATTGTATTTTCTTATTTTTAATAAATATAATGTGATATCAGTTGTTGGGAATATCGACAAAGATGGGGGCTAATTTATCCACAAGAGAGGGAATGCTTAGGGATTGTCTAAGAGGGGCCCAAGGAGGAAATGGTTTATGAGTATTAATCTGAACCCATATTTCTGAATTTTATTATCATTGGGACAACTTTCTATTTTCTAGTTGAGTGTATGAGAGTCCAATCATTGAATACATGTTGGAGGGTGGGTGTAGAAGCCACATCCCATAGTTATTGGAAGCATGGGGCTGAAGTACAATCAACATTGGGCAGAATGTGCAATCAATTGTCTTGGGAAAATATAAGAAATTTGCATAGGGGAGAATAGGCAGTTTTACACATTGAGTTTTGGCATTAAAAACAAGCAGAGACTAGGGGACAGGAGCATTAGAACAAGACCAAGAAGGTGGGGAAAATTATGGAGCATGCTGGAGTGTTTTTGGAGCATTCTAGAGCTAAAGAAATAGGTTTTCAAGCTTGAAGAGTGAACTTCAGTGTGATTTGCACTGTAACAACAAGTGTTGCTCTTAATTTTTCCTAGTAGTTTTCCTTACAGTAAGTTCTCTTGAGATCCCGGTAAAGAGATTCATGGTTACCTGTGCCAGAGAGACCCTCATAAACGAATGGGACTCCTAATGGATTGAGAGCAGTGAAGGGGTACATTCCTTGGGTTGGGCAAGTTAAGAGGAAGAGAGTTGGAGGAAATTAGAGATAGTTGTAGGAGAATACAGGTGGGTTGTGGGATTTTGAACTGGGAGAGGCACCCTTCTCTTGTGAATTCCTAGCCCCATCTCAGGGGTGACTTGATCTTGATATTTGCAACAATAATTTTATGGTTGAGTGGAACATCCTTCCCAAGCAATTGGTTGCACAAACATTTTAAAAGATAAGTGTTTATCTATTTTATGAGTTTTATGGTTGTGTTTTTACCTTGTGCATGAGAATGGTTTTTATGTGTTGTTGTAGATTATTCATTTGGCTACATTATGTTCATTTATAATGTTATAGATGTATTTAATTATTGGTATCAGAATCTAGTTAAATATGTGTTTAATTTGTAGCTGGTAAGCTACAAGATTTATTAGTAGAAGAAATTTTTGAATTTATGTGTATTTTTCCACAAGACATGTTCCTTGGTTAAGCTGGGGAACATTAAAAATTGGTATCAGAGCATAAGGTTCAACATTGAGCCTACATGCGCCAGACTTAGCACACAAAATCTGAAAATGCAGAACTAAAAAAACTCAGAGAATGTTTACAATGTGGTTATCATATTTTTCCAGGAAAAAGTGTGAGGAGATCGCATGTAATTTTGGTGAATTTGAGTTTAGGGGTTAAAATACCCAATTTTAATCTCTAAATACGCATATCTGGGCATGTAATTGGTCGAATTCTAGAAATTATAGTGTAGCCATAAAGAAATTGGGAGAAATTGGGCAAAAGCTCCAATTTCTACAGCAAAAATTGTTGAGGATTCGACATAAGAAGTTGAAGTTCTGGTGCAGAGGTTGAGTCAATATGAAAGAGGCCTAAATTGTCCATTAGCAAGTTTAATTTCAGGTTCCATGGAAGCCCTAATTTTGAAATTACACATTTTTAGAAAAATTGGAAATTTTGGAAAATTTGAGTAATTTTTCGTACATGATGTGGAGACCATGTGACGGACGGTGATGTGGATTGCAATGGTGGTATCCAGTGATGTGGTAGAAGGGTTTGTGGTGCGCATGACAGGTCCAATAGATGACATGGGAACCACATGAGCATGATGGTATATCCAATACAATAAACCACAGTAGCATGGGAAGCGAAGCAATTTTTCCCGAAACATTCTGCGATGCAACACCATTCAAATGATGTTATGTAGAAGGGTTTTTTAGTGTCGCACCCCAAGGGGGTTGATAACACCTGTGCATGTTGAGGATGTGACAGGGCCTCTTCATCGTTTTTCTCTCCTAATATCAATTGTTGGATCTGGGAGTTGTGCAAGTTCCTGTGTCACAATGTGGATGGGGTGTTAACCCTCGCACATGTTGGTGATGTGACGTGGCCTCTTCATCATTGATCTTGTCTAATATCCATCCTTCAATCGTGGAGGAATGTAAGTTTGTGTGCCAAGGTAAAGGTGTGGCATGGGACCCGTCCATCTTCACATCCAATGAATGGGTTCCATGTGCATTATGTCAAGAAAGGTGTGACCCATGACCCATCCGAAGCCAGAGGAGTGCCAATTGGGTAGGTGGGGCTCGTAAAATATTAATATTTTATTAATATTTAAGATTAGTGTAAAGAGAAAAGAGGAGAGAGGTAAGAGAAGGAAGATAATGAAGGTTGAATGGGAAGGGCCAAGATGGCAAGGAGGATGGCATGGCATCACCTTAAAGTGCCATGTGGACCCAAAATGCCACATCAACAAAAATATCCATGTAGGCAAAATTGTCCTACAGTTCAAAAAAAAAAACAAGTCAATAGTCACTTTCTTATTTGGACATAACTAGAGAAGATTAAGACTTATTGAGATCAAACTTCTGGGTTTTTTCCACAGTGAGTAGATCTAAAAAAGTGTCAAAGAGGGCCACTATCCAATTCTACTTGGATTTGTCAGAAATTACAAAATAGTGGCTTTTAAAGATCTAGGTCCATATCATTGGCAGACATCTAGATTAAGCTAAAATTCTTGGAGGGAATCCAAAAAGCAGACATGGAAATAACCCATGAAGGAATTGAATAAATTCTAAGGGGTTTGGAATATGAATGTTGAAATAGGCCAAAATTCACTATTTTGGGCCACTTTTTAGGGATTTTTGGGATTTTCAAACGAGGAAAAGGGTCCCCATATGAAAAAGCTAGAAAATTTTATTTAATTAAAATTTTGTATACTCATCGAGCCAAACAAATTTGATGCAGTGAAGTTTTTCCAGAAGTGCACATTTTGGGAGATAACTAGTTTGGCTAAAGATTCAATGATCTGAATTTATGAGCGGAACAAAATGAAACACAAATCTATAAAATTAACACAGATATACAGATAAAAATAACAGAGATATAGTGGAACCTAACTTCTATTCAATAAATAAATTTGTTGAAACTATAGAATGCATAATGAAAACAATCTTGCTCGAATGGTGGTAGCTAATATCTAAGAACAGATGTGGAAGCTACGTACATTCGTTTGAGCACACTACAATGAGGCCTCCATGCCTTTTTTAGCATCAAGAACTAAACAAAAAACCCTAGAAATCCAAAAACCTAAACCTAGGAGATGAAGTGATGCAGGAGCATTAGCTCCCAAGCCAAAGTGTTCATGTTTGGTCAGACTCTAAGGTCACGACATCAACCCAAGGAGGGTCAATTGTAAATACATTGTGAAATCTATTGTAAAAGTGTTCAATTAGCAAGCAAGCATAGGAATATAAGATCCTAATTTGGTTTGGTGTCAATATAAATTAATTCATGTAATACATCCCTAGTCTAGTGGGATGAGTCTAGAGTAAATATGAGAGTAGATCTCGTGCAAACAGTAATTAGTTTGAGGAGTCATGGATTTAGATAGCCTTGTAATTCGGCAGTGTATGTACAGTCATTTTATTTTAATGAAAGAATGGTTTTTCATGATACTGTGTGTTGGTTATCTTACCTTATGTGTATAGTATGATTGAATGATGTTGGTGATTGGAAATAGCTCTATATGAAGACATATTTGTGCATGAAGACCTGATAAAGAAGAGACTGGGCAGAACTATGAATGCGTGATTCCAGTCTTAAGGTTAAATAGATGGGTAGAATTTTTGTACACGAAATTCAAGCCATTGATGGAACTTGAAGGGTTCCAATCCCTGCAGAAGCCATTTAAGGTTTAAGAAGACTCTGCAAATCAGAGTGTCTATGTATGTATGGATGCACGAGAGTATTGAATCTATGGAGATGTTGTGTTGAGATTAAAGCAAACGTGGGCATGATGCCATGTGTAAGATGGCTCGAGACATTTATGTTATAACCCTAATTTGCACCATACATGCTTACCTGGCATGAGGCCATCTCATAACCCTTATTTTCCAAGCCACTACTAAACAACTCTTCTAAAAATCTCCATTTTTAAAAGTCCACGCTAGCTGACCCACTAGAGCCCACGTGGATCTACAATGTCCATGCTAGCTGGCCCATTACATCCCGCGTGGACCTACAGAAGCACGAAAAAGGAAAGTTGTCGATGGAACACACATCTTTGGGTGAGTTAACTGAATCTTCCAGCCATGCATGGCCGAGGGTTCATCCAAACACCTAGCTTCTTCTAGCCTATAAAAGAAGGGTTAGGGGTCCCATTTGGAAGAGGAAAATCATAGTAAAGAAACTATACCCGATTGTACATTCCCTTTGTCCCAACCCTTTAGCCATCCTCGTGCAAAGAGAAATACAGAGAAAAGAAGTTGAAGGACAGTTGAAGAGGAGCCCAGGACTAGGTTCGTGGAGCAGTGGCCAGCTTCATCATTGTAAGTTGATTTTTTGAAGTTAATAATAAAGAGATACTTTTCCCGTCCCACCATATGAGGTTCTTATGACTTGTTGTATAGTTGTTTATTGAATTTCTAACCCATTATTCTATATATCGAATGCATGCGGAGTTTTTTGTTTGTTTTGTGTGAATGCAGGTCAGCCTTGGGAGGAGAGTTGCAATCAAAAAATGATCAAGTGTAAGGAATGATCTACATCAAATGCCCGTAATAAGGTATGCTCCCTTAACTATGTATTTGCTTAAGAATAATGGGGATTAGGTCTGGGACGATGGCAGAAAGTAGAGATCTTTAGGTCTTTTCTGCATGCATATTTCAAACCTAATTGCTAGTCTGTAGAGGGATTTCCCACTCACAACAAAGTTGGAGACCATACTGGGGAGATCTCTAGGGTTCCTGGGGATATTTTTGGGTATTTTTAAGAACTGGTTTCATTTTCCTATTTTTAAAGTTTCTACAAAAGTATGAGCTAACAGAGATTCTGGTCTTCCATACCAGTTATCTCTGTTTCTTTGCTTGACTGTAATTTTTTTTTCAAGACCCACAGAGGTACACGTAGCCTGTATAAGGTTTACACACATGTACCCCCACCCTGCATTCTCACAACCCGCATGTACATGCTAGCTGAGGAAGTGACAGTCGCATGTGGATTCCAGAAAATTTCTTTTAAAGAGGCAGTCATCCTCTTCCCTGTCAGAAGTAGTCCTTCTCAGGGGTTTTCTGGAAATCTTTCTAGTCTTTGTTGTTTGCAATCTATAGCTTAGGTTTACACCTCAGTTTGGTTAGTTCTATGAAGTTTTCCTTGATTTGTTTTCTTTTTTTGTTAAAGTGAGTATCTGGGTCTTCAAGAGATTCTGGTTTTCAGTACCAGCAGTCTCTGCCTGGGCTGGCTTTCTTGGATTTTTATTTTGTTTCAGAGTTTCAGAGATACACACGGCCTGCATAAGGCCAGCACATGTGTACACATGCTCTGAATTTACACAACTCCCATGCAAATGCTTGTTGTTGAACTGTCAGTTGTGTGCTTGAGGAGAATTTTTTTGGTTGAAGGTGAGGTAGTCATCCTTTCCTTTGACAAGAGCTATACTTCTTAGGTTTCTTTGGGACTCTGTCATAACGGTCAATAGCTTAGGTTTGATCACAGCAATAGCTTTCTTTTTCATTTAGAAGTGTTCCTCAAAATTTTCTTTTATAGGGTTTTTAGACAAGTGTGAGAGTCTGATTTTAAGTTGCTTGTGTGTAATTTTTACAGTGACTCTTTGCGATCTTCGCTTAGGCCAGCAAATTTTTCTTGGTTTTGACTTGTTGGTATTTTTCCTTTTTTGCTTTGTGAGCATTCAAATAAAAAAAAAAAAAACTTTTATTTCTTTGATTGGTTAAAAAGTGTTGTTTTTCATTAGTAACTAGGGAAAAGTCTTTACTTTCATAAGTTCTTGACAGTTTACTTAGATCATAAGTAGCTCATAGTCAAGTGAAATCCTGCTTTAAATTTGTTGTTCAAAGATCTTAGAAAAAATTTGAAAAACAAAAAAAAAGTTGTTTAAAGAAAAGTTTTTGTTTCCAAGCATTCAGTTTATTTCACTTTCATCTTTCAAACATCACTAGTTTCACTTTCATATCCTTTGACATAAGACAAGCCATAAAATTAACACTAAATCTAAAATTCATTAGACCTTTTATGTTTGTAGGGTCAACCAACCAGTTTAGGGTTAGGGCCTTGAATTAGATTGGAGAGGAAACTCTTCAAGGCCATTAAAATCAAACATTGGAGTCTGATTTAGGGAGTGTTAAAGTCCAGTATTGTGAAAGTTATTTGAGACCCCCCTCTAACACAAGGGATAAACACAAGGTCGCATGAAGAAAGGTAGCGGAGATAACCCCTTCAAAGTTGGACCAATCGTAGTGGAGAACACATATAGAGGGCTTGTTTTGGGATTCCATCGATTGCATTTGCCACGGAGCTTCTTGGGTCTCGAATCCATTCGAGGTCCTCAGTTGTCTTCTAGACCACTTTATTTTGATACCCTTGACAGGTTTCGGGCTCGATACCCTGCTCATTGTGGTCTACCCGACTTTCGATTGTACCCACTTGGTGACTGTTCGCGTGATGGCAACCTAGTTGCCTATCTTTTTAGGGACATACACAAGTGACTGTGGGGGTATACCGTGGTACCTAGGAAAGACATCGGGCCACGCTTTGTAGAGTATACCCGGAGGGTGCATCCTTGTTCATGTTGCACTTGCATTGGTAAGTTTCTCTAGTGTTGGTTGTTGTAATTGTTCTTCCAATTAGTTTAGTGTTTGCTTGTCTTATCTTGTAGGGACTTTTTAGTGTGTGTTGTTTTTGAACGATTAGATAGCCCTGGAGTGTCTTTGATCTTCTCACACAGTGGAGGATCATGAGCTCTGCCGATCATGAAGGCTTCTTAGCCTATCACAGGTTACACTAGAGCCACCCCCACCACCACTAAGGCGAAATCTAGACCAACAAGGGTCTTTTCAAGCGGTCGGGTCACAAGAAATCGTGCCTGACCAACATCCAGAGGAATCGACTGTTTTAGACTTTGGAGCGAAAGCTCTTGGTCCACCTGAAACCTCAACCACTGATCTTTCGGCACCCATCATCGTACTGATTCATTCTTATGAGTGCCAAACAGTGTCACACGTAGCAATGGAAACAAATGTTGTTACTCCTCCTAGGAATTCTTCAATTCCCACTACAGTTGTCACCACAGGAGACTTTCCACCTACTAACCCACCGTCACTAGTCTGAGCCACCATGGTCTCGGTCACCTCTACCTCGCATAGTGGTCCGATCCTGTTTATGGTGGTGGCCACAACCCCTTTCCCACCAAGTGCAACAGGCCCTCCGTTCTCATACGGGATGCCTAGTTCAGGTACAATTCCTATACTTTCTTACTCCGCTTCACAGACTTCAGGTCTGGGGGTAGGGAGCTCTAACGCTCCTCTGCAAGGTCATATAGGGGGAACTCCTGCTAATTTTAATGCTTTCCCTTACGGGGGAGGTCATATACCTCCTTCGTCCCCTTCACTCAACAGCACGCACCAGCCATCCGTTAGGATACTTGCACACCATAGTTTACTTGGAGCAGGGAGTCAAGGACCACCTTTGAATAATATTGCGGTAGGTTCGATGTCATTTTCTTTGTTCGGTGTGTTTGGTAACAATGCCTTCTTGTCAGCTACTTTCCCGACTGGGGCAACTTCGGTTTTGGACAATCTATTCCTATGCCGGGTACTATTCTTGAACAGGGGGAAAACCTAGGAACTTCTTCCGCATCAAGGCCTTGGAATTCTTGGCAAGGATCCGTTACTTCATCAGGAATGTCGATCTGGGGAAATTCTTTCTACAGTCAATGGAACCCCGGACAAGGTACTATGCCCATCCCTATGGGACTGGCATGGGGCAACCCATCCCAAAGTCCTTTGAATGTAATGCACGCCCATCCATCTATGTCCTATTTTGGGAATCATCCGATGATGTCTCCTCACACACAAAATCCATACACTGGCCAGAGCCATGGTTTTTACCAGAACCCAAGCCAGCAGCCGAACTTTTCCTGGCAACCTGGTGCCAGTCAAACTCCAGGTCCCTTTTTCCCAGATTATCACCAACAACCCAAAATACCTTTCCTGGAAACCTTGTATTTTCCAGACTTGACAAGGTTGTTGAATGACCCTATCTATCACGATCCGCGTTGGCCTCCTATGCTGATGAAGTTGCCTTCGGACATCCCAAAGTTTGAAGCCAAGCCTAACGAAGATCGAGGATATCATGTGACTACCTTCCATCTTTGGTGCTCATCTAACTCGTTGAAAGACGACTCCGTACAGTTGCGATTGTTTCAACGTACTCTCATTGGGAATGCCGCAAAATGGTACATTGAGCTCGATCGCTCAAGATATTCTTCCTTCGGCAAACTGGAAATGGCTTTCCTAAACCATTTCCAGTTACCAATGAGATACGATGCTAGCACTGAATTGTTGGCCAATTTCTCACAAACAAAAGCGGACCATATCTCTGATCACATCCGAGAATGGAGATGCCAAAAGAGTTTAATTAAGGTACCAGTCGCACCAGCATTCCTTCTCTAGTGGTTCCTTAAGTATTTGGTCCCATAGTTATCCAAAGACGTCACGACGTCGGGAGTATTTTCTGAAGAAGACGCCATCATGAAAGCTCAACAACTTGAGATAATCTATTCTCAGTCCAGTTTATGATACGATATCTTGCCAGATGCGCCATGCTCAATACTTGATAAAACCAGACAGAGAGTTGGACCACATGCCGATGGTATTGTTGGTTTAGCACAAGCAAAGCCCGCTGAGCAACTGACGAAGCAGTTGCAACAGTTGTCTATACAACACACAGCGGCCAGCCAAACTACTGCTTTGGCTGCTCCCCCTACTCAAACGTCGAATATACACATAGTGAAATCAACTAATCCAAAGGCCACCCAGCAGCCTAAAGGAAAGAAAAAACAACGAAAGAAGGGTAAGGGGGATAAAAAACCTACTGATAATGCTGGCAGGGACAACACTGAGAAATGGAAGGCAAGGTATCCATGCAACTTGTGCGTGGAAGACCACCCGACCCATCTATGTCCTCGGCTTGCAGAAGCCCAAAAGTTTGTGACACAGCAACAGCCTGTTGTGTTAACCAATCCATTTCAACATGGGAAAAATCTAACCCAAGCCTCTGCAAGCACGGAAGGGGGCAGCCAAGGACCCTCTCCATCTTCGAACAACTCCACATCCGCTAATGTATATATGGTGAAGGGTGATGCTTTTATATCGACTAGAGTGCATGACTATAGTAAACCAAGCACTTCTGAGAAGGGAAAAGAAGCCAAACTCCCATCTCTTCCTCTATAAATTGAGAAGACTTTGGGTGAAACAATGACATGCATCCCAAAAGGTGCGTTCAAAAAAGCTTCTCATAACCCAAATGCAAGGGCCACCCAGAACTATTATGTGGTGGAATATTTATCTCAAACCCCTTGTGCGATGTCCTCTTTGGAGGTCCTCCAAAGCTTCCCTTCCCAGAGGAAATCTTTGTTAACCACTCTAGGATCTACCAAGACTTGTAATCTGGGTACCATCATGCTAGATATAACTAACTTAAAACCTTGTCTTCCATACCATGTAGCATTCCAGATAGTAGTGGCTCATCCCCATGAAAACTTTTATTCGCAATATTTTTCGCACGGTGGTTGATGAGAGTGCCTCGACATGCGTTATGTCGTTGGCATGTTGGAAGGCCATTGGCTAGCCCGTTTTGTGTCCGTCACCCACTCTTTTCACTACTTTCGACGGTCATTCATTTTGACCACATGGTATCATTCCCTCTTTTCCCATGCAATTGGGAGGGAAGACCATGTGCGTTGAGGTAGAGGTCGTCGATGCGTCTCTCGACTACAATATTTTGTTAGGAAGGAGTTGGACTTATAGCATGCAAGCAATGGTTGCTACAGTTTTTCGGGTCTTGTTGTTTCCACACGAGGACCAGATTGTGACCATTGATCAGTTGTCTTTCTCCAGATCTGACCCTTCATCGGGGGTGTCCGCGGTCCCGATGATTGATAATCCTCAACCAAGCATAGTCAACGTAGGGGTTGGTTTGTTCCCATCTTTGATGGGTACCTTCGATTACCCGCCCCCTCAAGGCGATGTCAAGTTCATATTCTACCACCATAAGGTTGATATTTTCCAAGTTTTGTCGTTTCATACGACTTACTTCATGGATCCATGGATACTTCCTTCCCCATCAGTCATGATGGAGGAGACAGGGCATTCGGGCATGTCCATGCCCTTGTCCGCAGCTGAAGTAGCGTACTCTTTAGTCCAGCAAGCTTCAGCCAACCCAAATCCAACTCCTGCACAAGAATTCAATCTGCTTCTCGAGCCTATTTGGGCTCAAGGTTCTCTTTCTAACACCGATTTATTATACTTAGTCTTTCCCTCTGACGAAGTAGTAGTTGAAGCAATGACTAGTCCAGACAAACCCTGGGATGATCTTCATCACAGATCATACTTCCTTTCAGAGTTAAGCCGAATTGAAGCAGGGGAATTCACTTTGACTATGACTAGAGATAGGTCTTGTCCTATCAATCCTTTGGCTACTCGTGTTGTTTATGCTGAGGGTAATATGGAAAGTATCAATGAAATAGTACCTATAAATCTCTCCAGAACCCTTGGCGGCGTAGACAATGTTTTCATCGGAGCATACTGCTCCCTCGAGGAGATACCCGGCATCGACCCACAAAGTGTCGATCATGAGCTAACTTTGTTGTTTTTCAAGATCGCTTTGAGATCCGAAAGCAACATCCGGCAAGATTGCATTTATGCTTTTCGATCTCATCTGGATTAACTGAGAAAAGTAACCTCTACGAGTCTTCTTTTAAGCCCTTTTCAGACCCTCTAAACATGAAAATATTGTCGAGCAATCTTGTGGCCTTTCACGCTCGTTAAACTGAAATTTGAAGTCACATCTGTCCAGCAGTAGTTTACTCATTTTTCAGTCTGGACGGTCAACTGTACGAACAAAGGTATACTCTATGAAACTTCAGTTCTCTAGAAGAGTACTCTCAGGTATCATTTTAACCCTTTTTCGGGCTTGAGGGACTAAATTTACAAAAAAGAAACCCCCACAAAGTCCATAGTTAAGCTCTTTTCAGACTCCCTAAAATTGAAAAGATCGTCAAGTGACCTTACTCTTTCACACTTGTTAAGCTGGTTCAGAAGAACATTCCTGACAGAGTCCATAGTTAAGCTTTTTTTCAGACTCATTAAAAATGAAAAAATGGCTGAGTGATATTGTCTTTCTCACACTCATTAAAATGGTTTTGAATAGACGTCTTGTTGGTGCTAGTTTACCCCTTTTTTCAAACCAACTAGACTATCTTCAAAAAAGGTACCCCCATGGAGTCTCCTTTTACATTTTTTCAGACTCTTTAAATATGAAAAACCATCGAGCTTGCCTTCTTTGGGCTCGTTAAACTTACATCGAAGGATGTTACCATTGTGTGTTTTGTTAACCGCGTTTGCATACCTGCGTCTTTGGTCTAAATTCTGGCTCTATATTGCTCCCAACTGAACCATCTAAAGCATACCTTATATGCAAGCCTTGTAGCACTTTGCCTCTGTGTCTTAACACCCTAGGCCACTGGAGGATTTTTCCCGAGTATCATTATTCTGAACATCAGTCTTGTCCTTGCGCCTTGAACTTGTATGTTTGTAACACTCGTTCCTCCATTGTAACGTAACATTCCTTTATTCTTTTTTCCAAAATCATTGAAAAAGACAAAAAAATCAAATATACCCCAAAAAGAGTATGAGATTGGAGGCAGAGTATGAGTTTAGAATCGAATTGTGGTATGTAAATTGTGGGACAAGTTGTTGAGGTTGTGAATTGAAGACAGAGTATGTGCATGAGGGTTCTTTCATAGAGGGATTGCAAAGATAATGAATCGAGTGTGCAGAGAGACAAACTAATAGGTGAAGTATTGAAAACCGATAGTGATGTTTGCACAGAGAAAATATAAACAAGGTTTTGTATGTTGTTTTACTGCCCATGTGAGAACGGAGAGTTTGTTGACAGAAATCCGATGGTTCCTAATTGTTTTGGTAGTAAATCAAACGGTGAAGGGTTGGTCAACGAATTGGGTTAGAGGTCAAGAGTGCACGTATACTCCTATGGGAATTTTCTATTGCAATAGGAGTTAGATTATGGGATGAGATCCTATGTGTCAAATGACGAGGTGCCAAGGTATATGAAGTAAGTATTTTATGGATTTGCGATATGGTGGTGATCATATTGCTTGGTTATATGGTATAAGATAGGATCTAGTGTTAAAGGTTTAATGTCAGTGTGATAAAGCGCAGACATAGGATGATGTTTTATAGTGAAAGAGTGTCGATAAAAGAATTTATTGTTAAGGGTTTCATATTCTTGTGATAGCCCTAAGTCATGATATCTGGTTGTATGCATTGAGCAACAAGCGCTGTGAAAAGTTAGGTTAATCCCTTATGTTTATGGTGTTGTAGTATTGCAAGAACCTTTAAATAATTGGTTCTTATGTGCTTAGGTAAAGGGAGTATAATGAGCATCAATGCTAATGAGTATCGGAGACTAAGAATAAAGGAGATCTTAGGTCAAACACATGTGGGAGAAGAGTCTAGAGTGAATAAACAAGCCTTAGTTTAACCTTGCAGTGTGTGTACGTAATCAGGCACACTATGAATATCCTCGGGTAAGACAAGCTTTGGAAAAGGGCCTGTCATCAATTGGTATCAGAGCGAGAATAAAGAACAAGAAAGTTTTTTTTTGTGAAGGAAGAAGACATACTTGTAGCAGTCTGTAAAGAAGAATAAATAGCATGCAACAAGTAATAGCAAGAGTGAATACATCTCAGCAGAAGAAGATCACAGCCCTAGGAGCAATGATAAAAGAAGCCAGTGGGAGTTTCTAGGAGCAATAAGTGTTGCCTAGACCTAGTGTTTCAACTGAGGGTTGAAGTACAAGAGGACAGTCGTGTTCTCAAGAGTATACAAGTTGTGAGTGCATCTCATAGAGGGTGAAAGAACTCAAGAAGATGACTATTGAAAGTCATAGCAGAGGTTCAGGAGGCAGCCACAAAATGAAGAAGGAAGATTCCAAGACAAATGGCATATGGAGGCAGATGAGTGATGAATAATATGAGAGGGATAAGGCTGAGATAGAATTTATTCTAGGAGTACTAATGGAGTTGTTCCAAAAGGAGGAGGAAGACCAAATATGTGGTTTCCTCATGAGAAGAAAGATGAAGTGGCATAGGCTACAGAAGAAGATGAAAGAGCAACTGATGAATGCTCAGTGGGAGGATGAGGTACTCAAGGCAAATGAGTATCAATAAGGAGACTTGAAGACTGAAACTTCAAGTGAGGCCAAGAGGTATCAATGGTTTAAATCTGATATTTTGTGTATGTTTGTAGGAGAAGCATATAGAGAAGGACAATTTGCTAAGATTGTCACAAAGAGTGAAGGAGAAGGACATAATCTGAAATCTGTTTTGGAGGAAGATGGGACAATTGAGTCTCATGTGCATGCACATACACAGTTGAGAGAAAGTGTTGCTTTCCGGCATGCAGCAAGAGATGAAAGAAAGGAAAGCTTGGTATATGATGATGGCCAAGAACAGAATGAAGAAGTTGAGGAGAAAGGCAGTGAAGAATTTATGAGTCCTACAGAAGACTTGGGACAGCAAGAGGAATATTTGATGACTAAATCATCAAATGAGACCATTGGGTATTGTGATTTTAAAATTGACAATTTGAATGTGCTTGCAAGTTATGCAGAAGATAATCTATCTTTTGGAGTTGTCTTGAGTGAAATTGGAGGTTGTCGAGTAAGGTATGATGAAGAATGTTTTCCTGATGAATACAAAGATGAGTTGTTGCAGCAGAAGGAACTCATATATTCCTTATGTAATGAGGGCAGCATCTCCAATGGATGTGAGATAGTTATGTATCATTTGAGGGAACTTGTTCTTGATGAGGACAAGGAGAAATTGGCATGCTTAAATGGCCAAAGGAAGACTGATGAAATAGATAAAAAAAAATGTGTTCTGATGAAAAGTGAAGAGACATTGTCACAAAGAAATTTGCTTAGTGTCAAGGAAGAAGGAGGACATGTTGAAGATTATGAACAACATTATGACGAAGTGTTGGATAGATGTCAAAGAGAGATTGAATTGTTGGAACACTTGTTGGAAGAGCCTGAGTATAAAAGAGAGATTGCAGTCAGAAGTAGGGAAATCTCTCCAACTTTAGGGAAGACAAGACCATGTGCAAACTTTAAAACTAATAGTGTGTTTGCTGACATAGAAGACAGGGAGAAGGGTCAGTTTAATGTTGCAATCAAGGAGTCAAAGTATAGTTTGCTTCTTGCAAATGAAATGGAGACTCGGGGACATCAACCAAGCATCAAAGGGGGGTAATTTTTTGAATATATCAAAGATGGAGAGGTGGAAAAAGGAAGAAGACAGAAGATTGAAGATGCATAAATAGAGAAGAAAGAAGATCTCCTGCAACTTAGTGTTGTTGAGATGAAAGGAGGAAACATATTTGAGAATTCTGGAGATGACAACGATAAGGCTACTACAGAAAAATGGAGAAGGCATTTTAATGCCTCAATCATCTTTTGTAAGATGTATAGTAATGGAAATTGGGATGAGGATGTTCATATCCTTATGGGTGGAGTATAAATGCAGTTACAAGAGCATAAAGATCACATGACATTTCAGCAGAAATAGTTAAAGTTGGACAGAGAAGTAGATGAGCTATTTAAGATCATGTAGATTTCTAAAAGAAACTACAGTAGAGTGAAGGAGATGGTTAAGTGTGAAATTGGATTAACAATGAGAGGTTGTAAAGGTAAGTTAAGTGGAGTGTTACAGAACAAAGTATGGAAGCCTAGAAGATTGCAACTGAAGAATGATGGAGTTGATGCAGCTGACGGACAACAGAAAACTAGAGTTTGGGATCCAGGAAAGATGAAGATTGAGGACACATGATCATGTGATCATGTCTTATTTCTAATTTGGGAGTCTGATGCAGGAGAATTAGCTCCCAAGACAAAGCGTTCATGTTTGGTCAGACTCTATGGTCATGACATCAACCCAAGGAGGGTCAATTGTAAAGACATTGTGAAATATCTTGTAAAAGTGTTCAATTAGCAAGCAAGCATAGGGATAGAAGATCCTAATTTGGTTAGGTGTCAATATAAATTAATTCATGTAATACATCCCTAGTCTAGTGGGATGAGTCGAGAGTAAATCTGGGAGTAGATCCCGTGTAAACAGTAATTAGTTTGAGGAGTCATGGATTTAGATAGCCGTGTAATTCTATTATTAGAAACAGTTACATTAGTTTAGGAGTTGGTTTTAGAATGTTAGGAGTCGGTAGTTAATGAACTTTGAGTTCAGTTAGATAAAGGGAAAAAAAAGAATCTTGAATGGGGAGGAGAGGTACTACCCAGTAGGAACTGAGTGAGAGTGTTAGATCTCTCAGCAGTGTATGTACAGTCATTTTATTTTAATGAAAGAATGGTTTTTCACGATACCGTGTGTTGGTTCTCTTACCTTCTATGTATAGTATGATTGAATGATGTTTGTGATTGGAAATAGCTATGTATGAAGACACATTTGTGCATGCAGACCTGACAAAGAAGAGACTGGGCAGAACTATGAATGCATGATTCCAGTCTTAAGGTTAAATAGATGGGTAGAATTTTTGTACACAAAATTTCAGCCATTAATGGAACTTGAAGGGTTCCAATCCCTGCAGAATCCATTTAAGGTTTAAGAAGACTCTGCAAATCAGAGTGTCTGTGTATGTATGGATGCATGAGAGTATTGAAGATATGGATATGTTGTGTTGAGATTAAAGAAAATGTGGGAATGATGCCATGTGTAAGCTAGCTCGAGACAATGCTTCATGAATAGAGTATGGGCTCTGAGCATGAATATTGGAGGCAGAGTATGAGTTTAGAATCGAATTGTGGTATGTAAATTATGGCACGAGTTGTTGAGGTATTGAATTGAAGATAGAGTATGTTCATGAGGGTTATTGTGGAGAGGGATTGCAGAGATAACGAATCGAGTGTGCAGAGAGACGAAATGATGGGTGACGTATTGAAAACCGATAGTGATGTTTGCGCAAAGAAAATATAAACAAGGTTTTGTATGCGATTTTACTGCCCATATGAGAATGGAGAGTTTGTTGATAGAAATTTGATGGTTCCTGAGTGTTTTGGTAGTAAATCAAATGTTTAAGGGTTGGTCAATGAATCGATTTGGAGGTCAAGAGTTCACGTATACTCTTATGGGAATTTGCTATTGCAATAGGAGTTAGATCATGGGATAAGATCCTATGTGTCAAATGACAAGGCACCAAGGTATATGAAGTAAGTATTTTATGGATTTGCGATATGGTGGTGATCATACTGCTCGATTGTATGGTATAATACAGGAGCTAGTGTTAAAGTTTTAATGTCAGTGTGATAAAGCGCAAACATAGGCTGATCTTTTATAGTGAAAGAGCGTCGAGAAAATAAGCTCTTGTTAAGGGTTTCATATTCTTGCGATAGCCCTAGGTCATGATATCGGGTTGTATGCATTGAGCAACGAGCACTGAGAAAAGGTAGGTTAAGCCCTTATGTTTATGGTGTTGTAGTATTGCAAGAGCCTTTGAAGAAATGGTTCTTATGTGCTTAGGTAAAGGGAGTATAATGAGCATCAATGCTAATGAGTATCAGAGACTAAGCATAAAGGAGAGATTAGGTCAGACACATGTGGGAGAAGAGTCTAGAGTGACTAAACAAGCCTCAGTTTAACCTTGAAGTGTGTGTAGGTAATTAGGCACACTATGAATATCCTTGGGTAAGACAGGCTTCGGAAAAGGGCCTATCATCATGAAGCACCAAAATTCATGTGGCCTCTGATGGGGTAAGTTGGTACATCAACTTCTCAGGGTTGTAACTCTTGCATACAATATTCGTTTTAGGCGCACGATAGACCATTGGAAAGGTCTATCAGAGGAATACACATTATGTCATCACACTCTAACTATATCTACAGTGTGACTGTCGCGGGCCTGAAAAATGTTGTTTAGGGCCTCAAAACAGCCCTGGAAATTTACGACTTGAAAACCCAGAAAAAAACTTCCAAAATGAAAATTGTAACTGCCAAGATGAAAGTTGTAAGTGAGCCAACTAGAAGAGGTGGGCGGCCATCAACATCCACTTGGATCAATCATCCCTCCTTAGGAAGAAATTGTCTCCATTGCATTGATTTCCCTATCATATGAGGAAACTTCTATTGAATTTGGCCTCGGGTGGGCCACTTGCCTTGGTGTAGGAGTTGTTGATCCGAAACAATATTTTAAATGACTTGGTTAAGTATTTTGCATGAGTTGATTTACCATTTATAAATTAAAGAGAAGAATAAGAAGTTTTAATGAAAGAATGTTGCATCCATCATAAAGAATACAGAACATAAAATGATCAATAAGAACAACAAACCATAATGCCAAAACTTGTTAATGGAGTTTGGCAAAGTTGTCTATATCTCTGGGCCTGTCTTCAGTGGGGGAGTCTTTCTTATTAATATTCAATGCTTCAAAAGTACATCATAATTACATTAATTCATTCTCTAACTGACACAACAATGTTTTTCTATATCTCAAGAACTCAACGCAACAGACGACACTAAAAAAGGTGAAGTAGAACTCGCAGAAATGGCCTCCAAAACTCAGCTACTCTTCTAGCTTCCCTGCATAAAAATGGCTTACTCTCTACAAATTTGCATCATTCTCCTGTTCTGAACTTTCTCATGGTTATAAATAGACCTGGTTTATATAGTATTTTAGTTGGGGACCAGACCCCAACTTCTTCCCTAGATCTAGCCTCAATCTGGGCTCCAAATCCTCAAAAAATGGTCAAAATCCATTAAAATCATGCCTAAAATCATTAAAAAATCCAATTCTAAATTCAAAAACCCATATTTGGAAAGTATATGGTGGGAGTGCCCCTTTTTCTCCAGCTCTTGGTCATGTGGAAGGCCATGTGGCTGAGTGTTAGGTTCTCGCACCCTTGTCCTCCGGACCCTGGTCATGTGACAACCATATAGTCGGGTGCCAGCCCCTAAATGTGTCGACCCCTTGGTTCTCGGTCCTCGGTCCTCTGCTCCTAGTTGTGTGGAAGGTTCCTTGGTCAACAGGTCAACAGGTAAATCTGTCGACTAGGCATTAACCCCCAAAATCCGCACTAAATCAACTTTATATAGAACCTCTGCCACTTGGATAATCAAGCAATACATACACCTTGGTGGCTAGCGCATGGTGGTTAGGTTGTTTCCAAGCCCGGAGGTCGGGGGTTCGAGCCCGATGGAGTGAAAACAATTTTTTACCCAAACCTTATTGGCCTGATCTGGGATGTCATGTGGTGCCTTGTGATTGGCCCACGTGTCACGCTCTGACTGACTCGTACAACCCAATCACCGACCCAGTCAACCACCAACTTAATTTCACAGTCAGCCCATACTACCATGTTACTTCCATATTGTCATATATATTGCCACAGAACAAGATTTCATTGGGCCATGTCATCATATGAACTACCACATGTCAGTCTGTATAGTCTAGTCACCCACCACATCATTGCCCAAAAATTCCAAATCTGCCCGACGCGTGTCAACCTCTGGTGTTGCCATGTCAGCATGATGATGTCATCATGATTTCATGTTGGTGTCATCTTCCATGTCATGTTGACGTCAGCAGTACAAACTATTGACTTTCACTTTCACTTTTTTCATGTTTGGGAAAAAATTCAGATCACAATATCTTCGCCATACGAACTCCATTTTTGAAAAAGAATATAATGTCAGAATTGGCATGACGAGCACTATGCGGTGGCATTGGTTTCGTCTGAATCCGAGAACTTTGAATTTTTGGCCTTTTTCGATCCATTTGGTATGTGGCACATCACATGGATAGTATACATCATGTTTTTTCTAGTGGTATGTGGCACGTCACGTGGATCCTCATGGTTGAGGAGAAATGAATTTTTGAAGATGATAAAGTGAATTGAATAAGGAAGTACATGTAGGCCCTGAAGATAATTAAAGAAAAGAATTACAAAATAAGAAATTGTCAGGTCGGCCCTAATGTTAAAAGGAAGTGACATAAATGGTATAAATAAATATCATTATACATTCATTTGATACATAAGTCAAATTTCAGAGGAAATCGGAAGTAAAGAAGGCCGGATTTCAAGAGAGGATGAAGTCTTTTGGTGATGTGTTCTAAGGTATGTTATTTTCAGGTAATCTTACCACTTTTGCTATAACGTTTTTTCTAGAATGATTCAGATGTTGAAATTTCTATGATATTGATAAGACATATCAAGGTACCTGTGGTAAAAATTTCATCTCTTGATTCACTATAATTATGGAGATACACTTTTTGGAAGATAGGGTTTGTGACCAGTTCTGAAGCTAGTCAATAAATAGGTGTTCCAGGTAAAACAATCATAACTTATTCATAGAGAATCCGAATGAAGTGGGACAAATTTAATTGGAAATAGTACGGACTTTAGTTTCTTGTGTGTGCATTTTAGAATCTGATGTTAAATATTGAGAGCGGGGCATCCTGTACAAGTTAGGTCTCCTGAATAAACCAGAATTGAACAAGGTCTACCATTCTCTCTATAACTTCTTTTTGGGGAGGATTCAAGGAGTGAAACTTGGAGAAGTTTCAAATAATAAATTGAACAATATTATCTATAGGATCATAGTATTCCAAGAATTGAATAATTTTAGAAATTGAAGAAGTCTCAGGAAGCATTATCAGGTTATATGTGACGGTTGGTTGATGGTGATAATTTAATGTGAAGTTTTATTATCTCTCGTATATTCTTGGGTGGAGGGAAGGGGCAATGATGGAGAGTTAAAATCTCTCTTGATATTGGAGGATTGTATCTTCCTCTTGGAGGTTTATCCCTCCCTTTACATTTGGAAGTTGTAGCTACCTTTGAAAGTCATTACTTCCCTTGAACAATAACTATTGATTATTTCTCATATATTGTGCATGGTATATTATGGTGTATTGGTGTAACTCTTATACAATTGTTCATTTCTCATTGGATATAATTGAATGGTTTAAGTATAAGTTGAAAAAGGTTTTAAATTTTACTTGATACTGATTCACCCCCCTCTCAGTATCAACAGTTGTTGCAACTATTTTCCTTCCCTTCTTTTCTTTGAACAATTTCAATCTATTCTTTGGGTGCAATTTCCAGTAATGCTCATCATTGTGCCCTTCTTTATTACAATGCTTGCAAGAGAGATTATCTTCCTTTACTGTAGTTGAGTTTTCTTTCTTCACAATCCCTTTTCCTTTGCCTTCTTTCTTTGAAGATGATTCCCCTGATACACCAACTCCATTTTTCCCTGCTTCAATATACGTTGCTTGAATAGAAACCTAATCAAGATTAGTAGATCCAAACATAAACACAGTATTACGAATATGTGTAGGAAAACCTCCTATATACTTCATCAGATTTTCCTGTGTATGTAATGGAATATTTAACATCAAAACCATCTTACAAAATTCATATGTGTATTCTTGCACCAATTCTTCTTTCTTTAATTTAAGACATTTCCATTCAATTAAAGCCTTCTCCTTATACCCCAAAGGATAGAACTGTTTTCTAAGTGCAAAAATAAAATCTTTCCATGATGGGAATACATTACCAATTTGTTTAGTACCATGTTGCAACTTACTCTACCACCAGATGAGTTTTGTGCTTGCAAGACGAAGCGATGCCAATTTGATTTTGGTTGCCTCATCATTGATTTGTTGCACACTGCAATATACCTCCATATGTATAACCCAGTTATCAAGCTTCTCAACATTGACTTCTCCATTATACATGGGCAACTCAAATTTCACATCAAGTTTAAGTAATGGCATGTCAGGCTTATGTTTATGAGAATGTTTTCTTGCAGAAGTAGGATTTGAACTTGTACTTGAAGAAGAAGAAGATGGAGATGAAGGAGGTGAAGGAGGATTTTTTGGAGGGTCTTCTCCTTCTTCACTTTTTTCTTGCTTTGAAGATTTCCCTTGAACCGGTCTCTTCCATTCCAAGTAATCATCATATAATACTTTTACCATCTCTGACATGAAAAAGAAAGTTTTTTGAAACTCTCTTTCATTTTCATAAAGTCCTTCTTCTGATGCCATCTTCTCACTTTGAGACGTCTTCTTTCTTGATCCAATTTCAGGATCTCCTTATACAAGCTCTCCTTCACCATGACTTAAATTTTTCCTGGTAATCATGCATACTCAAAACAACCAAATGTCAAACTTCTCTGATACCACTTGATCTGAAATGATTTTTTAAATGACTTGGTTAAGTATTTTGCATGAGTTGATTTACCATTTAGAAATTAAAGAGAAGAAGAAGAATTTTTAATGAAAGAATGTTGCAGCCATAAAAAACAATATAGAACAGAAAATGAGCATTAAGAACAGCAAACCATAACGCCAAAACTTGTTAACAGAGTTCGACAAAGTTGCCTACGTCTCTGGGCCTCTCTTCAGTGGGGGAGGCTTTCTTATTAATCTTCAATGATTCAAAATTACATCAGAATTATATCATATCATTCTTTGACTAACACAAAAATGTTTTTCTATGTCTAAGGAACTCAATGCAATAGACGACACTGAAAAAGGTGGAGTAGAACACCCAGAAATGGCCTCCAAAGCTCAGCTACTCTTCTGGCTTCCCTGCTTAAAAATGGATTACTCTCTACAACTTGGCAGCATTCTTCTGTTATGAACTTTTTCATGGCTATAAACAAACCTTTTTTATATAGAATTTTAGTTGGATATCAGATCCCAACTTCTCCCCAAGATCTGTCCTCAATCTGGGCTCCAGATCCTCAAAAAATGGTCAAAATCCATTAAAATCAGGCCTACAATCATTAAAAAATCCAATTCTAAAGTAAAAAACCCATATTTGGAAAATATATGGTGCATGCACCCCTTTTTCTCTGGCTCTTGGTAATGTGGAAGGCCATGTGGTCGAGTGCTAGGTGCTCGTGCCCTTGTCCTCTGGACCATGGTCATGTGACAACCATATAGTCGAGTGCCAGCGCCCAAACGCGTCGACCCATTGGTTCTTGGCCCCCAATCCTCTACACCTAGTCACATGGAAGGTGCCTTGGTCGACGGGTAGCCCCTATTGACCAAGAACAAACTTCCAAACTTCATGCTAAATCAACTTTATATAGAACCTTTGCCACTTGGATAACCAAGAAATACATACACCTTGGTGGCTAGTGTTGTTCCTGAGTCTGTACTAAGGCTTAAAGTACAGTGTCAAGGCATCTGAAATTGTGATAATGGTAGATACAGAGATTTACTTAACTTTGGTATGGAAATGCTAGTGAAGATTCCTATGTTCTTGTCGTCTGACTTCTAACTGTTCCTGGATTGCAATATCTTGTTCAATAGCTGCCCATGAACGCTCTAATTCTTCTCGGGTATTAGCAGTTCTAAGTGTTGTGCTGAAAATATTTAACGCGATGTTAGTTTGGTCTGATATTCCGAGTTGGATATTAGGTTGAATTACTGCGGGTGCGGTCATCGCTGAACAGTTAAATTATAGAAAAGATTTAAAGAGAGGTTTTAATGGCTGGTTCAATTTGGTCGGACATGAGAGAAAACTTTGTGTGAAGAACGAAATAGGACTACAAACAAAGGCTCTTTCCTGTAACTGTATGATTTTTCGTAAAAGATATGAAATGAAAGAAGAACACTTAGTTGTGAATAACGGAAAAACACTTATATATATATAAACTTACGCATACGTGGGAGAAGAATTTAAAATGAACAATAAAGACAAGTGCAAGTAACACACCATCTATAACTGAACTTGGTCTTACACCAGCTAATAGTCAGTGCAGAGGAAAGACAAGGGACAATTATCAATAGTATGAACTTGATTCACTATAGTAGTAGTTGCACTAAA
>JASDQU010736757.1:0-12466 GCA_032191745.1 Picea mariana | reverse complement strand
GTCAGAACCAGCACATCATATGACATCCAAGCGCCAAGTGTTAAGTTTAAAACCAACACAGTACCAGCATTAATTACCGATTTAACGTGCCAATTCCACCATTTGATCATTCGCTTAATCACAGGGTTTAGTGCTAACTGATAGCTCGGGGTTCTATCAATCATCGTATAATCTGCTTTGCAAGCATAATATGCCAAGTATCGATTGTCAAAATCGAATAAGATTAACTTATGCGCCTTTAAAACCATTGCTACCATACCTTTATGAACTTGCCAATGTATTTGGTGTATACCACATATGTTTGTATTCCAAAGCCTTAGAGCCACACAATACAATTTTTTCATATGATCCTCAAATGAAAACCATAGCAAGGATAAAACAATGTGAGCATATACGTTATAATTTTCATAAATAAGACCAATAAATTTCATGCCCAAAGGTTTAATAGTGAAATATATCCAAATGCGCAATCAAGGTAAGATAATGATCAAGAACATAAGTCTGATAAAACCTTTATCAATCACATGATAGACTAGTGATCAAGTATCAACCAACAAATCAACCAAAGACGACGACAGTATAATCAACGAAAGGGGTGTTTTCACATTTGCAATTGTGAAAACTGAGTCGAAATTGAATTGTAATGGTTGCAAAAATGAGACACATGTCTATTAGCACAATGCAACAATGAATTGTTATGATACCGCAAGGGGTGTAGGCAACTTTTGAGAGTAATCCAAAAAATGGGTTGGCTGCCAACAGATCTCCAAACGACAAGACATAACTAGGATACAATGACAGTTTGAAGAAAACAAAACAAGAGAAGGAAGATGAAAATGATGAAACCAACACTCCAGAACAAGTTGAACAACAAGATACAAGACTAGAATTCAGAAGGAATAAGACATCAAGAATATCCTCTCCCATCAGGTATGAAATAAATCATTATGAAGGAAACTACAAAAGAATAGATCGTGAACCTAGATGGACCACACCACAAAGAAGATCACTTGCTCCCAGGTATCAAAATTTCTTTCTTGGACATTATTATACTTGTGGAAATTTTGGACAAAGGGCAATCACTTGTAGAATAAATGAAAGGAATAACTATGCACGCTACAAGAATGGTGAAAATAGTAGATATGGAAAAGTCCATAGACCTGTCAACAAAAATTATAATCCATTTGACCCATTAATGGATCAAAATATTGTATGTTACAAGTGCAATAATCTTGGTCACAAAGAACGAGATTGCAGAGAGATGAAGGGAGATGTCAAATGTTTGTATACCAACTACAACATGGAAAAGGAAAGAAATTCCACACAATTAAAACTGTCGAATAGCATTGGTTACTAAATAATGCAAATAAGAAGATGAATGGTTCATAGATAGTGGGTGCTCATCTCATATGACCGAAGATCAAAGAAAATTTGTCATCTTGAAGAAAAAGGGTGGAAATTTTGCATTTAGAGATGACTCATCTACCAAAATACTTGGAAAAGGAACTGTAAATCTTGGAAGTGAAAATGTAAAAGCAGGAAAATTCCTATTGGTTGAAGATCTGAATCATAATCTCCTTAGTGTCAGCAAAATATGTGATCAAGGATACACTCTTACGTTTGACTCCCGAAAATGTAAAATCGGAGAAAATAACTCAGGAAGATTGATTGCAATTGCAACAAGAAGACCGAACAACATATATATCCTAGACATGAATAAGAGAGAGAAGACAGAAGCTACACAAAAGGATTCCAAGGAATAAAAAGTCCCATTATTATTATTATGAATTATTATTGAGTGCCACATGTTCAGGGGGAGCAACCCCAAAGAAGAGAGTTACCTTTTTCCATTAAACTCAGGGGGAGAATTCCTACCCTTTTCCATTGATGTCAAAGGGGGAGATAAATTGAGATCATGATGATAGAGGGAGCATGAGTGTTGTCATCAATTACAAAGGGGGGTATTGTTGGAAGATTGGTTGTTTTCATTGATGTCAACCCTAGTCATTGGTTTTGGAACGCAATATTGATGAAAGTATTTGGACATGAAGGACAATGCACATGCAGATACAACATCCATGGATGGATAGTATACATCATGTTGTTTGTGGTGGTATGTGCCACGTCACGTGGATCCTCATGGTTGAGGAGAAATGAATTTTTGAAGATGACAAAGTGAATTGAAAAATGAAGTACAGGTCGGCCCTGAAGATAATTAAAGAAAATAATTACAAAATAAGAAAGTGTCAGGTCGTCCCTAATGTTAAAATGAAGTGACATAAATGGTATAAATACATATCATTATACATTCACTTTATAAACAATTCCAATTTCAAAGGAAATCAGAAGTAAAGAAGGTCGGATTTCAAGGGAGGATGAAGTCTTTTGGTGATGTGTTCTAAGGTATGTTATTTACAGGTCACCTTGCCATTTTCACTATAAAGTTTTTTCTAGAATGATTCAGATGGTGAAATTGATATGGTATTGAGAATACATATCTAGGTATCTATGGTAAAAAATTCAGCTCTTTATTCGCTATAATTTTGGAGATACACTCTGTGGAATCTAGGGTTTTTTACTAGTCTTGAAGCTAGTCAATAAACAAGTGTTCTGGGTACAACATTCGTAACTTATTCATAGAGAATCAAAATGAAGTGGCACCAATTTCATTGGCAATATTATGGTCTATAGTTTCTTGTGTGCAAGTTTCATAATCTGATGTTAAATATTGAGCGTGGGTAATTATGTACAAGTTCTCTCTCCTGAATAAACCAGAATTGAATAAGGTCTACCATTCTCTCTATAACTTCTTTTTGGGGAGGATTCAAGGAGTGAAACTTGGAGGAGTTTTAGAGAATACATTGAGTAATATTATCTACAATATCATAGTATTCCAATAATTGAATAATTGCAGAAGTTGAAGAAGTCCCAGGAAGCATTATCGGTTTATATGTGATGGTTGGTTGATGGTGATGATTTAATGTAAAGTTTTATTATCTCTCATATATCCTTGGGTGTAAGGAAGGGGCAATGATGGAGAGGTAAACACTCTCTTTATATTGGAGGATTGTATCTTCCTCATGGAGGTTTATCCCTCACTTTATATTTGGAAGTTGTAGCTACCTTTGGAAGTCATTACTTCCCTTGAACAATAACTATTGATTATTTCTCATATATTATGCATGGTGTATTGTGGTGTATTGGTGTAACTCTTATAATATTGTTCCTTTCTCATTGGATATAATTGAATGGTTTAATTATAAGTTGAAACAGTTTTTAAATTGTACTTGATATTGATTCACCCCCCTCTCAGTATCAACACTAATTCCTTTTAATCATTCTATTTGAATGTTTCCTTCTTTCTCTAACTAATTTCTTGGATTTGTACCTTGTTGATTCCATATTGAACTCTTCATCTAAGAACTTGACACAAATATGCCTCCCCATATCACCTTTCACAAGGATTCATGCTTGTAGACCCACTTCATTGCTAGACCATGTGTATACATGACATGGGAGTATGCTTTGTAAGTAAAAATTCAACTTAAGATATGTTATATATAGTGTAAGAAATAATGAAGAACGAGCTACAACATGAAATGATGGTTCCAATCCTACAATCAGATCAAATAGATGGACTAGACCTAAATAACCTTCCATGGTTATTAACAGAGAAACAAATCATTGATGCAAAAGAGGTCATTCAAATAATTAAATTTCCCATGGGTTTTGCTTCAAACATAAATAATATCTTAACGAAGAAAGGTGAATTTTGTGGGGTAAAAACACATGATTGGCATACCTTCATTAAGGTAATAATTTTTGTATACATATTTATATATATTGGCCTTATACATCTTTTAAGTGTTTAATTTTATTTTGTCTAATTTGGTCGAAACAAATAATGATTCATTTATTTTATTACAGTATGTTCTACAACTATCTCTCCCAAACGACTATGACAACAACGTCAAACAAGTTATATATGATCTTTTCAAATACATGAGGTAAGTAGTTGTGATTTATATGCAAAATGTTCTTTCAAGTTGTTGTTGTACTTAATGACAATGTTTTGCTTGTAATGTAAAATATTATATTATGTTTTGTTGAAACATGTTATTTTCTTGTGTCATGATCTCATGTAGATGGTTGTCATTGAAAGAAATCCATGAAGATTATATAAACTATTGGAAGAGAGAAATTCCTCGGCTAATGTGTGAAATGCAAAAGTATATACCTCCAACATTTTTCAATGCACAAGAACACTACCTCATACACCAAGTTGAGGAGATTGAAATTTGTGGAGTTGTACACACAAGGTCAATGTGGATGGTGGAGAGGCACTTGAAATCATTGAAGGCTTTGGTTAGACAAAGAGCATGTCTTGAGGGTTCTATGGTGGAGGGATATATGGTATATCAATCAATGGTGTATATTAGACAGTATCTTCCTAAATTAGCAGTCCCAACTATGCATGGAGTGGATCGCATTTGGGATGTGAACTCCATCAAAAAATTTGAATATCGGGAGCAACTATTGGGGAAAGGTAGAATGAAAAAAAATGAGAGGTAATATATTAAATTGTGGAGATTTATATTAATACATATAAATTTTCATTTTTTGTGTATATGTTCATACTCATTAATATATTAATATATGTTATTTCATAAATTATTAATATTTACGATGGAAGTTATAACTGATATTTAATACTGGTGAACTATGATTTTTTGATTGAGTTGCTCAAGATTGGGATGCATTTATACATTGCAAACAATCTTGACTGGATGAATGTATGGATTGAAATATGTAAAAAACATCATGGCGGTAGGTTATCATGGAAACGACTGTCTGAATTGGTTAGAGAAGCTCGTCATAGCAGAGATGTCAATGTTACACAAAGGGAAATTGATTTAGCATATGATTTGAAAGATGGACAGGAAAGAAAATTCACCCATTTTATTCAGTTATTTTATATTATATTAATGTGACTACATGTACTTATATCTTTTTCAGATACTTTCCAAGTTATATAAATATGTTAATTTATTAATTAACAATGCCTATTTTACATATATGGCATATTGTAGTTGAAACACCACAAGGCTATGTGGTGCAATGGTTGTAAATTTTGCATCAAACAGTTGGATGAAACCAGGAAAAATTCTGATAGTGGGATAACTGTAGTATTCCAGGTCACTAATGTTTCCTCTAGAAGTGACAGACATCCCCGAGAATCTGAAAATAGATACTATGGGTATTTGAATGATAAACTTGAGTGTGACTTTAATTCCTTCAAATTAGTTTTGTTCGGTGTTAAATGGTATAGGTTACGAATGCATGAACGCAATGAGGAAAGAACTGTTATTCAATATGCCAACGGATTTTTTATGATTAAAACAATGGTGTTTGAAAGAGGACATGATCGCTATGTTTTTCCAAGCCAATGTGAGCAGGTCTTTTACTCAAATGTTCTAGGTTAGAGGGATTGATCATTTTTTGTTAGATATGATCCAAGAGGAAGGCCAATTAAGTATACTCGTGTACAGGAAGAAGATGATATTGAAGAAGAAGATGATTTTCTAGATCAGACAGATTCAGAAGATCATGCAAGGTAGACAGACGAAGAAGACGAAGAAGATCATGATCCAGGTGTAGGAGACAATGCAATTCTTGATTATGATGTGGATGAAAACATGCTCGAAAATGACATTGATGACAATGATGATATTGTCAATCCTTTCAATAACATTTCTAAATAGGATGATGATATAGATGTCGATCTCAATGAAGAATCAGATACATAATAAGGATGATTATACAGATGTTGAGTTGGATCACATACATGACAATATATTTTAATTTGTATGAATTATTCTCTTAAAATAATTTATTTATGTCATGGGTTAATTACATGTTTTTAAGTTTTATGTGGCGTTTTTATATCCTATGTTACATGTTGTTTAATTATTATGCGAAACTTGAAAATAGTTGCCAATATACTAAAGTACGTGGTAAACTAACAATATCATTTACAAACGTATAATTCCATTTAGCTTCAGTAATTTTTGTTTTTATAGTTCCTATGCATGAATCTTACTAGGTTGCTTTCGATTATTTTATATTTTATAGATTGGGTATTGGGGAATTGAGAGTGATGTGAGGACGACTGGAGGGGCCATATGAGCTTCCACCTTCACATGGTTGGCCTTCTTCAATAGAGGATAAATTATTCCTGAAACCAAGAGAATCTCATTCATTTTTATACCATTGTGATCATAGATAGACTATTCGCATGCCTTAATGATATGGGAGGGTTTCTGGACTCAAATTTGACTCACACACCCACTTATTTCCATCATCAATTTTACTCCCAAAGAAAAATGTTATGGTCTAATTTTCCCAAACTATGAATGCGTTAGGACTATAGTCAAGCTCAACAGGGTCTTGTTTCCCTGCTAATTCTTCCAAGCCCATTCCCTTGTATGTGGTTTCTCTAGAATATGATAGCTAGGGACAGTGGGGAATATCGTTAATGATCAATTCATGCATGTCACTAATTAGATGACGAGGCATATGGCTACCTTAAGAGATTCATAGTTACTCTTGTTGTTTACCCACACTTGGTTGAATTTCTTCGCAGAGCAATAGGAATAAATCACATTGCATCTTTAGAAGGGTTATGGGTTATGGGTCGATGATTTAGAAGGTTAAGGGGTGTAAATTCAAGGTCTAGGTTAGGTGATTATTAACATATTAACCCTATCATATAATATATTATATATTAATTATTAAATATATAATATATTAATTATAATATATTAATATTATATATTATATAATGAAATATATAATATATTAATTATTATAATATACATCAATTATATAATATATAAATTATATATAGTTATAATATATATTATATATAATTATATATAATTATAATATATATTAATTATATATAATAATCCAAACCAAAAGCGTGTGCAGAGAGAAAACTACGAGGAGACCACACAAGGAGATCAAACGAGGAGAGTTGAGGATAGCACATTGTGAGGAGAGTCGAGGAGAGCACAATATAAAGAGAGACAAGGAGAGCACATCGTGAGTAGCTTCCCAAACCCTGAGATCTACGTGAGGGAATGTCATAGAAGGAGATCTAGGGCATGGCGGCAGAGGAGACAGAAGTCACAGAGGGTGGAGGAGACCGAGCTAGAGGGAACACTGTGAGCAAACTTGAGAATGGTGAGTGGTTGTTACCATCATTCAATTTTCATTATTGTCCAAATTGATTTGGAAAACCTTCACATTGTAAATAAATCCAATGAATCGAGTTGATGATGTTTTCTCACCTGTGTTTGGGAGGGTGGTTGTTAGCATGCATAATGGCCACGCACAATGAGAATTATTCCATCATGTTAATTCATTTAGGAAGGATCTACTTCACCAAGAATCACAACCCCCTTAAGCATTACATTTTGATCAATTTGAAGAAGGTCATCATGCCTTCCTTCCCAACATGATTTTTTTGCCTTGAGATTCAACTTTTAAAAATATGGATCACACCAACCTAATTTTCTTATGGGAGAAGGAAGACAAAAGTGGTAGAGAGAAATCATATGAGTGGGTAGGCCAAGGAAACATAGGGATGACAAGGTCATATCAATGTCTTTAGATTCAATATCATTTGTGCATATAAATTTTGTTGATGGGTATTACTCTTAGATCTTTAACACAGTCATTCCCTCAATGTTTATTGAGATAAACATAGAGTTGCACCTTTCTTAATTTCACAATTGTGAGGCTATTGAATCCTACAAGGGAGTCAAATGATTCAAGAGGAGAGGGGTTGGCTCAAATGAAGAGAAACATTCCTATTTCCCCCTTTTGGGATCGTGATCACATAATAAGAAGGAATAACCTCTTCAAGGATGTCCCTTAACTATGGATTAAGAAAAATACCAAGGGAACTTGCCCAGTCATTGGAATGATGAAGGAAAACAATCATAGACATAAACATTATATGTAAAATTGAAATAAAGAGGTGTATATGTGCAATGTATTAGAATAAAATAAAATATAAGTAAACTTCTTCAAGATCCAGAATTAACTCCAAGAAAACCCCCTCACAGTTGGACACTCCTCGATAAAGGTGGAAAGATGCTCTAAGTAGGGTTTGACAAAGTATTTTATGCCACACGTCACTCTCCTTTGAAGTGATTCTTCAAACAATGCTCTTCTAACATGTTTCTTTTTTAAAATAATAATTCAAAACTTGAGATAGTGGAGCAATGCTCTTTGTTTGCATGCATAATCATTGATCATGCCATAAAATCAATTTACATTAACTTATAAGGTGGAGTGTTCCTTCCAAGATGAACTTTAAACCATGTTCTTATGGTTTAGCTATCATGCATCCTCTCCTTAGCTAGAGAATTCCTCAAGCATGTTTGCTAAGCAATTATTATAACCCCTTTTACATGGGGTGCTCCTCGTGTAATTTTTACTTTATCCTTATTTCATGGATGGAAAGAATCAAATCTACCTTCTTGGTACTCCTTTTGACTTCATCAAGCTGGGAAAGCCCTCTAAACATTGATTAATTACCTTTTGGGGGGTGTGTGCAAGAGTTTTGGGTCCATGATAATTCATTTTAATCATTCTACACTACTACATATTGAAAACTTTGCGACGACCACTTGCGACATGAAAAATTACTCTTTCATCGCAACATGCAAGAGAAAAAGTTCATTTTTTCTAAATCCACCCTGTATTTGTCGCTATCTCGATGCATTCATTTTGACTAAATTATTATGGTCAATGTTCGTCGCAAGAGTGACGACTGTAATTTGTCCGTCGCTCTTGCGACGAACTTTGACCATAATAATTGACCGTTGAAAATGACCTAAAATAAATAGGTGGAAAAGAAATATTTTTAGGTCACTATCTTAATTTCACTATCCTAGGTCAATATTTTTAGGTCAATAATTTCATGTACCTTCATTAATTTTTGTTTTTGTAGTTTCTATGCATGAATCTTAATAGGACGTTGCTTTCAATTATTTTATATTTTATAGATTTGGTTTTGGGGATCAATTGAGAGTAATGTGAGGGGGAGGGGAGGGGCCATGTGAACTTCCAACTTCACGTGGTTGGCCTTTTTCATTATAGGATAAATTATTCTTGAAACCAAGATAAGCTCTTTCATTTGTATACCATCATGATCGTATAAGATTTCATCAATATTGTTACCTATTTGAATCTTCTTAGAATTGAGATTCATTACATAGTCATTGAAAAAAGACAAAAGACTTATGTAGCGGATATTAATTTGGTCTTTCTATGGGACATTTTATGCCATTAGTATGTAATTGTCTACAAAAATAATGGATCTTTGGGACTACACCATGGTCAAGGAACTATGAACGAGAAACAAAAATTGCACGAGGACTAGACACCGGCAACAGGGACCTGCGAAGCCTCAAAATGGATAGTACCATATCTTGTTCATAAGACAAATATTCTTGGCATGTTTCCTTTGTGGATATGGTGGCCCAAGCCCTCAGTACACATGATGCCAAACAATGAAACGTAACAATTTTACTATTGAATGATAGTGTTATGTCACCCATGGTTAAGGAAATAACTTAAGGTTCTTAGGTCCTATTTGAATCTTGTTATAATTGAGATCCGTTACATAGTCCTTGAAAAAAGACAAAAGACTTATGTAGCGGATAATAATTTGGTCTTTGTGTGGGACATTTTATGCCATTAGTATGTAATTTTGTACAAAAATAATGGATCTTGGGGACTACACCATGGTCAATGAACGAGGAATGAGGAACGAGGAACACATACCAAGGAACAAGGGATGGAAATTTTACTAGGACTAGACACCGACAACAGTGGCGTGTGAATGGGGCCAATGTTGAAATTTTTTCAAACAGTTTTTGTATGCACTGAAATTTGTCATGGATATACTATTTGCATGCCTTAACTATATGGGAGGGTTTCTAGACTCAAATTTCACTCACACTCCCACTTTATTCCATCATCATATCATCATAGAAACCATCCATAGGCACAAAGACACATAAATTATTTTAATAGTATGTATGTCCATCCATGTCCTACTAGTCAACTTAGGGTTTCCTACTAACTATGATGGTAACATTAATTCCCTATGGTGAAAACGAGCACATAAATTATTTTAACAGTATGTATGTCCATCCCTGTCTTACTAGTTAACTTAGGGTTTCCTACTAACTATGATGGTAACATTATTTCTTGTCCCAAGGAAATTTTGATCCAAAGGATTTGTAAAAAAATTGCAAGAAAAAAATGTTATTGTCTAGTGATTGTTTCTCTTCTAGCATAGTAAGGAAGGAGTCATATACAAATTTTCCATTTGCAAGCCTCAGATAATCCACCGAGACATTTTTTTTGGATGAGGTAGTTAAGGGTTTCAACAACCATCACATAAAAGGTTAGTGCAAAAGGGAATCCTCGATTACTAGAGTGGAAAGTAGTCTCATGTGAGAAATTGATCATCAACCATCTCTTTGAGGGTAGTCATTAATTCAACCAACATTATAAGCCTTTGATCACATACCCATTATTCCTTTTGCATCAACTTTCTTGGGACTACATCAACACAAGTTTGCATATACAACTTTCTTCCCTTTGTTATAATTCCTTGAGATTGAAAAAACAGTTTGTAATGATTAACAAACTCCTTTTCAATGTTCCTCTGTGTTATCACTCCAAGAAATCACTCCCTGACTGTAAAGGGTGTAAGCTTGGTAAATTAAATAGATCAATAATGTAGAGGAAAAAGGATCAAATCGGATGACATTATAAACTCATATCCATTTAAAAACCCATAACTTCACTCGAAAGACTAAGGCTTTCAACTATGTTGTTCAGAAGGTTTTAATCAATGTGTGGAAACATGGAGAAGACTCATTATGCTAACAGAAATATCTATACAATAGAATATGTGAATGGCCAGTAATGATAGGTAAAATACTCTTCATACCAGAAGAAACATATATAAGATTGCATATAATATATGGCCAGACCAAATGAGTAAATACTTGCAGCTTTATCTTATGAATGCACTGATAGGATGACAACTATCTGGAATTAAGACAAACATAAAAATCAAAGTATATAAGTCTAATATACCAATGAAGAGATGGGATGGCAACCTTATGTCATTGAGTATACATAAACTTGGAAGGAAAGGATGACAACCATTTGGTGTTGTTTACTTATCACATGCCTCCAAAACTTGAAAGGGAGCATGATCTTAAGCCAATGGAACCCAACTTTTATTTGCCCCCCCCTTACTTTATATGTCTCATCAAACTTTAGTATTTGTCATTGTTTGGTCATTTGTTATTCAATGAGAGGATAAGATGAGGCATTCTTGAAATTTCCTCGAGCTCTTCCAATATTTCCTTGTATTTTATTCTTCTAAATGCCATCAACTATCTACCATAACATCTAAGAAAGGAAACGATTTTTCTAATGGAATATTCCCACCAAATTAGAATTCAACCAGTGGTAACATTGGTCAAGTGTGATGGGTAATTTTCCTTCTCATCATTCACTTGGGTGGTGTTGTTCCTGAGTCTGTACTAAGGCTTAAAGTACAGTGTCAAGGCATCCGAAATTGTGATAATGGTAGATACAGAGATTTACTTAACTTTGGTATGGAGATGCTAGTGAAGATTCCTATGTTCTTGTCGTCTGACTTCTAACTGTTCCTAGATTGCAATATCTTGCTCAATAGCTGCCCATGAACGCTCTAATTCTTCTCGGGTATTAGCAGTTCTAAGTGTTGTGCTGAAAAGATTTAAAGCGATGTTAGTTTGGTCTGATATTCCGAGTTGGATATTAGGTTGAATTACTGCGGGTGCGGTCATCGCTGAACAATTAAATTATAGAAAAGATTTAAAGAGAGGTTTTAATGGCTGGTTTAATTTGGTCGGACATGAGAGAAAACTTTGTGTGAAGAACGAAATAGGACTACAAACAAAGGCTCTTTCCTGTAACTGTATGATTTTTCATAAAAGATATGAAATGAAAGAAGAACACTTAGTTGTGAATAACGGAAAAACACTTATATATATAAAAACTTACGCATACGTGGGAGAGGAATTTAAAATGAACCATAAAGACAAGTGCAAGTAACACACCATTTATAACTGAACTTGGTCTTACACCAGCTAATAGTCAGTGCAGAGGAAAGACAAGGGACAATTATCAATAGTATGAACTTGATTCACTATAGTAGTAGTTGCACTAAATTATAGTGAAATCTCTCAACTATGTAGAGCAAAATGAAAAGAAACAATGAACATGACAGAAACTAACTATGTAGAGCAAAATGAAAAGAAACAATGAACATGACAAAACAAACTTGAGATACAGTCGGGACAGAATCGAGAATCTTGGATTT
>JASDQU010736756.1:161532-176174 GCA_032191745.1 Picea mariana | reverse complement strand
TTGCGAATGGAAAAATGACACTTAAACTTGCAGGAAACTTTTCGATCCCTTCCTGAGCTCCAAATTAAGATCTGATGACACCATTTGAAAGCTGAGATTCTGTAGATGTCGATCGACTATTCATATGTGAAAAGTGGATTTTTTATGACCGAGAAATTCAATTTTGAAAATCTGTCCGCTTTCAACAGCACAGAAAGCAGAATTTTTTACCCGTTAGCTGTTGAAAGTGGCGCTTTCCACAGCTAAGGAGCGTTTTTTCACAGGCTACGTGCTGTGGAAAGCCTGTAACGGCCAAAATGTCATGATTTTCACCCAGATTTGAAGTTTTCGAATTAAAAGCAGATGAAACCATTGGGATTAGACAGGTGGTGGATTATTCCATCAAATCCAAAAGGCTATTTTGGGAAAGACAAGTCAAAAGAGGAGTCTTTGGTCAAGTATGGTCATTTTTGAAGGCAGAATTTTAGGGATGAATGCAACAGCTCATCAAATTCGAATTTGTAATCTTATGGAGGAGCCTTGGAAGGCTAGTCATCACTTCACCAACTGTTCAAACAAATTTTAGGGACCAGCTCATAGAGATTATCCTTCTTTTTGGGTGTTATCCCTACATTTGTGCAATTTAGTTTTCTTTACTATCTTTAGCAAAACAGATCCATCTTTTTAGGATCTGAGAACAACTTGTAAAAGGCTATAAAGCTACAGTCTGAAGACCAAGAAAGGGTTCGAATTTGGATGGAATAATTGGCTACTGTATTCATCTTTTTCATGCTAATATAGATCACAGTTTTCTCTCAGTTTTGACATCAGATTCCACTTTCTCTTTCACTGAATCAGTTTGGTTTAGCTCTGAATGTGAATGTTTACTTCCATTGTTCATCTCACAGATTGATTTCAGTTCTTTGCATGTCCCTCAAGCCCTACTTCGTACTGGTTTGGTTACATGGTTTCTTCATTCACTTTGATGTTTAAATGCTGATTAATCAATTCTTGAGGGCACTGTTTCATCTGTTTACATGTTGAATTTCTGAATGCTGTACTCTGATTTAGTCATCCCATTGATCCATTTTGATAAAAAACACCAAAAACATTGAATCTTGTAAGTTACCAAGCACCTCTGGTCTGCAACCACAGAGGGTTTCTTGGAGTGATAACAGGATTGATGACGACAAATTCACCAGCGGAATTCAGTTGGAGGACACGTCGTTCATACCCCTCCAGAATGCGAAAATCTTCTGGAGACTCTGAAACAATCCAAAAATTCTCTAAAGGAGTGGGAACTTCTTCTTGGCAAGTTGTAGTGTCTAGAACCTCGCTCTGTTGAGGAGATTCCTCCGTAGAATGAGGGGGTAAAGGGGTGTTTCCTTCCATATTTTCTATAGGAAGTCCCTATAGCCTCCATGAATGGCATGGACGATCGATGTTGGCGAAAAAGAGTCGGAGAAAAAGATCTATGGCCAACTACCTAAAAGAAACAACATGCGCTAATAAAATCTAAGAATCAAAACCAAGCAAACAGGACCTTCTCTCGATGACCGTACTAGTTGGTGATGAAATCCAACGTCGCGTGATCAAGTCAAGAAGGGGCGGGGATAGGGTGGAATAGTTACAATGGCGACCTTCTTGATGGACTTACACCTTGGTGCAAGCTTCCATGCAGTAATTGTGGATTTAACCTCCAAGGAGCCCGAGTGAGTTTGACCAATGTCTGCTCCAGGTATAGTGAGACTTCCCTTCACCGTCACCTTGTGTAAGACCCTAAATATTATGGCCACTAAGGTTACCAATTCGTAGTCAGCCCCTGGGCGGGAATAGTCGACAATCTGATCCGAATGTACGGGAAGGGTATCGAGCCTGAAATTAGCTAAAAGTCTTCCATGCAGTAATTGTGGATTTACCTTTAAGTGATCCCCATAATATGATCTGACCACCACAATCAGTTAAACCATGGAGGGATAATCTCTGTAACTTACCCGAATGCGACCTCGTGCGTAACCCCTGTGTGAGAGGGGGATCCCAGGAAGACTTATACGATAATTGGATTTAACTCTCCCTAACTCTGGATGCTAATGTTTGTTTTGGAAACTTTGGAGAGTTATGCTCACAGCCTAATCCAAAGTACTAAGCCTAATCTACTGTTGGTGGAGGATCCTAGAAAAGAAAAATTCTAGATAATTTTTAATTAGTGTTCATTTTATAGTTGTTCTTTACTCAAAAGGGGTGCATGGAAGTGAAACGAATGGAATTGTGACTCAGTCCCAAAAAGGAATCAAAGATGATAAGCAGTCATTTCTTTTTGATGAACATCTATCTAAGGGAGAGAGAGAGTTCTTTTCACTAAGAAGCACTAATAAGGAATTTCCTCAAACAAATTTTCCTCAATCAAAGCCTGATGTGATGCTAAAACTTTTGAGATACCTTCTAATATGCACAATCAATCATGAAGATGCATTTTTGTTGTTTGCATATGAATAATTATTAATTCAAAACAATGCTCGTCTTGCTAATTATCTTCTTGGATGAATGAAAATCAGACCAACACAAGCAAGAATCATACAAACAATACACCCTCTCATTGTGATCAAAACAAGAAGCGAAAGAAAAGAAACAATCAAAGAGAAATGAAACTTCACACCAAAAGAAATGTCAAAGAACAATGATCTTAACTAAAACCAAATGAAAAGATCTGTAGGCCTTTGATGACTTTCACCAGAGTTTTTACTCAATTGAGAAAAGGAGAGAAAGACAATGCGTGGGTTTCAAGCTCCAAATGACAGAAAAACTCAACAACAATAGTGAAGAAGGCTAAAAAATCCAAACAACAAGATGTTTGTTCTTCAAAAAGACAGATGTCAAAGCTGGAAAGGAAGAAGGATTGACTCACAAGGTGACCCAGCAAGAGAAACACATAGGTAAAACCCTGAAAAAACAATTCTGGAAGGTTTATTGGCCAAAGGAGCACTGGCGCTCTGTTGTCAAGGACAAGGAGCGTTATAGTGCTCTGTTTAAGGCACTCAGGGAGCGTTGGCACCCTGTTAACATAGGGACAAGGGCGCCAGGTTCAAAAAACTCTTAAAAGTGTAAAAAATTCAAAAATTGCAGTTCAATTTCGACAATTAGGCTGAGTGTGATGGGGTAGGGATTCAATCAGCTCATGAAACCAATCAAAAGAGGAGTGAACCAGGTCTGAAACAATCAAGGGGTAAAACAAGGTCTATGAGGAGAAATCAAAATAAGAAGTTTCGATTCGAGGGCTCCCCAGTGGAGTTGCCAGTTTCTATTGTAGGAAAATCTCCTTGCAGACAGGTAGATTGCCTCAAAGAGCTAGACCCTAACTCTAAGACAGAAAGTGCTTAATGTGGACACTGACTTCCTTTCAAATCTATACAAACTAACGCATGAGAAGGAAGGAAAAAAGAAGTACCATTTTATCGATGTTTGTCCCTGCACTCTCCAAATCGAGCTCCAGACTTTCACTCCTTGTTGAGTCCTGTAGACAAACAAAGTACGACCGATTCCTACTCTATTTATGTTAGCTTGAAAATAGATCTATCTATCAATGATAAGTTCATGTAAGATCAGACACAAACTAGAAAGAAACAGGCCAAGCGTGTCATATTAATGAGAATAACGACAACAGTACTTACAATTGTAGATGCGAATGTGACAGCTTCGTCAAGTCCCCTTCGTCTAACCCTTGCTCAAAATATCCACAACCTGGACGATAGTAGCTTCACTGATCACTTCTCCTTTGATTGACTATGTGTTTCCTATGAGATCATAGGTTTCATGCTATCAATTCTTCCCCCTTTTTCACCACCATAGAGCCTGCTTATATAGGTTGAGAGAAGCTTAACCTCTTGAGTTATCTTTAGAACAAGTTGAGGAATTCCTTCCTTGGATCAGGGATCTCTTGATGGAACCAAGAATTTGAATGCAACTTCCTTCCAAACTTGAAAGATCCTCCCCTTATTCTTCTCAACGGGCCAACTATTGCCTCAGATTAGACGACGCTCCCTCAAAAGGGGCATCAGAGCGCTATAGCGCTCCCTAGGAAGCTTGAGGGGGGCGCCAACACTCCAAGGATGGATAGCACTCCTTCTAAAGGGCAGAAAAGAGTTATAACTCTCCTTGAGACCTTGTGGGGGAGCACCAGCACTCCTAGGGCTTATGTAGAGGAGCGCTCACCTTCAAAACCTTGGTTTAAGAGCTCTTCTCAGGTGATAAAAGTTCATTGATTTCAGTTAATCATTTTCCCTCCTCCAAATCAAGTGTATGAGATGTCTTAAGTGCCTCCTTAGTGTCGTTATTATTGCAGTATGCTTGAACAACATTTGCGACACTTGCGAAAGTTGTAAGGAACATGCAACACTTACGATAGTTGAGAGGATCATGCGACACTTACGACACTTATCGAAGTGAGCAATATTGAGGTGTAACAATGACTGTCGCTGAAACTATACCCATCAACATCTCCCGAAACCCTGGCATCATGGAGAATATCTTCGTTGGAGCGAATTTCCCCCCTGAAGAGATTCAAATTTACATGGATCTTTTCAAAGAATTTCGTGATGTTTTTGCCTGGTCTTATGAGGAAATGCCAGTTATCGATCCGAAAATAGTTGAACATGAAATCACAATGTATCTTGATGCCAAGCCTATTCGACAAAAACTTCGTCCAGTCAATCCTAAGAAAGCAGCAGCCATCAATATTGAGGTTGAGAAATTGCTAAAGGTAGGTTTTATTTATCCTATCCATTTGACTCAATGGGTGTCAAACCCTGTGTCGATCAATAAAAGACAAGGCACAATTCATGTATGTACCGATTTCCATGATTTAAACAAGGCATGTCCCAAAAATAATTTTCCAACACCATTCATTGACCAGATCATTGATGAATGTGCCGGCTATGAAGCATTTTCATTCATGAATGGTTTTTTGGGATATAATCAAATCCAAATCAAACCTGAATACCAACACAAAATGACATTCATTTGTCCATGGGGTACATTCACATATCGTAAGATGCCTTTTGTCCTTAAAAATGTTGGAGCCACATTCCAGTGGGCCATGTCTTTGCTTTTCATGACCTCAAACATATAGTTGAGGCCTATTTAGATGATTTAGCATCACGCTCTCGCAAGCGAACGAATCATCCCACACACCTTAGACTAATCTTCGAATGCTGTCACTACTTCAGGATTCGCTTGAGTCCAAACAAGTGTAGCTTCTGCGTAACATCAGGACGTTTGTTAGGTTTCATCGTATCAACAACAGGGATCATGGTCGATCCTCTTAAGGTGGAGGCAATAATCTAGTTGCCCCCCCCACGCCCAATCTTACAACTTCAGAGTCTACAAGGCAAGGCGAACTTCTTACGATGCTTCATCACCAACTATGCCAAAATCACCAAGGGATTTATGCGTTTACTAAAGAAAGACATTCCATTTCTCTGGGATGAAGCTGCTCAACACTCTTTCGACGCATTAAAACATGCCCTCACAACCGCACCTCTGCTACAGCCACCTAACTATAACAAAGATTTCTTATTATATCTGGTTGATGCAGAGTCAACCATAGGCATGGTTTTAGTTTAGGAAGATGATTCATTTTTAGAATATGTGATCTATTACCTGAGACAAGGCCTCGTAGGACTGGAACTCAATTATTATCATATTGAAAAACTTGCATTGGCAGCAGTTCATGTTGTTCAACAGTTCTGTCACTATGTTCTATTTCGCAAGACCACCGTCATTGCTGTCGTGAATCCATTCCGGTACATGTTGACACGATGAGTTATAGGCAGAAAAATCAGTAGATGGATAGTCATCCTCCAAGAAGTTGACTTAGACTTCGTTTCAACAAAGTCCAAGAAGTCATTGGTCTTTGCAAAGCTTATTTCAGAACTTTCGATTGAGTCAGGTGACGTTGTGCCTAAGGAATATCTTATTCGGGGGTATATGTTTTTGATTGCATCTTCAGACCCCTGGTACGGAGATATACTTATCTATATCAAGACTTTGAAGTTCCCCACCTTTTCTTCTCGTGACGAGTGTTAGTGGATATGCCATCAGGCTAAGAATTATCTCATACTTGATGATACGTTGTATCAGAGAGGTGTAGACTGCATCTTGCGTCGATGTCTCACTCATGAGGAGGCCATCATAGTGCTCAATGATTGCCATAATGGAGCTTGTGGTGGTCATTTATCTGGGCTGGCAACAGGCCAAAAGATTCTACGAGCAGGTTACTTCTAGCCCACACTTATCAAAGATTGTATCAAATTGGTCAAGAAGTGCCATCCGTGCGAAATATTCTATCGGAAGATGAGGGCACATCCCGCTGCTATGTTTCCTGTCATCACAGTTGGTCCCTTCACTAAGTGGGGGATTGATTACACTAGATGCAACCTCCCAATAGCAAGGGGGCACCGCTATATCATCGTAGCTGTCGACTACTTCACTAAGTGGGTCGAAGCTATGCCAATGTTTAAAGATGATGGAGAGACTGCAACTATCTTCCTATTCAACCAGATCATAGCAAGGTTCGGCATCCCGAGAGAGATTGTCACTGACCATGGAAGTCACTTTCAGAACCAAATGATGATCGAATTAACATCAAAGCTTGGTTTACAGTATGAACATTCATCACCTTACCACCCCCAAGCCAATGGGCAGGTGGAAGCTGTAAACAAAACTCTTAAGACTATTCTACAGCAAACTATCAACTCAGCCAAGTCAAATTGGCATTTGATGTTATACTCGGCATTATGGGCTTACCAAACATCTGTTAAGACTGCAACCGGTTTCTCACCTTTTCAACTCATTTACGGGTTAGAGGCAGTCTTGCCCATCGAATGTCAAATCCCATCTCTAAAATTGGCAGTACAGTTATTGCCAGATACTTCTCTGCTTGAAGAACAGTTAGTACACCTTGAGCAGCTTGAGGAGCAGCATCGTGATGTGGCCCTGGCCAATGAGGCTCACAAACATAAGGTCAAGTGTCAATATGATAGGGCTGTTCATCCTTGGATTTTCTCTGAAGGCGACCTTGTCCTGGTCTATGACCAAGACAAGGACCCCCTGGGGTCAGGAAAGTTTAAACCCATGTGGTTCGGACCCTTCATTATAAAAGAGGTATTGAAAAAGGGTTCTTATCGTTTGGTTGATTTTGAAGGGAATGCTCTGGCAGAGCCTAGAAATGTGCTCTACCTCAAGAAGTATTACTCATAGACAAGTCACTGTGGGTAACTTTTTGTAACATATGTATAGTCTTTGTACTATTACTTTTTAAATTTCTTTTAAAGTGTTATGGATGTGTCATTGATGTTATATTTCGTCAATATGGTAGATGTCAAGTGAGTTTGAGGTGTTCATTGGGTATGCAGACGATGCTAGTTGACACACGCAGAGGCTTGCCTCCATAGCTTGGGTAATATTTACACCTCAGGGTCAGTTGTTATCTTCTAGAGGTATATGCTTAGGTGACACCACAAATAATGTCGCCGAGTATAGTGCAGTTATTGAGTTGCTTCGTGATGCCTTGTCATTGGGTATCTCTCATCTCTGGGTCTATCTCGACGCTCAATTGGTCATTTCACAGCTAAACAAAGTATACCGGGTTCATGATCCAACTTTACACCGACGATTCCTTAGGGTATGTCTCTTAGAACGAAACTTTGATTATATTACATATTTTCATGTTCCTAGGAGATTAAACCAAATTACAAATACTCTAGCTAATCAAATTTTAGATTGGCATCTTGCCCACATATAAAAGAACATGGACATAAATATGTAAATACATTTTTGCACACAGAATCCATAAGACACAAAAAGATAAAAACCATATATAAACATCATAAAATAACCAGAATACATAGATGGATGCAAGCGCCTCAAAAATGGGAATAGTAACGAGTCACCGGGCTTATGCCCTCAAAAAATATATACAAGTAGGTGCTCGTGGCACATAAAAAGTCTAAGTCTGTTCAGGGCCTATGGGCCCTGTTATAATCATCCACAGCATGGGCTAAACACCTAAACAATCGGACCCATGTCCAAGGTGCCCCCACAACATGAGGCTGCATGTATTGCGACAGGTCCTCTATCTCTGCCATCGGGACTGTGCGAGTGAGCGCAGTGAAGTTCCGCTCAACTCGTCTAAGGACACTCTCAGCCTCTCCGACTGGGAGGTTCCCTACTACTGCTACTCCCCCAGCGGCGGCAGCCGCGGCTTCTGGCCGTGGACGACACCTGTTTTGTGCATAATCGACAGGTTGCATGGGTCCCACATCTGCATGCAACAAACGTTTACCCCTCAAATACTCTAGCATACAAAAAATGATATAGATAACCAAAAGACATAAAAATTACACATGCAAACAAAAAAACTACAAAGGTGGAGACTTACCCATCTCCCCTCGCTCCTCACTAGGAGGCACGGGTATCTTAGGATCTCTAGAGAAATCTATCCCTGCATATGGGTAGTCCTCAATCACAGGGATCTATCGTGACAGCCAAGCAAAGAAATCATAGTCAAAGGACTCAATGGTCCTTCCACCACCCTGTCGCGGTAGTAATACTGCCCATCTACACACTACAGGGAAAGAGGCTTGATGTCCTCGTACTACAACCCGAGGACTGAAACTCGGAACTCTCTCAAAAAAGAATGAACACAAGATGGTCCTGAACCCGAAGTTCCTCTATGTCCGCTGTCGACAATCTGTCAATTGCCTCTTCATGCACTCAAGCAGTGTGGTACTCTAGTAAAAAATTTATGCATTCATGCACTAGATGGCACAATTCATCTGTGCGCGTGAATCCTGATGCAGGGTTGCTGAGCCGATAATCCACCCAATCAGTAACAATATTGTCTACAACGCTAAGTTAGTAATCTTGCTAATGGGTACCTGGGAGCCCACATGGTCAGTCCCAGCCTCACAATGCTCAGCTATCAATTCCAAGATCTTTCTCGACCCCACAGGAAACGTCCAGAAGTTGACTGGTTCCCCTCTCCTTGAGAGGCCAATCAGAAAGTAGATATCCTTGGTGGTGGGCACCAGTGATTGCCCCTCTAGCATAAATGCCTCTGCATCAGGGTGCCAGTAGTCAATCAAGGCGTTCAGCAGCCTTGGTTGTGTGCACATAAATGGACATAGAAAGAATTTGAGTAAACCACATTGTACTAACACGACCACGACATTAGGATCTGCTGCAACCAACTCATTGATTGTCTCATGCTCCCTTTCCCTCCACTGGACATACATCCTGCCAACACAACAAGGTAGAGGAGGGTCAATACTTCCTTTTAGTTTGTTTCTTCATCATAAAAGGGGGGTACACGCGGGATGTAGAGGTGACAGTCGTGTGTACATGTGTGCAGACTTTACTCTGCCCAAATGTACACGCGGCTTGTCCAGAGACAGCCCGTGTGTACCTAGGGCCGACCTTTTTAAGGTCGACGCCCACCCAAAAAATAAACTAAACAACAAAATTGAAGTATTGAATAGCTAGATAAGGGAGTTTGTACTTACTTGGTCCAAGAAGAAGTTCGTTTCGTCCACTGCAGCTCCCAGAATCACTATTTTTGGCAAAGGGGGTCATTTGGCTCCAGAGTCAGTTTCCAAATAAGCAATGGTGATAATGAGATGCCAGCTTCTATGTATAGACTTTTTGGCCTCTTTTTATCACTTTTTTGGCCTCCCTTATCAGTTTCTTTATACCAAAAACCATTTAGAGTGATCCAGGAGTTATATGGGAGGGATTTGATCGGGTATTGGGACATTTTTTTTGAGTTTTGAGAAAATATTGATGGTCCATAAAAAAAAAAAAATCAAAAATCAACTTGAGCATATAGGTTAGGTTACCATCCCAACTTTTGCATCTCGTTGTCTTTTTCTTCTTCTATAGGATCGATCCCATCAGGTTGTGACACAGAACCATCATATCTTCTCTAGAAGTGTCACAACTTGGTGGTAGAGCTTACCAGAACATGGATGCCCTAGGTAGGTCCTGGTTGCATTATGGTGTCCATGCCATTTCTAAAAACACTGTAGGCTCAAGAGTCCATATAGTCTTTACTGAATATGAGTTTCAGCCTCATTTGCATGATTATTTTTAGCCCTTTGTCTCACCCTCAGGACTCCCAAAAAATAACGGGTCTCCTTTTAAGCCCTTTTCAGACCCTCTAAAAATGAAAATATTGCTGAGCAATCTTGTGGCCTTTCACGCTCGTTAAACTGAAATTTGAAGTCACGTCTGTCCGGCGGTAGTTTACCCCTTTTTCGGTTCGGATGGTCAACTGTACGAACAAAGGTATACTCTATCGAATTCCCATTCTTTAGAAGAGTACCCTCAAGTATAATTTTATTCCTTTTTTGGGCCCGAGGGACTAAATTTACAAAAAATAAACCCCCACGGAGTCCATAGTTAAGCTCTTTTCAGACTCCCTAAAATTGAAAAGATCGTCGAGTGACCTTATTCTTTCACACTCGTTAAATTGGTCCAGAAGTATATTCCTGATGGAGTCCATAGTTAATCTTTTTTCAGGCTCTTTAAAAGTGAAAAAATAGCCAAGTGATCTTGTCCTTGTCACACTCGTTAAAATGGTTTTGAATTGACATCTAATCAGTGCTAGTTTATACCTTTTTCGAACCGACTAGACTATTGTCAAAAAAGGTACCCTAGCAGAGTCTCATTTTATGCTTTTTCAAATTCTCTAAATATGAAAAACCACCAAGCTTACCTTCTCTGGGCTCGTTAAACTTACATCGAAGGATGTTACCATTGTGTGTTCTATCAACCACATTTTCATACCTTATCCACCAACCTTGTGACAGTTTGCTTCTGTGTCTTAACACCTTTGTCCACCGGAGGATTTTCCCTGAGTATCATTTTACCAAAACATCATTCTTGTCCTTGTGCCTTGAGATTTTATGTTTACAGTGCTCGTTCCTCCATTGTAACGTAATATTCCTTTATTATTTTTTCAAAATTATCGAAAAGAACAAAAAAAATCAAATATACCCCAAAAAGAGGATGGGAAAAGTATTTTATTTATTGGCAACATAATGAGTCACCCTTAGATAAAGCACATCTATCTGTTTGATCATCAGACTATGGGATGCAGTACGACCTTAGGAAGCTTTTCTCGCTATATAGAGTTGTGTCCTCCACCGTTTGGTTATTCTTCCAAACATATGGAGAGTTTGCGTTGCCTCCTGCTTCGTAGACTTATGATTAACATATATGCTACCTGAGTGTTATCACTTGTCGTGCTATTGTCCAAGGGAAGTTTGTCACTAAGCTTGAGTCGACCCCTCTACAATATGTCTCTTGTTGGCATACCCGGCCATCCTGAACATCCAATCAAGTCCTTGTTCGAAATCACTGAAGCCTTCAATTCGATCATCAAGATTATCAAGTCCATAACCGACGAGCCATCGAAGACCTCTGGGTAGTGCAATTGTACACTCATATTACAGTCCTACCCGAGTTTAAGAAGATTTTAAAGTTGTTGCTCGAGCTCTAAAGTCTAGCCATCAAGCCAAATCAACTTCTGGAAGATGGATACTCTATATGTATATCTTTCTGATTTCGATATGTAGCTCCGTTGTGTATTATTCGAGGCTACTCTTTATAGTTATTTGACATGGATCTACAGTGTATTTGATTGGTAGCCATGGTTCTATTTTATCCCGAGCATGGGTATGCCCACCTCGGTGAGACATTTTTTATTTTGCAGACGACACCTCCTCGTTCTTGATCCTTGGGCTCAATCGTTAGGCACATCAGTAAAGATTGGTATTGTATTTTGGCCATCAGATGCTCTTCTGACCTCACACATTAGGGGGCATCTGTTATAACCCTAAATTTCACCACACATGCTTACCTGGCATCAAGCCAATTCATATCCCTTCTTTGCCAAAACTCTATTGAACAACTCTTTGAAAATCCTCTTGTGTCAAGGCCCACATGCCCTAACCCATTACTACACGCATGTGCACGCTGGTTGACTGACAACAACCTGCATGTACCTAACAAAGCACAAAAAAAGGAAAGTTGCCGATGGAACAAAAATCTATGGGTCAGTTAACTGAAACTCTCGACCATGCATGGCCGAGGGTTCATCCAAAACCCTAGCTTCTTCTAGCCTATAAAAGAAGGGGTAGGGGTACCATTTGGAGGAGGAAAAAATATAGCGAAGAAACTTTGCCCATTTACGTAATCCATTGTACCAACCCTTTAGCCTTTCCTCATGCCAAAGGAGATTTAACGCAAAGCAGTTGAAGGACAAAAGAAGAGGAGCTCAGGATCAAGTTCAAGGAGCGGTGGTCGGTCTCATCTTTTTTGTAAGTTGATTCACTCTCAGTAATAAAAAGAATACTTTTCCCGTCCCAATGCATGAATTGTCTATGGTTTGATTAATTTATGCTTGATTTATAACCCTTGAGTATAGAATTAGCATGCATGCATAGCTGTTGTTTGTCTTGAGTGCAAGTCATCTGTGGAAGGAGCAATGCAAGCAAGTAATCGAAGAGAAATGAAGGATCTACATCGAACGCCGGTAATAAGGTTGGTGGTCCTTTTCCATGCATTTACTGTGAAAAAGGGGTTTAAATCTTGGGTTGTAGGTAAAAATGTAGTTTCTATTCGGTCAAAATATGCATGCAAGTTTGACCCTAGTATGCTAGTCCATAGGGTGTTTTTCCCAACAACACATAGAGAAGAAGCAGAGAGCTGTGTAGAAGAATTCCATGTATAGAAGTTCTGGATTAATACAAAAAGCTTTGATTCAAATTCATGGTGTTGTGATATTCTCTGTGTATGCATTGTTGAATGTTATACTCATGGGTGTTTACTTTCTGTTATATATTTGCTTTACATACTATGTATATGATTTCATGCTTTGTGTTTGAAGTCTGAGAGAAAGTAAGGAATGAGTTCCAATTGTTTCTCTATATGAGCAAGAGTTTCTACAGGAGTGCAGTGAAGTTGTCCGCAAGGAGTGCGTTGACAAGAGTTCATAGTTTCATCTTTGAAATATCAGGAGGGTTAACAATTGTTCTCATTCCCGCAGAAGTGCAAGTTGGGCACAAGATTTGTGCAAGGCATACGCAGGCTGAGTAAAATCTCAAAGTTTGTGAACCTGAGAGATTTTTTTGAAGGAATACTACTATAGGGAGTGCGCAGAGTCGAAAGACTTAATTTATTTAAAGTAATTGAAGGATTTGTTGTAAGGAGTGCGTGCAGGAGTCTTATTAAGACTTGGAGTTGGAGAAATCTCAGGAGAGATAGAGTCTTCGCAGTTGTCGAAGAAAACCACAGAAGGTTGATGCCTTGAGGTGTTGAAAGGAGGTGTCGCAAGGTTGTGTCGTAGGCGGTTAAGTTCCATGGTAAACCACTTTATAATATTTGCAGAAGTTCTCAGAAGGGAGAATGGATGATCGAAATTCTCCATGGAGAATTTACGAAATCCCACGAGCCATCAGAACGACCGAAACTTCGTCATTTGGATTCGCGAAACTGCGAAGTCCGAAACCCCGACAAGGTGTAAAGTTTCATAGTGGGGCCCAGTACTTGGAAACTGTTGATACTAAGAGGGGGGTGAATTAGTATCAAGTACAATTTAAAACCTTTTTCAACTTATAATTAAACCATTAAATTATATCCAATGAGAAATGAACAATGGTATAAGAGTTACACCAATACACCATGCACAATATATGAGAAATAATCAATAGTTTTTGTTCAAGGGAAGTAATGACTTCCAAAGGTAGCTACAGATTCCAAATGTAAAGGGAGGGATAAACGTCCAAGAGGAATATACAATCCTCCAATATCAAGAGATATCTGAACTCTCTATCCTTCCCCCTTCCTTCCACCCAAGAATATATGAGAGATAACAAAACTTTATTCAATTCTGGTCTGTTCATAAGACCCAACTTGTACAGCATGCCCCGAGCTCAATATTTAACATCTGATTCTGAAACTCGCACAAAAGAAACTAAAGTCCATACTATTTCCAATGGAAGTGGTCCCACTACATTTGGAGTCTGTATGAAAAAGTTATGACTGTTTTACCCGGAACACCTGTTTTTTTGACTAGTTTCAGGACTGGTCACAAACCCTATATTCCACAGAGTATATCTCCATAATTATAGCGAATCAAGAGCTGAAATTTTTACCAGAGGTACCTTGATATGTATTCTCACTAACATAGTTATTTCACCATATGAATCGTTCTAGAAAAAAAGTTATGGCAAAAATGGTAAGATGACCTGAAAATAACATACCTTAGAACACATCACCAAAAGACTTCATCCTCCCTTGAAATCCGGCCTTCTTTTACTTCTTCTTCTCTCTGAAATTCGACTTGTATCAAATGAATGTATAATGATGTTTATTTATACCATTTATGTCACTTACTTTTAAGATTAGGGCCGACCTGACACTTTCTTATTTTGTAATTCTTTTCTTTAATTATCTTCAGGGCCTACATGTACAATTCACTTTGTCATCTTCAAAAATTCATTTCTCCTCAACCATGAGGATCCACGTGACGTGCCACATACCAATGGAAAGAGAATGATGTATACTATCCATCCATGGGTGTTGTATCTTCATTTTCATTTTCCTTC
>JASDQU010736756.1:150431-161482 GCA_032191745.1 Picea mariana | reverse complement strand
GAGCATGATGTATACTATCCATCCATGGGTGTTGTATCTTCATTTTCATTTTCCTTCATGTCCAAATAACTTCATCAATCTTCTGGTCCCAAACCCATGACTAGGGTTGACATCAATGACAACAACCAATCTTCCAATAGACACATGCCGAAGTCCAAGTATTTTTGCATTTAAGGGTTTCATGAGTAGGAGAACCGAAGGCCTTGTAGTGAGATTTGCAAATTCATGAAAGGAAAATTAGCAAAGTGGTGAGTGGATCAGAGTCGTTCATTTAGGGAGAACAAGTGGCAGAGATCTAGAGATCCCACGAATTCAGAGGTTCACGAGGTGAGAGACAAAATGTCGGGTACTCTATATTGCGAAAGGTGAAGTCCTGAAGGGGTGAAGAAACATGTGTGTGGGGCCAGCTATTGGTGACGTGTATCGAGGTTCGACGTTTCAACGTTTCAAAGGATAGAAGGTTGCGACTTCTGTTCCAAAATTCCTCATGTCGCAAGTTGCGATAAGGTTGCTGACGAGTTTGGGATATCAGAACTTCAGGTGTTGGGGATACCAAGGAGGCATCGCTTGAGGAGAGAAATTGTGAAGTGCGAAGATAGTATGAGGGACACTTGACAGAATAACGAGGTGGGCCCGTGGAAGGAATGACTGGACGTGTGTCATCTAATGAAAGAACTCAATACCCCATTGACCTCTCGTGTCTCGGGGATTCGTAAGACAAGAGCTGGGAGTTCGATATAGAAAATAATGAAGCAGCGAGAAGCGAAAAGTGCTAGAGACTGGCCTAGCTAGTGGTCACACGCAGATAGCGTTGACAAGAGAAGGAGTGTACCCGTATCGACATTTTGGGTATTGTGAGATTTGGAAGCAAGAGTTGGGAGTTTCAACTCACAAACTCGTGAGTAGCGAGTCGTGACAAGCACTTAGGCACATAAGGAGTTTGGGTCTCGAAAGGTGAAGAGTTGAAGATTTTAGGAGGAGAAGTCGCAAACTCTGAGGTCCCAAAATCGTGAGAAACATGACCACATCATTTGGCCAAAAGGAGGTGGAAATTGAGGTTTCATGTTTGATCGCGTGAGCTCAATTCACAAGGACCTGTGGAGAAGCATCATTTTCTGTTTGTTGGATTTCCCGAAGAGGAATTGAAGAGTCAATCCAACTCAAGGAGAGGAAGTAGAGTGATCCTGTAGTGGATTTGTCGACTCGAGGGCTGATAGGGTCGACGTCTGTGTCAACTGGTATTAGAGCCTGATTCTTGTTTATATATTTTAGGTAGGAAAAGTGAGAAGGAATTTCAATCATGCCATCGAGGAGAAGGGATAGAAAAATACCCGATATGCCAGAGGATAGGGAGGTGTCAAGGGAAAGAGGTAGACAGGTGCCAAATCCAGTCGTGGAAAGAGATATACATGACCTACGCGCTAGAGTCATGGACATGGAAATAAAAGAAAGGCACACAACTGATATTGGAGATGTCAGTGAGTTCGAAAGCGAAGATGAAGCTAGACATGGATAAGAACATGTCACAGCGGAAGATGCAACAAATGAATGCTTTCTTAGAGCTATTGCAAGAATGGGTGCAAGAGCCAAAATGGACATTCTAGTTTATGAGGGAAACTTGGATGCTGAAGAGCTTCTAGACTGGATTAGAGCTCTAGACACATATTTTGACTATGAAGATGTCGAAGAAGACAAGAAGGTCAAACATGTTGTCACGAGACTTAAAGGACATGTAGCATTGTGGTGGGATGAATTGCAAGCTGACGGGCACTGCCAAGGTAAGCAAAAAATCAAGAGTTGGGATAGGATGATTACAAAGATGAAAGTGAAATTCATTCCCAGAGATTACCAGATTACTCTATTTCGAAGGATGCAGAACTTGAGACAGAAGCTGATGACAGTGAAGGAGTACACTGAAGAGTTCTACAGGCTGAAGATCAGAGCAGGCCATCATGAAAGTAATGATGAAAAGGTTGCTAGGCATATGAATGACCTGAGATACGAAATTCAAGACGAGATGAGCATGATGACCATCTGACTAGTGGAATATACTTATCAAATGGATCTAAAGGCGGAAGAGAAGCTGAGCTGAAAACAAGGTCAAAGAGGCTGAGGCAGAAGTCAAGCTAGTGGCAAATCAGTTGTCCAAGATAGAAATCATAAGCCTAAGGAAGACTGGAAGAAACCTCAACCTCAGATTGAGAGAGATGGAAGCTCATAGAAAGGGAAATATGCTGGAAAGAGAAGGCAATATGCTGATCAGAGAGGAGAGTATGTTGATAACAACATTTTTTCTTGTACTAGAGGTAGAGGAAGAGGAAGAAGTGGAGTGATAAAATGTTTCATGTGTGGAAAAGTTGGACACAAGTATTATGAATGTCCAGACAAGAAGAAAGAGGAAGGAGAGACTCACATTGTTGAAGCACAAAGGTGAAATGTTGAGGCAGAGGATGCTGAAGGCGGAACATCATTGATGATGCAAAAAGCTCTTTTGACACCAGAGAAGGAGGTGGAGAGTTCAGTCCAAAGAAATAGACTTTTTCAGACTACATGCAAAGCCAAATACTGGAAATGTAAAGTTATTGTAGACAGTGGTAGCACGAATAATCTTGTTTCTACAGAGATGGTAGAAAAACTGGAGCTGAAGACGATTCATCATCCAAGCCCATATAGAGTTTCGTGGTTGCAAAAAGGACATCAGGTAAATGTCACTAAGCAATATTTAGTTGAGTTTAAAATAGGAAGGTATAAAGATGAAATACTCTGTGATGTTATTCCTATGGATGTTTTTCATCTATTGCTGGGTAGACCATGGCAATATGATAGGAATGTGATTCATGATGGGAGAATGAACACATACACCCTAGAGAAGAATGGGAGAACTCACATGCTGTTGTCGATTAAGGAAAAAGAGGTGAATCCTGAAGTAAGTAACACTGTACTTCTCATGAGTGGGAAGGAACTTCTTACAGAGGTTAAGAAGAAGGAGGAACCGCAATTCATTGTGGTCAGGAAGCCAAAGATTGTTTTAACCAGCACAAGGGTAGATAATTTACCAGAAGAGGTTCAGAAACTGTTGGAATAGTTTGCTAACATAGTAGTGGATGAACTACCTCGTTCGTTGCCACCGATCAGAAGTCTGAGTCATCATATTGATCTCATACCTGGAGCTAGTTTACCAAACAAAGCAACATACAAATTGACATTGTAGGACAATGAAGAGGTCAAAAGGCAAGTCCAAGATTTTTTGGACAAAGGTTTGGTCAGAGAAAGCTCGAGTCTGTGTCTTGTTCCGATATTACTCAGTCCAAAAAAAGATGGAGGTTGGAGGATGTGTACTGACTCAAGGGAAATCAACAAAATAACCATCAGGTATAGATTTCCATTGCCAAGGATGGATGATTTGATGGATTGCTTGAATGGGGCCAAATTTTTTTCAAAGATTGATTTGAAAAGTGGTTATCATCAGATTCATATGAGAGAAGGTGATGAATGGAAGACAACCTTCAAGACCAATGAAGGGTTATATGAATGGCTTTTCATGCCATTTGGCTTAATAAACACGCTGAGTACTTTCATGAGATTGATGAATCAAGTCCTGAAGGATTTCATCAGAAATTTTGTCATTGTGTATCTTGATGACATACTAATTTTCAGTAAAACAAAGGCAGAGCATCTGAAACATTTGGCTACAGTGATGCAGAGGTTACAGCAGGAGAAGCTGCTGATAAATATGAAGAAGTCCTCATTCATGAAGATGGAGCTCATTTATTTGGGGTTTGTTATTTCTGTATATAATTTGAGGATGGATTCAGATAAGGTGGATGTAATCAAGAATTGGCCGTCACCAAAGAGTATCTTTGAAGTTCGAAGTTTTCATGGATTAGCTAGTTTTTACCGAAAATTCATCAGGAATTTTAGTGGAATTAGTGCACCAATGATGGACACAGTGAAGAAAAGACACAAATCTTTTCACTAGACAAAAGAGGCTGAGAAGAGTTTTAATCTGCTGAAAAGGAAAATTACGAAACAACCAATTCTGGTGTTGCCTGATTTCCAAAAGACATTTCAAGTAAAATGTGATGCAAGTGGATTTGCAATAGGGGTAGTCTTGAGTCAAGAAGACAGACTGATAACATATTTCAGCGAGAAGCTGAATGAAGCCAAGATAAAATACTCCATGTATGATAAGGAATTCTATTCTATTATTCAGGCATTGAAGAAATGGAGACATTACTTAATCCCAAAGGAGTTCATCTTGTATAGTGATAATCATGCATTGCAATTTGTGACTCAACAGGAGAAGTTGAATCAAAGACATGTTAAATGGGTTGAATATATGAAAAATTTCACTTTTGTAATCAAGCATATTTCTAGTACTGCTAACAAAGTTGTTGATGATTTGAGTAGGAAATGTTTGTTGTTGCAGGAGTTCAGAGTCAAAACATTTGGTTTTGATGATCTCAGGGACATGTACAGAGATGATCCAGATTTTAAAGAGGCATAAGAAGAAGATGAGAATCCAATTCTCAGGGATAGAAGCCAATGGGAAGAATACATGATCTAGGAAGGATTACTATTTAAGGGTAATCAACTTTGTATTCCAAAATGCTCCATGAGGGAGAAATTGCTGAAGGAGAAACATAGTGGAGGGTTGGCCGAGAATTTTGGTCATGACAAGACGTTTGCAAAGTTGAATGAGTCATATTTTTGGCTAGGAATGCGAGCAGATGTCAAAATATTTGTGGAAGGATGTAAAATTTGTCAACATTCAAAAGGAAAGAGGCAAAATGAAGGTTTTTATCAACCATTTCCCATACCTGAGAGGCCGTGGGATGCAGTCAGCATGGACTTCATATTGGGGTTKCCAAGAGAAAAAATAGGGTTTGACTCAATCTTTGTGGTGGTGGATAGATTTTCCAAAATGGCACATTTCATTCCATGTCAAAAAACTAGTGACGCAACTCACATTGCGGACCTGTTTTTAAAAAAAGTCATTCGACTTCACTGCCTGCCAAGGAGCATAGTTTCGGATCGAGAAACTAAGTTCATAGGACACTTCTAGAGAACCTTATGGAAGAAGCTGGGAACAAACTTGTCATTTAGTTCATCCTATCATCCTCAGACGGATGGACAAACAGAAGTTGTGAACATAAGTTTGGGAGACTTGTTGAGGAGCTTGGCGACAGAACACCACAGTCAGTGGGACAACATATTACCACAGGCAAAGTTTTCTTACAACAATTCAATCAACAGAAGCACAGGACAGAGTCCATTTCAAATTTTTTATGGCATGCAGCTGAGAGTAATTTTTGAGCTGAGGGATTCATAACATACTGCGACTAGGAGTGCTAGTGCAAAAGATTTTGTAGAGGCGATGAAGAAACTTGACAAGAAGGTGAAGGAGTGATTGCAGAGTTTGAACCAAGAATATAAGTGGAGAGCAGATAAACATAGGAGACAACTTCAGTTCGAAGTTGGTGATTTGATCCTTGCACATTTGAGAAAGGAAAGGTTCCTGAGGGGAACATATCATAAACTCAGGATGAAGAAGATCGGACCTTGTAAGGTCTTGAAGAGATTTGGGGCGAATGCTTATGATATTGAATTACCCGATGGGATCGAAATTTCTCTGATATTCAATGTCTCAGATTTGTACCCTTATAAAGCTGAGGAAACAGAAGCGGGAAATGAACAGCCAGAGGTTCAGTGGACAAAACAAATGCCAATTGCAGAAAATCCGCAGATGGAGTGCATACTGGACAAAAGAGTTGGTAAGAGGACTAGGTGGAAGCAATACTTTGAATACTTGTTCAAGTGGAAGGGCCATCTAGGTGAAGATGCTAGCTGGGAGAACGAAGCCGAAATACAAAAGCATGGGTAGACCATGCGTGAGCTCATGGACAAGAGCCCATGAAAATTTTCAAGCGAGGGAGTATGATGCAGGAGCATTGTAAGTGCATGCAAGCATAGCCACTAGTGAGCCAACGCAGAGATAAGAGACAGATGGAAAAGCACCGAGCACTTTTTTTGAAAATGTTTTGAAATATTAATGAATTCATTAAGTTGAGGCATGCTTGTATTATTGTAAAAGGACCTTGAGCGATCCGCTCTCATCCATAGTAGATAGGAGCCTTTATGTGTAATGAATGTAAGTAGATAGAATTTAATGCTTAGATTAGACAGTTAGAGAGCAAGAGGGAAACGAGATATAGACACCCTCATTGTATAGTTGTATTATTAGTGTGTGAAGATAGATCATAGAGAAGAAGCAAAGAGTTGTGTAGAAGAATTCCATGTACAGAAGTTCTGGATTAATACAAAAAGATTTGATTCGGATTCATGGTGTTGTGATATTCTCTATGTATGCATTGTTGAATGTTATGCCCATGGATGTTTACTTTCTGTTATATATTTTCTTTACATGTTGTGTATATGATTTCATGCTTTTTGTTTGAAGTCTGAGAGAAAGTAAGGAATGAGTTCCAATTATTTCTCTATCTAAGCAAGAGTTCTTGTAGGAGTGTAGTGAATTTGTCCACAAGGAGTGCATTGATAAGAGTTCAGAGTTTCATCTCTGAAAGCTCAAGAGGGTTAACAATTGCTCTCATTCCCGCAAAAGTGCAAGTTGGGCATGGGAGTTGTGTAAGGCGTATGTAGGCCGAGTAAAGTCTCAGAGTTTGTGAACCTAAGAGATTTTTTTGAAGGACTACTGCTGTAGGGAGTGCGCAGAGTTGAAGGACTTAATTTATTTAAAGTAATTGAAGGATTTGCCGCAAGGAGTGCGTGCAGGAGTCTTCTTTAAGACTTGGAGTTGGAGAAAGTTCAGGAGGGATAGAGTCTTCGTAGTTGTTGAAGAAAAGCATAGAAGGTTGATGCCTTGAGGTGTTGAAAGGAGGTGTTGCAAGGTTGTGTCATGGGTAGTTAAGTTCCATGGTAAACCACTTTATCAAATTTGAATAAGTTCTTAGAAGGGAGAATGGACGATTGGAATTCTCTGTGGAGAATTCGCGAAATCCCGTGAGCCATTAGATCGACCGAAACTTCGTCATTTGGATTCATGAAACTCCGAAGTTCGAAACCCCGACAAGGTGGAAATTTTTGTAGTGGGGCCGAGTACTTGGACACGTGCCGGAGTCCAAGCATTTCGGCATTTCGGGGTTTCGTGAGGAGGAAAACCGAAGGTCTTGTAGCAATATTTGTGAAGTCGCGAAAGGTGAAGTCGCGAAGTGGCGAGTGGATCAGAGCCATTTATTCAGGGAGGATAGGTGGCAGAGATTTAGAGATCCTGTGAATTCGAAGGTTCATGAGGTGAGAGCCCAAAGGTTGGGTAGTCTAGGTTGCAAAAGGCAAAGTCTCGAAGGGGCGAAGAAACGTGTGTGTGGGGCCAACTATCAGTGATGTATATCGAGGTTCGACGTTTCAGTGTTTTGGAGGATAGAAGGTTGCAACTTCCGTCCCAAAAGTCTCGAAGTAGCGAGTTGCGATAATGTTGCTGACGAGTTCGGGATCTCGGCACTTCAAGTGTCGGGGATACCAAGAAGGCATCGCTTTAGGAGTGAAATCATGAAGTGAAAAGATAGTACGAGGGACACATGACAGAATCGTGAGGTGGGACCATGGAAGGAATGAGTGGACGCATGTCATATGTTGAAAGAAGTCAATACCCCGTTGACCTCTCATGTCTCGGGGATTCGCGAGACAAGATCTAGGAGTTAGATATCGAAACTCATGAAATGGTGAGAAGAGAAAAGTGCTAGAGACAGGCCTAGCCGGTGGTCATACGTGGAGAGCACTGACAAGAGAAGGAGCGTACCCATATTGACATTTCGGGTATCATGAGATTTGGAAGCAAGAGTTGGGAGTTTCAACTCACGAACTCGCGAGTAGCGAGTTGTGATAAGCACTTAGGCACATCGGGAGTTCGGGTCTTGGAAGGTGAAGAGTTGAATATTTTGGGAGGAGAAGTCATGAACTCCGAGGTCCCAAAATCATGAGAAACATGACCACATCATTTGATCAAAAGGAGGTGGGAATTGAGGTTTCATGTTCGATCGCGTGAGCTCAATTCGCAAGGACCTGTGGAGAAGCATCATTTTGTGTTTGTTGGATTCCCCGAAGAGGAATTGAAGAGTCAACCTGACTCAAGGAGAGGAAGTAGATCAATCCTGTAGCGGATTTGTCGACCTGAGGGCCGATAGGGTCGATGTCTGCATCAATATCGTGTTATAGCTAGATGAAGAAATAATGGTTAGAGATACTAAATTTCCATTAAAAGGAGAATGTTGGTCTAAAACCAAAAGGTTGAAGGATATTCCATGGTCTGATATTCTGCTTTCTCCCAAATGAAAATAAAATTATAAAGGTATTCCCATATCACTAATTAAAGAAAAATGACATTTTCTATTAATAGTTATTAAGGGGTTTATCACCTGTGAGGGAAGGTATAGCATTTTCTTTATTGATCACTTTGGGCTCTTAATGGTATTCATGGATTATGAGTTGAACTTGAATGCATTCTTGCTTAAAAGTTTGTTTAAAATGGCACATTCTATAAGAGAGGAGTCTCAATTCATAAAGAAATGTTTTTCATCATAGTTTAGTGAAAATTATGATCGAATTTCAGTTACAACAAAATGGTTATTCTTGGGAAAAATTCTTGAAAATAAATCACTTTCAGGTTAATTCTGAAGCAGGTTCATAGTTTCATCTTTCTCAAGAGGAAACCCTAGATCTTGTAGAATATTTCATTCTTCCTTATCCTTATGCTTCTTATCCTCAACAAAACACCACGAGGCTTACTCTCAGTCAAACTGTCAGGTTTACCCTTAGCCTGAAATCTTGTGTTTTCATTTTAGCACCTCAAGATTCTTCTGAAGCTTCTAATAAAACTGTAGTTTTGTCACTTTCATCTAAATGTGACCCACCTGTTACCACAAAAAATTATTATTCCATTAATCTTGTTTATTTTATGAACACGAGGAAAGGAAGAAAAAATTCAAGAATGCTCATAAATAAATATAGGAAAACCTTGAAATCTATTTCTCCTATATAGGTTGATGATGAAGAGTTGGTTATGAATCAAGAGGTATCTTCCCCACAACACATTTCTTCATAGGATCAAGTTGAAAATATTTCTAAAGAAAAGGAAAAGTAAAGAACTGAAACTGATCCCAATCTGGAGGTTTCTTTATTGAAAGATAAATATTATTCAGTGGTTCTAGTGTTACAGGATAATATAATTGATTTGGAATTAGAAAATTAACTCCTTAGATCAGATAATAGATCTTTGAAGGATAGCCAAAGAAGACAAGTTTCATGGTTCAAATAAGATAAAAAGAAAGATGTAGTTAACATTAACTCTTCGAGAGTTAATATCTTCGTTAATTATGATTTCAAGACAGTTCCAATCAATACTCAGTGTTAAAATACTTTGGTTATTGATATGATTTTAGTAATATTTAGTTTAGTTCTCATTTTCAATAATTTTAGTTAATAAAAGAGTAGCTACAGAATTTCAAATTCTGTAGAAACTCTAATTTTCGTTTTTATATTTTTAATTTATGTTTTTCATTTATTTTATTTTTACAGTTGTAAAAAGGATGTCCTTGAAAATGCAGGAAATGAGAAAATTTGTTTTCAAACATTGAACAATCAGTAGTTTTTATTTTTATAGTCAGTTAATTTAGTTTGGGGAATTAAACAATTTTGCTATTTTCCCATTCTATATGGATAATTGTTTATGGTTATGGAAGTTAATTTCCATTTTTAAATTCCTTCAATATAAAACAGTGAAGGGAATATAGTGTTGGTGGGAGTGTTTAGTTTTTTGGAAAGAAAACATAGCTTATACATTGTTGTACATGTTTTGGTTATGATACATTATTTTGAATCTTTTTATGACTTTGAATATTAATACATGCAATCAGTGTTTGGTACTATTTATGGTATTCAAGTTATTTGTTTTTTGAAATCAAAGTTTTATCTAGATTATGTGTTGATGATATTATAGGTTGATTTAGTTAATTAATATTGATAAATTAAATCAAATTTATCTTTTATTTGACACATTATTACAATGATTAATATGTATATGAATTATTATTGAGATTATAATTTTGTGTTAATTATTTTATCATGTTTATTCATTCATTTTCCGTTGATTTAATTAGATATTTGTTCTGAAGATCTATATCTTAGAACATTGTTTATTTAACTTAGATTCATATAATATTTATAATTGGTCCCATTGTTTATATTTTTATTTTAGTTATTCTGTTTTATTTAATATCTTTTACTTTCATTATACATACTTTTCAAAAGAAAACAAATCTTCTTTCACAGAGGTAACTTTTATGTCAATTAGAATTAATTCCTCTGTTGTATATTGTTTAAGATCTGTATATATTGATATGTTAGTTTCAATTGATTAAAAGGTGTATATATTTTGAATTTAATAGATTGGATAGTTTTACCTAACTGGATCTAAACTAGTCGGAATCACCACTTACAATGGATAAAGATCTAATTCGGATCTATAGCGAGAAATTTCCCACATGTTGAATATGATCATATTTGGATATCAACATTTTGGCGTTAGAAGGAGGGCCATCTAATAATGAATGGCCAAGAAAAACAATAAAACCAAAGACCATTCAAGTAGATAAATTTCTACCACAGTATCTTTTGTTACTACACAATTTGAATCCCCAATTCGTAGAACTTTAAGTGATATTTCTTCCAATTTTCTTAGTTCTCCGAATTTTCAACAAATAAAGCAATGAATAAAAGAGCTTAGAAATCAAGGAGAAACTTCTCAAGGATATTTTGATTCTATAGATTCTTCCATTCAAGAATTAGGTGTTCTTACAAGAGCACAAATACAGAGGTTAGGTATTGAACATATTCATTTTCAATTTCCTCACCAGATCATAAAAACCATGTAATTAAAAATATTGGTAATAATCATTCATCAACTACTCTTTTACATACATCTCCTATTCTATCTCCTCCTCCATCACCTCCTCGTCAACCAAATACTATGGATGGAG
>JASDQU010736756.1:121290-150411 GCA_032191745.1 Picea mariana | reverse complement strand
GGAAAAAGAGGTGAATCCTGAAGTAAGTAACACTGTACTTCTCATGAGTGGGAAGGAACTTCTTACAGAGGTTAAGAAGAAGGAGGAACCGCAATTCATTGTGGTCAGGAAGCCAAAGATTGTTTTAACCAGCACAAGGGTAGATAATTTACCAGAAGAGGTTCAGAAACTGTTGGAATAGTTTGCTAACATAGTAGTGGATGAACTACCTCGTTCGTTGCCACCGATCAGAAGTCTGAGTCATCATATTGATCTCATACCTGGAGCTAGTTTACCAAACAAAGCAACATACAAATTGACATTGTAGGACAATGAAGAGGTCAAAAGGCAAGTCCAAGATTTTTTGGACAAAGGTTTGGTCAGAGAAAGCTCGAGTCTGTGTCTTGTTCCGATATTACTCAGTCCAAAAAAAGATGGAGGTTGGAGGATGTGTACTGACTCAAGGGAAATCAACAAAATAACCATCAGGTATAGATTTCCATTGCCAAGGATGGATGATTTGATGGATTGCTTGAATGGGGCCAAATTTTTTTCAAAGATTGATTTGAAAAGTGGTTATCATCAGATTCATATGAGAGAAGGTGATGAATGGAAGACAACCTTCAAGACCAATGAAGGGTTATATGAATGGCTTTTCATGCCATTTGGCTTAATAAACACGCTGAGTACTTTCATGAGATTGATGAATCAAGTCCTGAAGGATTTCATCAGAAATTTTGTCATTGTGTATCTTGATGACATACTAATTTTCAGTAAAACAAAGGCAGAGCATCTGAAACATTTGGCTACAGTGATGCAGAGGTTACAGCAGGAGAAGCTGCTGATAAATATGAAGAAGTCCTCATTCATGAAGATGGAGCTCATTTATTTGGGGTTTGTTATTTCTGTATATAATTTGAGGATGGATTCAGATAAGGTGGATGTAATCAAGAATTGGCCGTCACCAAAGAGTATCTTTGAAGTTCGAAGTTTTCATGGATTAGCTAGTTTTTACCGAAAATTCATCAGGAATTTTAGTGGAATTAGTGCACCAATGATGGACACAGTGAAGAAAAGACACAAATCTTTTCACTAGACAAAAGAGGCTGAGAAGAGTTTTAATCTGCTGAAAAGGAAAATTACGAAACAACCAATTCTGGTGTTGCCTGATTTCCAAAAGACATTTCAAGTAAAATGTGATGCAAGTGGATTTGCAATAGGGGTAGTCTTGAGTCAAGAAGACAGACTGATAACATATTTCAGCGAGAAGCTGAATGAAGCCAAGATAAAATACTCCATGTATGATAAGGAATTCTATTCTATTATTCAGGCATTGAAGAAATGGAGACATTACTTAATCCCAAAGGAGTTCATCTTGTATAGTGATAATCATGCATTGCAATTTGTGACTCAACAGGAGAAGTTGAATCAAAGACATGTTAAATGGGTTGAATATATGAAAAATTTCACTTTTGTAATCAAGCATATTTCTAGTACTGCTAACAAAGTTGTTGATGATTTGAGTAGGAAATGTTTGTTGTTGCAGGAGTTCAGAGTCAAAACATTTGGTTTTGATGATCTCAGGGACATGTACAGAGATGATCCAGATTTTAAAGAGGCATAAGAAGAAGATGAGAATCCAATTCTCAGGGATAGAAGCCAATGGGAAGAATACATGATCTAGGAAGGATTACTATTTAAGGGTAATCAACTTTGTATTCCAAAATGCTCCATGAGGGAGAAATTGCTGAAGGAGAAACATAGTGGAGGGTTGGCCGAGAATTTTGGTCATGACAAGACGTTTGCAAAGTTGAATGAGTCATATTTTTGGCTAGGAATGCGAGCAGATGTCAAAAGATTTGTGGAAGGATGTAAAATTTGTCAACATTCAAAAGGAAAGAGGCAAAATGAAGGTTTTTATCAACCATTTCCCATACCTGAGAGGCCGTGGGATGCAGTCAGCATGGACTTCATATTGGGGTTTCCAAGAGAAAAAATAGGGTTTGACTCAATCTTTGTGGTGGTGGATAGATTTTCCAAAATGGCACATTTCATTCCATGTCAAAAAACTAGTGACGCAACTCACATTGCGGACCTGTTTTTAAAAAAAGTCATTCGACTTCACTGCCTGCCAAGGAGCATAGTTTCGGATCGAGAAACTAAGTTCATAGGACACTTCTAGAGAACCTTATGGAAGAAGCTGGGAACAAACTTGTCATTTAGTTCATCCTATCATCCTCAGACGGATGGACAAACAGAAGTTGTGAACATAAGTTTGGGAGACTTGTTGAGGAGCTTGGCGACAGAACACCACAGTCAGTGGGACAACATATTACCACAGGCAAAGTTTTCTTACAACAATTCAATCAACAGAAGCACAGGACAGAGTCCATTTCAAATTTTTTATGGCATGCAGCTGAGAGTAATTTTTGAGCTGAGGGATTCATAACATACTGCGACTAGGAGTGCTAGTGCAAAAGATTTTGTAGAGGCGATGAAGAAACTTGACAAGAAGGTGAAGGAGTGATTGCAGAGTTTGAACCAAGAATATAAGTGGAGAGCAGATAAACATAGGAGACAACTTCAGTTCGAAGTTGGTGATTTGATCCTTGCACATTTGAGAAAGGAAAGGTTCCTGAGGGGAACATATCATAAACTCAGGATGAAGAAGATCGGACCTTGTAAGGTCTTGAAGAGATTTGGGGCGAATGCTTATGATATTGAATTACCCGATGGGATCGAAATTTCTCTGATATTCAATGTCTCAGATTTGTACCCTTATAAAGCTGAGGAAACAGAAGCGGGAAATGAACAGCCAGAGGTTCAGTGGACAAAACAAATGCCAATTGCAGAAAATCCGCAGATGGAGTGCATACTGGACAAAAGAGTTGGTAAGAGGACTAGGTGGAAGCAATACTTTGAATACTTGTTCAAGTGGAAGGGCCATCTAGGTGAAGATGCTAGCTGGGAGAACGAAGCCGAAATACAAAAGCATGGGTAGACCATGCGTGAGCTCATGGACAAGAGCCCATGAAAATTTTCAAGCGAGGGAGTATGATGCAGGAGCATTGTAAGTGCATGCAAGCATAGCCACTAGTGAGCCAACGCAGAGATAAGAGACAGATGGAAAAGCACCGAGCACTTTTTTTGAAAATGTTTTGAAATATTAATGAATTCATTAAGTTGAGGCATGCTTGTATTATTGTAAAAGGACCTTGAGCGATCCGCTCTCATCCATAGTAGATAGGAGCCTTTATGTGTAATGAATGTAAGTAGATAGAATTTAATGCTTAGATTAGACAGTTAGAGAGCAAGAGGGAAACGAGATATAGACACCCTCATTGTATAGTTGTATTATTAGTGTGTGAAGATAGATCATAGAGAAGAAGCAAAGAGTTGTGTAGAAGAATTCCATGTACAGAAGTTCTGGATTAATACAAAAAGATTTGATTCGGATTCATGGTGTTGTGATATTCTCTATGTATGCATTGTTGAATGTTATGCCCATGGATGTTTACTTTCTGTTATATATTTTCTTTACATGTTGTGTATATGATTTCATGCTTTTTGTTTGAAGTCTGAGAGAAAGTAAGGAATGAGTTCCAATTATTTCTCTATCTAAGCAAGAGTTCTTGTAGGAGTGTAGTGAATTTGTCCACAAGGAGTGCATTGATAAGAGTTCAGAGTTTCATCTCTGAAAGCTCAAGAGGGTTAACAATTGCTCTCATTCCCGCAAAAGTGCAAGTTGGGCATGGGAGTTGTGTAAGGCGTATGTAGGCCGAGTAAAGTCTCAGAGTTTGTGAACCTAAGAGATTTTTTTGAAGGACTACTGCTGTAGGGAGTGCGCAGAGTTGAAGGACTTAATTTATTTAAAGTAATTGAAGGATTTGCCGCAAGGAGTGCGTGCAGGAGTCTTCTTTAAGACTTGGAGTTGGAGAAAGTTCAGGAGGGATAGAGTCTTCGTAGTTGTTGAAGAAAAGCATAGAAGGTTGATGCCTTGAGGTGTTGAAAGGAGGTGTTGCAAGGTTGTGTCATGGGTAGTTAAGTTCCATGGTAAACCACTTTATCAAATTTGAATAAGTTCTTAGAAGGGAGAATGGACGATTGGAATTCTCTGTGGAGAATTCGCGAAATCCCGTGAGCCATTAGATCGACCGAAACTTCGTCATTTGGATTCATGAAACTCCGAAGTTCGAAACCCCGACAAGGTGGAAATTTTTGTAGTGGGGCCGAGTACTTGGACACGTGCCGGAGTCCAAGCATTTCGGCATTTCGGGGTTTCGTGAGGAGGAAAACCGAAGGTCTTGTAGCAATATTTGTGAAGTCGCGAAAGGTGAAGTCGCGAAGTGGCGAGTGGATCAGAGCCATTTATTCAGGGAGGATAGGTGGCAGAGATTTAGAGATCCTGTGAATTCGAAGGTTCATGAGGTGAGAGCCCAAAGGTTGGGTAGTCTAGGTTGCAAAAGGCAAAGTCTCGAAGGGGCGAAGAAACGTGTGTGTGGGGCCAACTATCAGTGATGTATATCGAGGTTCGACGTTTCAGTGTTTTGGAGGATAGAAGGTTGCAACTTCCGTCCCAAAAGTCTCGAAGTAGCGAGTTGCGATAATGTTGCTGACGAGTTCGGGATCTCGGCACTTCAAGTGTCGGGGATACCAAGAAGGCATCGCTTTAGGAGTGAAATCATGAAGTGAAAAGATAGTACGAGGGACACATGACAGAATCGTGAGGTGGGACCATGGAAGGAATGAGTGGACGCATGTCATATGTTGAAAGAAGTCAATACCCCGTTGACCTCTCATGTCTCGGGGATTCGCGAGACAAGATCTAGGAGTTAGATATCGAAACTCATGAAATGGTGAGAAGAGAAAAGTGCTAGAGACAGGCCTAGCCGGTGGTCATACGTGGAGAGCACTGACAAGAGAAGGAGCGTACCCATATTGACATTTCGGGTATCATGAGATTTGGAAGCAAGAGTTGGGAGTTTCAACTCACGAACTCGCGAGTAGCGAGTTGTGATAAGCACTTAGGCACATCGGGAGTTCGGGTCTTGGAAGGTGAAGAGTTGAATATTTTGGGAGGAGAAGTCATGAACTCCGAGGTCCCAAAATCATGAGAAACATGACCACATCATTTGATCAAAAGGAGGTGGGAATTGAGGTTTCATGTTCGATCGCGTGAGCTCAATTCGCAAGGACCTGTGGAGAAGCATCATTTTGTGTTTGTTGGATTCCCCGAAGAGGAATTGAAGAGTCAACCTGACTCAAGGAGAGGAAGTAGATCAATCCTGTAGCGGATTTGTCGACCTGAGGGCCGATAGGGTCGATGTCTGCATCAATATCGTGTTATAGCTAGATGAAGAAATAATGGTTAGAGATACTAAATTTCCATTAAAAGGAGAATGTTGGTCTAAAACCAAAAGGTTGAAGGATATTCCATGGTCTGATATTCTGCTTTCTCCCAAATGAAAATAAAATTATAAAGGTATTCCCATATCACTAATTAAAGAAAAATGACATTTTCTATTAATAGTTATTAAGGGGTTTATCACCTGTGAGGGAAGGTATAGCATTTTCTTTATTGATCACTTTGGGCTCTTAATGGTATTCATGGATTATGAGTTGAACTTGAATGCATTCTTGCTTAAAAGTTTGTTTAAAATGGCACATTCTATAAGAGAGGAGTCTCAATTCATAAAGAAATGTTTTTCATCATAGTTTAGTGAAAATTATGATCGAATTTCAGTTACAACAAAATGGTTATTCTTGGGAAAAATTCTTGAAAATAAATCACTTTCAGGTTAATTCTGAAGCAGGTTCATAGTTTCATCTTTCTCAAGAGGAAACCCTAGATCTTGTAGAATATTTCATTCTTCCTTATCCTTATGCTTCTTATCCTCAACAAAACACCACGAGGCTTACTCTCAGTCAAACTGTCAGGTTTACCCTTAGCCTGAAATCTTGTGTTTTCATTTTAGCACCTCAAGATTCTTCTGAAGCTTCTAATAAAACTGTAGTTTTGTCACTTTCATCTAAATGTGACCCACCTGTTACCACAAAAAATTATTATTCCATTAATCTTGTTTATTTTATGAACACGAGGAAAGGAAGAAAAAATTCAAGAATGCTCATAAATAAATATAGGAAAACCTTGAAATCTATTTCTCCTATATAGGTTGATGATGAAGAGTTGGTTATGAATCAAGAGGTATCTTCCCCACAACACATTTCTTCATAGGATCAAGTTGAAAATATTTCTAAAGAAAAGGAAAAGTAAAGAACTGAAACTGATCCCAATCTGGAGGTTTCTTTATTGAAAGATAAATATTATTCAGTGGTTCTAGTGTTACAGGATAATATAATTGATTTGGAATTAGAAAATTAACTCCTTAGATCAGATAATAGATCTTTGAAGGATAGCCAAAGAAGACAAGTTTCATGGTTCAAATAAGATAAAAAGAAAGATGTAGTTAACATTAACTCTTCGAGAGTTAATATCTTCGTTAATTATGATTTCAAGACAGTTCCAATCAATACTCAGTGTTAAAATACTTTGGTTATTGATATGATTTTAGTAATATTTAGTTTAGTTCTCATTTTCAATAATTTTAGTTAATAAAAGAGTAGCTACAGAATTTCAAATTCTGTAGAAACTCTAATTTTCGTTTTTATATTTTTAATTTATGTTTTTCATTTATTTTATTTTTACAGTTGTAAAAAGGATGTCCTTGAAAATGCAGGAAATGAGAAAATTTGTTTTCAAACATTGAACAATCAGTAGTTTTTATTTTTATAGTCAGTTAATTTAGTTTGGGGAATTAAACAATTTTGCTATTTTCCCATTCTATATGGATAATTGTTTATGGTTATGGAAGTTAATTTCCATTTTTAAATTCCTTCAATATAAAACAGTGAAGGGAATATAGTGTTGGTGGGAGTGTTTAGTTTTTTGGAAAGAAAACATAGCTTATACATTGTTGTACATGTTTTGGTTATGATACATTATTTTGAATCTTTTTATGACTTTGAATATTAATACATGCAATCAGTGTTTGGTACTATTTATGGTATTCAAGTTATTTGTTTTTTGAAATCAAAGTTTTATCTAGATTATGTGTTGATGATATTATAGGTTGATTTAGTTAATTAATATTGATAAATTAAATCAAATTTATCTTTTATTTGACACATTATTACAATGATTAATATGTATATGAATTATTATTGAGATTATAATTTTGTGTTAATTATTTTATCATGTTTATTCATTCATTTTCCGTTGATTTAATTAGATATTTGTTCTGAAGATCTATATCTTAGAACATTGTTTATTTAACTTAGATTCATATAATATTTATAATTGGTCCCATTGTTTATATTTTTATTTTAGTTATTCTGTTTTATTTAATATCTTTTACTTTCATTATACATACTTTTCAAAAGAAAACAAATCTTCTTTCACAGAGGTAACTTTTATGTCAATTAGAATTAATTCCTCTGTTGTATATTGTTTAAGATCTGTATATATTGATATGTTAGTTTCAATTGATTAAAAGGTGTATATATTTTGAATTTAATAGATTGGATAGTTTTACCTAACTGGATCTAAACTAGTCGGAATCACCACTTACAATGGATAAAGATCTAATTCGGATCTATAGCGAGAAATTTCCCACATGTTGAATATGATCATATTTGGATATCAACATTTTGGCGTTAGAAGGAGGGCCATCTAATAATGAATGGCCAAGAAAAACAATAAAACCAAAGACCATTCAAGTAGATAAATTTCTACCACAGTATCTTTTGTTACTACACAATTTGAATCCCCAATTCGTAGAACTTTAAGTGATATTTCTTCCAATTTTCTTAGTTCTCCGAATTTTCAACAAATAAAGCAATGAATAAAAGAGCTTAGAAATCAAGGAGAAACTTCTCAAGGATATTTTGATTCTATAGATTCTTCCATTCAAGAATTAGGTGTTCTTACAAGAGCACAAATACAGAGGTTAGGTATTGAACATATTCATTTTCAATTTCCTCACCAGATCATAAAAACCATGTAATTAAAAATATTGGTAATAATCATTCATCAACTACTCTTTTACATACATCTCCTATTCTATCTCCTCCTCCATCACCTCCTCGTCAACCAAATACTATGGATGGAGTACCGAGAATGCCTTAGATAACTCTTGGAAGTCAATGTTCCTAGAAATCAACAGGATTTACCTAAAAATCTAGATAAATGGTTACCAAAATTTAATCATGAATCAAGATAAACTCCTCATGATCATATCAACAAATTTATGTTAGTTGTTAACCTGAGAAGCATTGATAATGAAGATGTTTTATGCAGACTTTTCCCATATACTTTTGAAGGAGAAGCTTCTACTTGGTATTTTTCTCTACAAGCCAATTCCATTACTAATTGGGATACTTTAGAGGATTTTTTCATTAACAAATTTGGGGATGATAAATATTCATTTATTTTATTAGTGTAATTATCCAAAATTAGAATGGGTCCCCAAAAAAATTCAAACATTCCTTAAACTTCTCAATAAAATGCATGAAACATCCAAGCCTGGTTTAGACATTCATATTGAATTTTATTCCTCTAGTTTACCAATTTACAATGTTATGTTTGTTAAAAGATAAAGTAAAAATACTTTTACTGAAGCAGTACATGAATATTTGGATGTAGAAAAGGAAATATTGAGTATTGCATGTAAATCTCCGGTTGAAGATTCATGATATTCTATAACAACCAAGAAAACAATTGTCAAATATGAAAGGAAAGATAAATTTTTATTTTGATATGGAATATTTACAAAAGGTCATGAAAACATTAGCAAATGAGATAGTTGATGTTAAAGGAAAACTAGATGAAGTTTGGAATAAACCTTTCAGGCCTTTTTTCAAAAAGAATCTAGATATTCCACCTCGTGGACAAACTCCAGAAGGAGTTAATGTTGATGAGGAAGAAGGACTTGATAGTGAATAAGTTAAATATACTAGTGAATTTTGGGATATTAATGGACTTTTTTATGAAGATGATACAAAAGATTCTCTCGCTTCTCATACCTGAAATAAAAGTACATCTCCAAATTTTGAAACTGATACATTGTCAAATACACAACCTGTAGAAAACAAGTTAGTATCAAAGAGTTTGGTTATTCCTGAAAAAATTGATTATGATATTGTAGAAGACATGAAAAATACCAAAGAAAAAAAGTGTCGTTATGAATTGAGAAAATTAAAATCTCAAAAGAATAGTTTATTAAAGGATTTAGGAGTCTCTGAGAAAACGATTTAGGAGTCTCTGAGAAAACAAGTTCACCATATACTACAATAACATATAAAGAAAAAATTTCAACATCTCAAACTTTATCTTCAGAAGTAGATATTGGTTCAATTCTTATAGGTGATAGATCAAGGTCACATACTCCTCTGTTTCTTCTCACTTTCAAATTTGTTTAGAAAAGAGTGCATAATTGTTTGGCTGATTCAAGTGAATCTTTGAATATAATTCCTTATTCTATTTTTCTTCAGATTAATGCAAAACCTCATAAATCAACTATCCAAATTGTTCAATTAGATAGAACAAAGGTAAAGGTTTTGGGAGAATTCAAGGATGTATTAATCAGATTATCATCTAGTTCTAAAGATTTTCAAATAATATATATTGTTGTTGTTGATATTCCATATTCTTATGGATTAGTTTTAAGTTGAGATTGGTCTAAAAAAAATCATGGATATTTTGCAACCGGTTGGTCTCATCTTTGGCTTCCATACAATGGAAAACCTAATCAAATCCTTGTCAACAGAGAAAAACATATGAAACATGATGTGACAGATTTAGATGGAGAAAATGAACTTGTAGCCTTTGCTAATAGTATTGTTGGCAATTATTCTACTGATTCTTATTTTGGAAATTTTAATGTGCCAAATTCACATTTCAAACCTACAGATCAAAGTTCAGAAATTGAAAATTTCTCTCAAACTAATTTTTCTTTTTGTATTAATTTTGTAGATAATTCTGTAAATTATCCATTTTGGAAAATTTATTTTGATGGATCCAAATATAATGATAGTGTTGGTGCAAGTGTCATTTTAATAATTCATGATGGTGTAACAAATATGCTAACATGTAGATTGGAATTCCAATGTACTAATAATACCGCATAGTATGAGGCATTAATTCAGGGTCTAAAGAAAGCAATCAACATGAATGTGCAGAACATCTTGGTCTTCAGTGATTCAAAAATTGTTGTTAAACAGGCCAAAAACCAAATTCATTGTATTTCTAGTCATTTGAAACATTATAAGAAATTAGCTCAAGATCTCAGTAGAAATTTTTTTGCATTTAATATTGTTTCTATATATAGAATGGAAAATGCTAGTGCATATCTATTGAAAAACATAACATCTAGACTTATTCCCCTTGAATATGTTTCGATCTTTTATTCCCGATGACATAAAAAATTTGGCAAGTATTTATTGATGATGATGATATACTTAATTTTATTTCTTCAAAAGGAGCATATGAACATGATACCATTGACGACGACTCACATGATCTTGAGTTGAACAAATCTTCTCTGGAGGATAAAATTAAATATAAAAATATTGTTCCTAAATATGTTGTAAAATTAGAATATATTTATGATTTAAAAGACAGATTTAAAAAAAACAAAAATTGTAAAACAAATAGTTCTACCATGATTATAGAACTTATTAATGTAGGAACAAATCAAATTCCTCAAAATTTCAATATCGGATTAGGTTGTTCTCCTTTTAAAAGAACAAATTTCATAAAAATGCTTAAGAAGTACAAGGATGTTTTTGCATGGTCATATGATGACTTGAAAACTTTTGATACATCTGTAATTCAACACACCATTCCTATGCTTTCAGAGGAAAAACCAGTTCAACAAAAGTTAAGGAAAATTCATCCTAACCTTGAAACCAAGATTAAAAATGAACTTAACGAATTTCTTAAAGCAAAGATATTTTTTCTAGTAAGACATTCCAAGTGGGTATCAAATATTTTTCCCATAAGGAAAAATACCAAAGAGATACGAATATGTATAGATTTCATAAACTTAAACATAGCTTCCAAAAAATACACTTTTCCATTACCTCCTATAGAGAAAAGTATTCAATCAGTTCCAGGTTCTAAAATGATATCATTTTTAGACAAATTTTCCTGCTATAATCAAATATTAGTTCACCCTAACGATAGAATCAAAACTGATTTTATAACTAAATGGGGAACTTATGCCTATCAAAAATGTCTTTTGGTTTAATTAATGAAGGTGCAACTTTTCAACTAGTTATGGATATTTCTTTTCATGGTTTAATCAATAAATATGTTGTTTCTTATCTAGATCATATTACAATTTATTCTAAGAATCATTTATATCATATCTCCCACATTAAACAAGTTTTCGAATGATGTCGAAAGTATGGAATTTATTTAAATACTAAGAAATCATTTTTTGCTCTTCAAGAAGGTAAACTTTTGGGATTTATAGTTGCCAAAGAAGGAATTTGAATTTCTCCTTCTAGAGTTAAAAGTATTTCTAAAATTCCTTTCTCTCATAGTAAAAAATCTATGCAATGTTTCCTTAGACAAATAAATTTTTTGAAGCGTTTTATCCCATATTTCATAGAAACAATCTTACCCTTACAATGTATGATAAGAAAAGACACATTATTCAAATGGAATACAATTGAAAATTATGATTTCAATTATATAAAGAAATCCATCATTGAAGCACCTTGTTTGCTCTCTCCTAACTATGATAAGGAATTCGTTCTTTATACTTTTGCATCTGAAAAATATTACGCATCTATGTTATCACATGGAAGTACCTATTTCTTTCTAAAGTTTAGCATTGCATGGAGCAAAATTAAATTATACTGATGTTGAAAGGCAAGCTTGTTCATTTTTTAAATCCATTAAATATTTCATTGCTTTCCTTATCAAATATCATACCAAGGTAAAAGTTCCACATCCTTCAGTCAGAAGTCTGTTTGTCTAGAAAGACTTAGGGGATAAGAAAGAAAACTGGGCAACAACGTTATAAGAATATTATTTAGAGAGAAAACCTACAAATATTATTTGAGGTCAAGGTTTATCCAAGTTATTAACTGAAACCATTAATACTACATCTAAAAATGTGGATAAGGTAAATATTACTGAATATATACAATATGCATGTGTTACTTCGGATATTCTTGGTTCACAGTATTCAGATTTAGTTTATTATCTTAATCATGGAAGTGCACCTTCTCATTTGGAATTCAAAAAGAAATGTTCTTTAAGAAAAAAACCCATGCAATATCAACTTATTAATAACATTCTTTTTAGAAAGAATTATGATTCAATATTACTTTAATGTTTAGAAAAACAAGAAGCTGATAATGTGTTATTTGACTTGTATGATGGACCTGTAGGTGGTCATTTTGGAGGTGATACAACTGCACAATTTTTTTTACATGCAATTTGTTATTGGCCAACGTTGTTTAAGGATTCTCATGCATACGTTTGAAAGTGTAAAAGGTGTCAAACTTTAGCTTGACAAAAAAAGAAATCAACATTACCTCTACAACCAATCATTGTTAAACAAACATTTGAACAATGGGGACTTGACATTATTGGTGAAATTTCTCTAATTCCTCCAAGCAACATAGTTATATTCTTACAACCACTGATTATTTTAGAAAGTGGGTGGAATTCATTCCTTTGAAATCAGTTACAACTTATCAGGTACTATCATTTTTAGATCAGTGTATTATTACAAGATTTGGTCTCCCGAGAACATTATTTTTTAATAATGCATCTTATTTTTTTTCTCTATCGATTACAAATTTTCCACTTAAGAAGGGCATTAAAATAAAAAATTCAGGTAATTATTATCCTCAGGCTAAAAATTTAGGTGAATCAATAAATAAAAATACTTTAAGAATTATTAAGAAAACCATCAGTGTTAACCACAAAAAATGGCATGAGTCTTTGATCTATGCATTATGCGAAGATAAAATTACTTATAAGGAATCATTGGGTACTTCCACTTACTTTTTATTTTATGGGAATGAAACTATTCTTCCACCAAATATTTCTATATCATCCTTAGCTTTAGTACAGTATATTGATGAACAACCTATCTCTAGTATTCAATATCGTACAAATCAGATTTTCAAACTAGACGAAGTGAGGGATAAAGCTAAGAATACTTTCGCTAACCATCAGATGATCATTAAAAAATGGTTTGATAATAGAATTGTAGGTAAAAAATATTTTGAAGTTGGTGGCCTAGTTTTGAAATGGGACACAACCCATGAAGAAAAATGTAAACATTCAAAGTTCCAAAAGTTGTGATTAGGTCCTTTTCAGGTTGCTCAGAAAATTGGTCCATCTACTTTTATTTTGAAAACTCTTGAAGGAATAGAAGATTCTTTTCCTTTAAATGGGTTAATCCTCCAAAAATATTTTTTCCTAAAAAGATACTTCAATCCTTGTAAAATAGTTGTACAAATTTTTGTATAATTTTTTTTGAATGTTTTCATTTTCCTTTTGATTAATATTTTTTTCTGAAATAAAAATTGGATAGATCTATTGATCCAAGTGGATATCGGTGACCACCCACCTTTTCCAACTGGCTCAAAACAGTTTTCTGGCAATTTTGGCCATTTACTATTTTTAACAGGTTTTAACTTCCGGGGCCATTTTGAGGGCCCAAATGAAGGGTTTTTGAGATCAAGGTTATAAATGATATATAAAGGCATTATTGATCCCCCAAAATGAATCTCCGCGATGATACCTTTCCAACAAGCTATCATTCGCTTAAAACAGAGATCATATGCAAAAATTACGACGCCGAGAAGTTGATGTACTAACTTACCCAAATGGGGCCCACATGACTTTTGGTGCCTCATCTCCTAGGGTTATGTTTTGGATGTCTAGGGTTTTTGGCATTCCTGTTTATTGTAAAAAGGCCTTCAGAGCCTCATTGTACTCATCTTCTTGCGAATGTGAGTAGCCGTCACATCTCTTCTCAGAGATAAGATGCCACCATTCTATCGAGTCTTTCACTCTATATTTTACAGTCTCTGTACATTTATTTCATTAATATAAATCATGTATTACTATATATCTTTGTTTATGGTTGCATCTTGATATATTTATGTTATATTATTGAATATCTGCGATATCTCAGCTCATTTCTTTATTATATCTTCGATCTCATTCCATGCCGAAAATAATCTTGATCATCTGTTAGTCAATGGGATTTGAAATTCTTTTTGGTACAAAGAGAAGATAATTTAGATTGTTTTAAATAACAAAACTTACTTAAGACTAGTTTATGTTTATAAAGAATTAAAAACAAGGAAAATACTCTTCAACAAAGTCTGTTTGGGGTAGTATTATGTCCCTTAAAATAAACTAATTGATTGGGAAAAAACACATCATAAGACGACCAATTTAGTTCTCATTTAATGATTAAAAAAAAATAATAATAACTTTCTATATCACCCCTACTCTATTCTCGATATTTCTCAAATGCAATCAATAAGTCATAAATTAAAGATGAAAGTCAAAATTTTAAATAAGAAAAATGAGGATGTGGGGAATATATGTTAACCCATTGGGTACTGAATAGGCCTCCTGGCAGTGGGTAAATTCTTATATGATATTAACATAACTTCATCGGGGTACTAAATAGGGTTGTTTGCAGCAAATCAATACCGGGTATAGTGAGTTAAATTTTTCAATTCTCACATAGTGATGAGGCTTTACTTATTAGTCAAATCAAAAGCTTCTTTTCCCAGTCATAATATTAATAAATGCTCCTTATTCCCTCTAATGAGATAGATTTAAAGAGTACTAGTACTATTTTATTTTCTTATCTTTTACAAACTAGTCATAAATATAATTTGTCTACAGTTCGTAATTCTCTTATTTCTTGCGATCTTATATATTTTTCTTTGTCTTATATACAAAAATAGATGGTTTCAACAATGTGTTGTCATTTGTTGTAGAATACAATAACCTCCCAAATTTTGTTTTATAAATAAAGATTTGGGACCCTTTTATTTTCATTTTTGAAAAATGAAATTTTATTTTACTTAAATAGTGTTTTAATTTTGGACAATTTTGGACATTCTCCTAACCTTTTCTAGTTTCATTCAAACATTCATGAATTTTTTTATTTTGGATGATAAAGGTTTTGATTAAAATAATGGTTTTCAAATGTTTTTATCTCACATGTTCCTTATGATTTCTTCATCATTTCAAAGAGCTAGAATATTTGACAAGCTACAAATTTTTTGATTGATTTATTCTCGATTTTTAAACCCATGCTCTAAACCATGATAAATCATAATCTATAAAAATCCTACTTATCTTTTCAAAACTTTGATAGCCATGATCTACAAACAACTATTTAATATTTCGTTGTGGTACATTAGGCTCAATCCGATCATCATGATTTAAATGAAGTTAACGGACCAATAATTTAGGGTCCTTTCAATCTACATATGAACAATAATTCTTTTCCCGAAGTTCAATGTTCAAGTCCACATATAGAGTTCAATTGTATCTCCATATTGATGAGTTATTACTTATGTTGTGTCTTCCTCGAAGTAAATTTTTTCTTCAAGAATTGAAACTCTGTCTTCATTCATTTGAAAAAGAGGGTTTTCTAATGAGGGTTTTCTGAAATATAGTGTGGTAAACTATTGTTAAGATGGGAATGCTTTCTAGAATATAACCTGTTGTCAAGCTTATTGAAGCTTTGGAAGATTATTATGCAAATTTTCAGAAGGTTGGATGGTCAACTTTTATCCACATGTTTAATGGTCATAATGCATAGGTCACCAAAAATTTCACATTAAAGGTTAATGGTGAACACGCAAAAATTGGGGATATAGAATTACATATAGATGAATAAATAATAGCCATATCTACTAAATTACCATTAAAACCAGAATGTTGGTCTAAAACCAAAAGGGTGGAGGAGATTCCTTGGTATGAAATTTTGGTTTCTCTTGAATGAAAATATGATTATAAAGGTATGCACATATCCTCAATTAAAGAAAAATTACATTTTATGTTAACACCTATTAAGGGGTTTATCAACTATGAGAGCATATATAGCATTTTATTTATTTATCACTTTCAAATCTTAATGGTCTTCATTGATTATGAGTTGAACATGCTTGCATTATTTCTTAAAATCCTATCTGAAATGACACATTTCTATCATAGAAAGAGTCTCAGTTTAGAAAGAAATGTTCTTCATCATGATTTAGTGAAAATTATGATCGAATTTTAGCTACAACAGAACGATGATTCTTGGGAAAAATTCATGAAAATAAATCACTCTTAGGTTAATTCTGAAGTAGGTTCATAGTTTCATATTTCTCAAGAGGAAACCCTAGATCCTATAGAATATTTCATTATGCCTCATCCTCATGCTTCTTCTCCTTAACAAAACACCACAAGGGTTACTCATAGTCAAACATACAGTTTTAACCTTCCCCTAGAATCGTGTGTTTTCATTGAAGCACCTCAGGCTTCTTTCGAAGCTTCTAAGAAAGTCATATTTTCCTCAATCGAATTTTAATGCGACCCACCTGTTACCAAAAAAAACAATGATTCCATTAATCTTGTTGATTTTATGAACAAGAGGCAAGGAAGAAAAATTTCAAGAATCCTCAGAAATAAATCTAGGAAAACCTCGAAAGCTAGTTTTCCTGTACAGGTTGAATACGAAGAGTTGGTTATCAATCGGGAAGTCTCTCCCCCACAAAACATGTCTTCACATTAACCAATTGCAAATCCTGCTAAAGAAAAGGAAAATGAAAGAACTAAAATCGGTCCCAATCTAGAGATTTCTTTATGGAAAGATAAATATTATTCAATGGCTCTAGTGTTATAAGCTAATATAATTGATTTGGAATTAGAAAATGAACTCCTTATATTAAAGAATATATTTTTGAGTGATAGACAAAGAAGACAAGTTTTAGGGTCCAAAGAAGATAAAAATAAGGATGCACTTAACATTAACTCTCTAGGAGTTAATATTTTCATTAATTTGGATTTGAAGACAGTTCTCAACATTACTAAGTGTTAAAATATTTTGGTTATTGGCATGAGTTTAGTATTTTTCATTTTAGTTTTCATTTTCAATAATTTTAGTTAACAAAATAGCAGCTACACAAATTAAAATTTTGTAGCAACTCTAATTTTCATTTTTATATTTTTAATTCATTTTTTCCTTTTTTTTTTTTTTATAGGTGTAAAGAGAATGTCCTAGAAAATGTAGGAAATGAAAAAGTTAGTTTCCACACATTGAACATTTAGTAGTTTTTATTTTTATACTTAGTTAATTTAGTTTGGGTAATTAAACAATTTTGTTATTTTCCCATTCTAAATGGACAAATGTTTATGCTTATGGAAGTTAATTTTTGTTTTTGAATTCCTTCAATATAAAACCATGAAGGAAAGACAATGTTTGTGGGAGTGTTCTATTTTTTGGAAAGAAAACAAATCTTATACATTGTTGTACAAGTTTTGGTTCTGATACATTATTCTTAATCTCTTTATGACTTTGAATATTAATACAAATAATCGATATTGGATATTATTACTAGTATTCGAGTTGTTTATTTTTTAAAATCAATTTTTTATATGGATCTTGACTGGGAGATTTCCCACATGTTGAATATGGTCATATTTATTTTTTCATCAAAAAATGATAAATTCCCCACTTTGTTGCAAAGGTACTCTTGTATCGATCTCTCTGTGCAATTTTTATCTGATGGTACCCAGAGAATCCATCCAGGAAAGAATAAGTTTCTTTCCCTTCTATGTTCTATAATACTTCATCTATGAACGATGTTGTAAATGGTTCATGTAAACATGCATCTATCATATTCCTGGGATCCAAGGAAATATCGATTCCTCCTATATTTTTTTCTTGCACTACCATTGGACTTATCTACTGTGATTCTTCCACAGTTTTAATGATCCCTACATCCAACATTCTTTAGATTTCTTCTTTAACCTTATATTTTTACTTTTGATTTAAAATCTAAGGTTTTCTTTCACGATATTAGCACCTGGTTTCAAAGGAATCTTCATCTCACCTAAGTCCCCAACTATCGCTTTCATAACTAAAAATGTAGTCGGGAATAGATCTTTATATTCATGCAGTAATTCTGGAATATTTTGTATTTTCCTATCACTCTAGTAATCCCCTATCTACAAAATGTTTAGATTCTCTATCATCCCAATGTTTACCTTCCACATATTTATCGGTTGTGTGTATGCAACAAAATCAATCTATGACCCTTCTACTTCCAATTCTCCTTCTGTTTCAGGTACTTGTACGTTTTTGGGATATTATTCATCATATTCTTAGAAACATTGTAACACTCCAATAAGTCATGGAGAATCATAATATCTCTATGTGAGTAGCAGACTAGTACCACCTGCATTGACCCTTATTCTAAGAATATTTTGGTTCGAATGGCCTATAATGTTGCATCTATTGATGGATATTCATCTTTGAATTTAAATTTTACCGTGAACCTATGAAACAACTTGTCCCCACTTGTTATTTCTCTATGAATTTCCAATTCCAAATACAAATTGTTCATAATTGTATCTAGTGTATGTATAAATATGTGTGTCCATTTTTTTGTCCATACTGAACTCCATAAGGTTTTGCATTGCTCAACATGACTTGTTGGATCACTCTCCCCTGTGTACTTTTGTAAAATATTCACTACCTCATTCAGAAATCTCACGTTCATTAGTTTTCTACACTACGACCATTGTTGCATTCCCTCTTTGTGTACAACCCACCATCTGGATGGAGTCACTATTAAGACAAGATCTAGTGCCAAAAAAATTTGTTTTTCAGGTACCTAAAACCAAAATTCCTTTGCAAATAATTTTATATCAGTCAATCCATCATACCTAGGTGGATCAAATAACTCCTTTCCAATCCAACACAATGATCAGGTTATGTGTGCACATCGTCCAGTTATACTTTGTGCATTCTCTTATGCCAATGCTCTAGACCTTCATATGAATATGATGCACAAAAAATGATACGTCTCCAACTTAGCGCACCATCTACAGTGGGGTTAACATAATCATTCATTCATACAATCATGTTATACAAGTTTTCAATGTCATTTCCTCTCCCTGGCTCTATGCATCTCTTTCCTTCTATTGAGTCTAGTGGTGCAATAACTTTCAAATATACGAATTCAAATATCATTTTTCTCTTCTTCATATTAATGGTCACCTAATTATCAAAGGCCCATTCAATTCCCATCAGTGCTAGATATGGTTGGATATCATCCATGATCTCAGTAACTTCAAAGTATTCCACGCTACATAACCCATATATGTTCATAGGTACTCCTTTGAATCAACCAATTAGTATTATCTTCTGTTGATTTGAATTCCTTAACTAAACAAGAGACCAGACTAGCTTGGGTTTTCCCATCATCACCTAGGTCTTCTTTGGTCATACGTTCACATTGGACCCCAACTCTAAAATAATATTTTCCACATTGTATTCCCCAATTTGTGCACTTAATATGAGTTCTCCATTGGTCCTCTTTATATGCAATACATCATCCACTACCCTCTATGGGAGGGTATTTTCCCTTCCTCATGTGCAATGATAAATCATTTCACATAGTGCATTCAATATCTTTCATTAACTCTATGCTAATTCTGAGAAATTATATTAAACTACTTACCTTCCTAATTGTCTTCTCTGGTAAACCAAAATTGTTCTTATTTCTCCTTCCCATTTGTAAGTTCTTTTAGTCAAATCATCAACCCAACCAACTATGTATGTAGTTGTTCCATCCATTTACAGTCTCCTATATGATATGATTCCAATTTCATTGAAATTTCCAGAGCCTCAGGATTCAAAGAAATCTTCTGTTGAATAAAGGGCATGCTGATGTGTGGTAGGAGTCCGTAAATAAACCATTCTTGATGTCTGTTGGGGCTAAACATATGCACTATTAATTCCCACATTTAATTATCAACCGGGGCTTGTAAGCTTCGAGGTGTAGGCACAAGAAACGTAGGATCAGAGCCTAGTCTAGCCTAATCTAAAGCCGACAAAACAATCTTCAAACCCACACTGCAGGAAATTAACACTAAGGATTCATCACTAAGACACAGGAATAACATAGTGCTATAAAGACTTAGTTCAGAGTCTTTCATGCACTCAGGGTGATGTTCATGTGATTAATCGCGAGTAGCCTACTTAAGTTTCCTATCCTTCAATGGATTCTAGTAGTGATTAAAAAGATATTCAAATGGATAAAACTAGGTAAAAGGAAATGAGATATAAACTCAAACTTTGTCCGCAATCAAATGCATCGATCACAATAAGAAAGCAAGGAAAGAAATGAAAATGAATGGGAAAGAATGGTAATGCAGAAATATAAAGTGGAAAGAAGTGGAATCTTGGATTGATGTTCATTTAGTTATGGCGCTTGAAAGCATTCGACCAAGCAAGGAATGTTATCAAATCATGAAGGATATAAGAAATGAGTGGAAATGTGTTTTATAGTAAGAATAGTAAGAAGAGAAACACACACAGATTTGTGAATAATAAATTCACTTTAAAATATATGTTTTTTTGTTTTAATGTATACATGTAAATGCAAATGTTCAAACAACTACTAAAGCTTTGTTTTAATATGTTTTGACACAACTGGAAGGAAGGTGTAATGAATGGAGTGGGATGTATATTTCAAAGGGAAATTTGATCAATGAATCAAAGCAATTAAAAGGGAATTCAATGGTGGATGTGTAGATAATGAAATAGGCATGAAGATCTTTGGTTTAAAAGAATGTGCTGGCTGAAAAAGAGACACCAGAAACAAAGTACTCTTTATGAGGATTGAATGTGGGAATGTCTAGGTTTATGAAAGTGATTGGAGGTAGTTTGAGAGATATTTGGAAAGTGTATCTTTGTATCAATTTTAGCAATCAAACAATTAGTAGAGTGATCGGATAAGAAAAGACAAAATTAAGGCGATGTGTGAAGTAATTGAACTGCTGGTCAAGTAGTCATTAAATTCAAAGACAAAGTAGCATGAAAACTCATAAATTGAAAACATATAGAAAGAGATTGAACTAAATCAAATGCAATGTACCAATTCCTTGAGTGAGAGGGTGTTGATTTGAGTTTTATCTATTAAGACTCGATTTGCAGAATACAAATTAATTGCAGAATGCAGACACACAATATATGACTTTCAAACTAAACAATAATGCAAAAAGAAAAGAAACTAAACGTAATGCTAATATACAAAGAAAATAAAATATAGAAACACTTAAGACTTTGAGGGGCCCTTCCCAGGAGGTTAGTGCTGCTAAAAAGACTTAGATCAAATGGAGATGGTGTCCAATGCTTCAACAACAATCAATTCTTTATTGAGATCAAAAACTTTGTTTTTACATGGCTAGCAACTCAAAGCTTTCTCACAAGAATAAATCTCTCATTTACAAAACATTCATGAAACTCATGAATCCTTCTCATAGTGATATGAGGATTATTTATACATGAATAATCATTGAGGAGTGAATGGGACCAAATCCGAATGCTTAGATTTCAAATATTAGATTTTTAGATAAAATCCTCAAAAATCTAGGTTTTATTTCAATTTGGGCAGATTCGAGTTATGGATCCACCCATATCTTCCCAACCAATTCTAAATTTAGAAAAAAGTTTCTGGGTTCTTTAGCTCGATGATATTTATAAAAAACCATTTTTCTGTTTTGAAAGATATGCTCCCATGTGCACGAAAATCGAGGTGCAAGTTGGCAGTTTGAGTTTTGTTGCTAATTTTGGCATAATCATCCCCCCTGAGATGGAGGTCCACACATGCAAGATGGGTGAATTCTGTCACATGAGTCCACATGAAAACATCATTCTAGACAAAACCCATGCACCTGATTTTCCTATAGAAGCTTTCCAAAATTTTAAATTATTTCTAGTACTGGATTAGCACAATTGGTACAGAATTAGAATAGTTGGTACCGGATTAGAACAGTTAATACCAGAATCTTGTAGGAAGGGGTTTAGTACTAGATGAGCACAGTCACGACTATGGGTATCAGACCAATGCAATGGTAGTACTGGATGGAGCTAGTACCAGAATAGGCGCAATCTGGTACATGATGAAGCTGGTGTTAGAAGAGGTAGAGAGATGGTACCGGATGAACACAATGGTAGTACTAGATCACTGTAGAGTATTGGATGAAATGGAGTGTGGGTATCAGATGACTGTGCAGGTACCGGTTGATTATAGAACCATATGGTACCGAATGACTTGGAGTATCGGATGACCTACAACGCGAGTACCGAAAGAGGAACAATACATGTACCGGAACATGGACAGTGCATATACCAGAACCTGAACAGTACATAACATGTTGCTTGGACATAGAAACATAGGATTAAACCATCATCAACAAAACTATTGTATAATCATCATTTTAATCACTAAAAATATGGAAAATTATGTATTAACCACATAGGATGAATAACAAGAGATAATGAAGGTTTATGGTGTAATTAGCGATATATGATTGACAAAATGAGGGGAGAAGGTGTCATAAGGGATGATTTTAAGGATGGAAATTTATTTTAAAATGTAGAAACCTTGGTGAATCTTACTAATCCTTCATATGCCAACTATAAATGATTGGCGATATTTTTGTAAAAATATCCAAATTTCTAAGGATTTTATATAGTTTTTACAAAATTTTGGCGATTTTTAAGGTAAAATAATTTTATCCTATAGAATTTGAGAAAATCATTTTGAAAATAGCGAATCTCATTTTTGGAAAAACCATGGAAAATTAGCTCATGAGCGAAATTTAGCCCCTAAAATCATCCCTGGGTGTAATGATGAGTGTATATGTATGGTGGAAAGTATGACTAAACTGGAGCTCAACATACCCCCAAACCCAAGGATTTGCATGTCCTCATGCAAACAAGGTGAAGAACTTATGATACTCTGCATATAGATTTATGTGACATTGTTTCTTTTGTGTAAGTGTTGGTTCTTGTGGAATGACACGTTGGATACTTCCACGGATTGATTTCAAACAGAGCAACAAAATTATCATAAAAATGGAGGACAAGCAGTGGATGAGGTATCAGAGTGATGGTGAATGGTGTGCATACGAATAATGGTTTATAAAATGTTGGTGATGGTGGCAGTATGAACTTGGAAATCAATTTTAAGAGCAATATTTACTTTGTGGTTCTTTGCTTGGATAGACAACAATCACTTCATCCTCTTTCAGATGGCTTAAGAATGATTTATGATGTACGAAGAGAAGACACTATAGATGTTGCTTTGGATTTGTATACCACATATCTCCTTTTCATTACTTGGTCTTATCACCAGAGTATATTATTCATTATGACAAGTGGAGTGAATATGGAGGGTTTATTTAGTAGTTGTGATAATGCATAGTGGAGTGTGTAGTGGGTAATAGTGGTTATGCATCATGTTTTCCAAGTGCTTAGTAAATTAAAAAAATTTATACCAGTTTTACCTCAAGTTACCCATGCTTTGAATGATAATTCTTGTTGAAGCGTAAACTATGTAGAACAGGACAAAATGTCTGCAAAATCATGATGTAGACTGCTGAAATTTGAAGATGAAGTGGAGCAAGGCTGAGAACTGATGGATATCTAGGAGAGAGTTGATGAATTCTGATCTTCTGAGATTCCTTATGTCTCTCTCTCTCACCCCCAAACCTGTTGGTTTGCATGTCCTCATGCAAACTCTCATTAGCACATACATTTTTTTCAAGTTGAAAGTGGACTATGTGGAACCGGTGCATGTTGACTGAAGGAGAGAAATTAAGTATGCCAGAGCTGAGAGCTTCTAAAAATATCCTGCAAAAAGTACCCTCCAAAAAGATTTAAATTTTTGTATTATTGGTACAAGAACATACTGGTTTCTATACCAGTATTACCGGAACAAAAAAATATAAAAGAAATTAAACCAATACTGTTATTATGAGAGAAGAAATATACATTGATGCCATGATTAAAGAAACAACCAAAAATTAAACTTTATTCATGCTTGTAAATTCGGAAATGAAATTTATTTTAAAATATTACAAGCATAAAGAAAATTTCTAAATTACTTATTACATATGATTTCATCAATCATTAACAGTTGTATGCTCAAGAAACCATGTGAATTATGATGGGGGATTTTTCCTCTCATCCTTGAACATGAAAACATGAGGAGATAAGTGGTCTTTGATAAATGAGAAACCGATAGGAAACTAGTCATCCCTGTTTAATTTCTCAAAGAATCTATGTCATTCAAGTGATATTGATAAAGTTCGCATTTGATTTTATTAGACTCCTACACTTATGGGTCTCACCTCTATGACAATACCATCTTGGGTATGAATGAAGGGGTCTTAAGACCATCTTACGAACATTCTCAAATGACAATTAAATTAGGTTCATTATCCTTTTGTTCAACCATGCATGCTTCTTCTTAACGATTTACACAAGTATATTTTTCATACGGACAAATATAGATTAGGCATAATGAAAGACATCAAAATCAGAACCCGTTGCCAGCAAGCCTGTTCAGTACTCCAATGGGGTAATTTTTACATCTAAGAAATATCCTTCCTAGGAAGAATGCCCCATTGCCCATGAGCCTGTTCAGTACCTTGATGGGTTTGCCTAGTTATACCACAGGCTGGTACCCACTCCCAATAGGCTTGTTTAGTATCCTGACGGGTTAGCCTCTTACACTCATTTTCCATCAAAGGATCTTGTCCCAATATTTACCCTTAAGATAAAATTTATAGATTTCTTTCGCATGGGTGAATGGGGGAGCATCTTTGAAAACCTTTTTACAGGATGGGATGGTATTGAGTTGGAAGATATTTTATAGATTGCCATAAAAGATTGTTTGTATGAAAAATAGACTTATGTATCGAGATTAGTCAAAAGACATATCATGGTCAAACTTACTTAATGTGTGGTGGATGAGGCCATGAGAGAATGACCTAAAGGTGCCTCTAGTCCCCAAGTTCATCTTCTCCATATAAGATTGTGTTCCCTCACAAGTAGAAGTTTCATTCACTCTCCTGCTACTATTTGATAAGAATGTTTGAATAACAAGTACTGATATGAAACTAGGATGTACAAGTTACCTATGGGCATCATTATGCAAACATTAAAGATTTTGTAAATCCCCATAATATTTTAAAGATTAGGCTTATGAGCAACTGCTATCATTAATAGTCAGAAATATGTATGTAGTAGGAAGAAGAAATATCTTAAGTTATTTTGGTTTTTGATGTTATATCACCAATATTATCTTCATCTCATTTCATTTATTTGAAAATAAACACAGAAAGATGTTGCATTTATTTAGAACTAGGTTAACTAACATGCAACTTTTACTCTATCCTATCTAAGAACAAGAAGTTAAATTTCACGTGTAAGAATATTTCCAATGTAACCATGTGCGTAACATGTGTAGAAACACACTCATACTCGGGTTTGAAAGATAAGCTTTAATGTATATCAGAATATGCAAAACCATCTTCTATGATGATGATGTGGAGAGTTGTTGAAGAAGAGAGTGGTGCTTCAATCTTGTTGTTGTCTGGAACCAATGTTCAATGTAATCTTCATGTTCTTGGTTCACTTCCTCATTTAGGCCATTCTGCATGTCTCCCTCTATCATGCCACACAAATCATCTTCTTTCGGATGGTTTGTCTCCTAGATGCATACTGGATCTGGCGATATGCATGTCAAGAACTCCTCGATCTCAGGTTCTAATGGTGGCTTTCCATCGAATTTGGTTCATGATTCCTTAGTCTCTCCTATAGGTTGGAAATAGTGATTACAAAAGGCTTTTAAATCTTCTTGTGGATGTAGCTCATGGAAATCTTGTTTTTCTATCACTTCTGGAGAGGCGGATAGGTTCTTGACTGCTGTCAATATTTGTTCTTTTTGTGAGGCAGAGATTTAGATCGCAGCTGCTTCTAGGATGGAGAGAGGTCTTCCAAACTCTTGATCATATTTGAGTATTTGTTGCTGGTCTATGGGTCCTGTTTCACACATGGATTAGTGTAGAGGGGGGGTTCTTACATTGCCCAATTTATTATTTTTTAAATCCTAAGGAAATAAAAAGAATCAAACTAAAAGAAAATGTAAGCAAACCAATTATATACTTGAAGTGCCACTATGCTACAGGGATCCCGCTGTCACCAGGTTATCTATTCACACAAGTTAGCTTCTCTTCTCATATATATATAAAATGGCAAATGCTAATAAAACACAAATTCTAACTGCTAAAAGGAAGATGACAACCTAATTTTGGAGTAACCCCACTAAAGTGGATGCATGGGCTCTTCCCTCACATCTTACCATCTTCTCTTCACCCTTAGGTTGTCTTTAAAAGCACACCACACTTGCATGAAAATAAACATGCTTGCAAGAAAAGAAACACACTTGCATCAAAGGAATAGTCAAGGCTTTGGAGAAATAAAAGAAACCTACCTATGCTCTAATCCCTTTAGCACCTCCCCGACAACAGTGCCAAAATGTTGGGATAAATATATGCACTATTAATTCCCACATTTAATTATCAACTGGGGCTCGTAAGCTTCGAGGTGCAGGCATAGGAAATGCAGGATGAGAGCCTAGTCTAGCCTAATCTAAAGTCGACAAAAGAATCTTCAAACCCACACTGCAGGAAATTAACACTAAGGATTCATCACTTAGACACAGGAAAAACTTAGTGCTATAAAGGCCTAGATCATAGTCTTTCATGCACTCAGGGTGATGTTCGTGTGATTAATCGCGAGTAGCTTACTTAAGTTTCCTATCCTTCAATGGATTCCAATAGTGATTAAAAAGAGAATCAAATGGATAAAAACTAGGTAAAAGGAAATGAGATCTAAACTCAAACTTTGTCCTCAATCAAATGCATTGATCACAATGAGCAAGAAAGGAAAGAAATGAAAATGAATGGGAAAGAATGGTAATGCATAAATATAAAGTGGAAATAAGTGGAATCTTGGATTGATGTTCATTTAATTATGGTGCTTGAAAGCATTCGTCCAAGCAAGGAATGTTATCAAATATGAAGGATATAAGAAATGAGTGGAAAGGTGTTTTATAGTAAGAATAGTAAGAAGCGAAACACACACAGATTTGTGAATAATCAATGCACTTTAAAATATATGTTTTTGTGTTTTAATGTATACATGTAAATGCAAATGTTCAAATAACTACTAAAGCTTTGTTTTAATATGTTTTGACACAGTTGGAAGGAAGGTGTAATGAATGGAGTGGGATGTATATTTGAAAGGGAAATTTGATCAATGAAGCAAATCAATTAAAAGGGAATTCAATGGTGTATGTGTAGATAATGAAATAGGCATGAACATCGTTGGTTTAAAAGAATGTGCTGGCTAAAAAAGAGACACCAGAAACATAGTACTATTTATGATGATTGAATGTGGGAATGTGTAGGTTTATGAAAGCGATTGGAGATAGTTTGAGAAATATTTGGAAAGTGTATCTTTGTAGAAATTTTAGCAATCAAACAATCAGTGGAGTGCTCGGATAAGAAAAGACAAAATTAAGGTGATGTGTGAAGCAATTGAAATGTTGGTCAAGTAGTCATTAAATTCAGAGACAAAGTAGCATGAAAACTCATAAATTAAAAGAATATAGAAAGAGATTGAACTAAATCAAATGCAATGTAACAATGCCTTGAGTGAGAGGGTGTTGATTTGAGTTTTATCTATTAAGAATCAATTTGTAGAATAAAAATTAATTGTAGAATGCAAACACACAATATATGACTTTCAAACTAAACAATAATGCAAGAAGAAAAGAAACTAAACGTAATGCTAATATACAAAGAAAATAAAATATAGCAACACTTGCCACTCTGAGGGGCCCTTCCCGGGAGGTTAGTGCTGCTAAAAAGACTCATATCAAGTGGAGATGGTGTCCAATGCTTCAACAACAATCAATTCTTCATTGAGATCAAAAACTCTATTTTTACATGGCTAGCAACTCAAAGCTTTCTCACAAGAATAAATCTCTCATTTACAAAACATTCATGAAGATAATGACTCCTTATCATAGCCATATGAGGGTTATTTATACATGAATAATCATTGAGGAGTGGATGGGACCGAATCCCAATGCTTAGATTTCAAATATTACATTTTTAGATAAAATCTTAAAAAATCTGGGTTTTATTTCAATTTGGGCAGATTCGAGTTATGGATCCACCCATATCTTCCCAACCAATTCTAAATTTAGAAAAAGATTTTTGGTTTATGTAGATGGATGATATTTCTAAAAACTCATTTTTCTATTTTGAAAGATATACTCTCATGTGCACGAAAATCGAGGTGCAAGTTGGCAGTTTGAGTTTTGTTGCTAATTTTGGCAGAATCATCCCCCCTGAGCTAGAGGTCTACACATGTGATATGAGTGAATTATGTTTCATGTTTCTGCATGAAAACATCATTCTAGACAAAACCCATGTACCTGATTTTCCTCTAGAAGCTTTCCAAAATTTTGAATTATTTCTAGTATCGGATTAGCACAGTTGGTACCGGATTAGAACAATTAGTTCCAGAATCTTGTAGGAAGGGGTTTAGTACCAGATGAGCACAACCATGACTATGGTTATCGAACCAATGTGATGGTAGTATTGGATGGAGTTAGTATCGGAATAGGCGCAGTCTAGTACCAGATGAAATTGGTACTGGAATTGGCAGAGAGCTGGTACCAGATGAACGCAAAGGTAGTACTGGATCATTGTAGAGTATTGGATGACATGGAGTGTGGGTACCAAATGACTGTGCAGGTACTGGTTTACTATAGAACCTTCTGGTATCGGATGACTTGGAGTATCAGATGACCTGCAATGCAAGTACCGAAACATGAACAATATATGTACCAGAACATGGACAGTGTATATACCAGAATCTGAATAGTACAGAACATGTTTCTTAGACATAAAAAGATAGGATTAAACCATCATCAATGTAACGACCC
>JASDQU010736756.1:109012-121190 GCA_032191745.1 Picea mariana | reverse complement strand
ATCCTCAAGGTCCGAAACCCTGCACACTCAATGAAACTGAGTCAATAGCATCTGTATATAGCAATAGTAAAACATCCTGTCATCAATCATGACGCATCATCATCATGGTTCATCATCATAAAAATCCAGATCACTTGCGAGCAAGTGTCCCCAAAGAATAAGTTTTGTCAGTGCGACAGAGCGGGATGTTACAATCAACAAAACTATTGTATAATCATCATTTTAACCACTAAAAATATGGAAAATTATGTATTAACCACATAGGATGAATAATAAGAGATAATGAAGGTTTATGGTGTAATTAGTGATATATGATTGACGAAATGCAGGGAGAAGGTGTAATGATGAGTGTATTTGCATGGTGGAAAATATAACAAAATTGGAGCTCAACAATGTCATTGATCATGGATATGGAATTTCAGTCTTCCCATTAGATCCTTAAACCATCAGCCACAATCCTAGACAGATTCAGTCTACACCTGTTTAATTTCCTTCAACTCTGTAATATACTATGAATCAGATTTTGGATTCTTGAACTCTTTAAACAATGCTTGTATTATCTCTGCCAAAGTCCTAGTTTATCCTTTAGGTGTGGTACTTTGTAGCTTCATGTACCAGACTAACGCATGACCTCTAAATGTTTTTTCCAACTACACAATCTTCACGACCCCATCCTGGACATTGTTTGCAACCTAGATTGTCTCGCAGACAAATAGATGTTGTTCTAGATCCTCTGACCAAACTCCCTAGAACTTAGGTAGTCTGAAGGTCTTTTCTACCCCTCCCATGTTTCTTTGTGTAGTCCCTCCTCTTGGGGATGTTGGTTGACTCTGACTCCGCGCACTACATCCACTACTCTGATTTATTCAACTATTATCTTAGATTGTGGTGATGCACATAGGGTATTGGATTTGACACAAGATCATGTCTCAGTAGGAATAGACAACTCTTCTATTATAGGATTGGACTGGAACTCCTCTTCCTCTCTTTTATGTGTGGTATCTTGACGATTTGGACTATTTCATAATGTCTTCTCCACTCTAGCTCACTCTGCAACTCTCATTTCTCAGCCTCATTCTTTCACCTCTTGTACCTCCTTCCACTATGAAATATTTGAAACTTGTATTCTTCCTATGATATAGCCTATTTAGCCCTCTACATACTCAGTCCCTCCCTTCCTTCTTCATTTCTTCCTTCGATCTCTATTGTTTTCAAAATTTCTCTTATCATCCCCTAGTTTCGCTATGTGTATGAGCCCCTTAGCAGTCAAACTCCATGGTGATCACACACTTGTCACACACCACCATATTTATCCATGTACCTAATGATTTCATGAACCTTCCACACAAACCTTTGAAAAAGTCCCTTTTTGCAACACTATATGATTGGGTACAATCTACTGCAAATTTTGCAATATATCCTCCTAATATACAATGCAACCAAAAATCCACTACACAAATAGTTTGATTACTTACATAATTCAACTATCTTACCAACTCAAGAGTCCAATTCCTCAACGTTGCGGATCGGTAGCTTCCAATATTCTCCACTAGTATTTCTAACCACTCATACAAGATAATTTGAAATTCTCCAAAGAAAATTTCATCCAGCTCTGTATACACATACCTTTGCATCCATTACTCATTACTCATCCAAGGTTTTCTGTTCTTTTTTTGAGAAAACTCTCGTTCCTTCCCTTCTAACCATTTTGAGATCTCTTTTGTAGCTGGACTCCAAAGCATTCCCTCAATCAAAGATTCTAGGTCTCGACAACAAAACCATTTATTGGCACACACGTAGTTGTAATAACCTAGATACGAGTTATCTTGACCAACAAAACCATTCAGATACCGACCCTTTCAACATCACCTGCATGTAAGTGAAGTATCACTAGTGGCGTCTATTGGAGCTGCAGGAACTGAGTTTATGTAGTAGTGAGGGAATGGGACGTGATCATCCTTTTCATTCTTACTTATCGTTTCTATGTGCATTATTATGTCTTTGTTCTTGATTCGTTACTTAGTGAATTCAATTACATATTACCATTATACTTCAAATTTCAATGTAAATCAATAAATGTAACATTTATAACTTATTGTGCAAATATCATGTAAGGAATATATCTATTCTAACATGCATGAAGAAAATATCAATGCTCAATGACAAGAAAGATAGTAAACACAATAGTTAGCATGGTTCACCTAACTTTGGGCTACGTCCACAATGACTTTCTCCTTTATTATTCTTTTTGTAATTGTATTAGGTTTGCAGACTACACTTACAAATATATATCATGCTATATGTTCCTTCATCTAGCCTAACAACTATGTGGTACAAGCCTCTCTCTCTCTCTCTCTCTACAACATCTCCTTAACATTCATACATAAAATCTTTCCTTCTGAGCCTATTCTATCACTTTCCTTACTAATATGAACTCTCAACGGTTTTGCACATAATCCATAGTACCACTCAAGAAGAATCCCTATTCTACCAACCAATTACATATTTATACAGAAATTATAGGGCTTACAACCCTACTTTGTTCATTCCAAAACTCTATTACAATTCATGATAACTCAATTTGACATGTTGTTTGGGGTTCTTTACCTGCTTTTCCATCTATGTGATGATTTTTCACTGTGACTATTGTTTTCCTTCTTTTGCGAATACTTCTATATTTATCACGTCAGGATATTATTTTCTTCCTTTTGTGCATCCTTCTTGTTATAGAAAGATTTGTCTCACCCCATGCAATCTTGCACAGAGGGCCTTTGCCCATTTCCCTATCCATACTTGAAGTCCATTTTTTGCAAATCCCAAAGCTAAAAACATGATTTTTCCACATATACATGCCCTTCCTATATTACATAATGCGTATACACAAGTTGCACCACTACAGCCTGTGTACATCGAGAAGTGTGCTCTAAATTAAAAAAATGGTGTCGGGTTTCCATGTCACGTCATGAGATATATGATCCTTAACCTTCCATATAATGGAAACATTATGAATCATCCCTTCAATTCCACTTGAATGTTATAAATGGCTGAAATCCAAGCTATGGAAAAGAAGAGAAAGAATTCAACTTTGAGAGAAAATTTACTCTGGAAAAATTATTGACTTCACATTGAGTCTACATCCCTTTGTCCTTTAAGTCTGAACACAATGTTCAAACCCCAATATCTTCCCTTATTCATTGATAACTTCTTTGTCTCTCTTATATGAGCTTGCCTTTGGTGGAGGATTGAAGTGGTGGAGGCTCAGCTGGAAGGAATTTAGTTTCTCGATTCTGAACCGTGCTGACACGGAAGTTTGTAACTCATTCACTTCTGTTGATTACATCTTAATAGAAATATTATTTTCTCATCCAATTAATATCTCACAAATATTTGAATTATTATTCCATGGGCGTATCTTTTATGAATGTTGATGGATTATGCTATTGAATGTGCTAACATTATATATTATTACCATATGCTTGTGTTGCTTGGTTGTTGAGGACTAGTTGGAGGTATATTACTTTGGGTCAAGTGCTCAATGGTGGACTTCATCGAACGTTCAGACGATATAGGCCTCTTATCTTGTATTGTTATCACATATTTTTATATAACATACTTGAGATTAGAGTTGATTTCTCCAGACATTTTTTTCTGTTGTGGTTTACCCCTATCCATAGAGATATTTTCCTTGTAACACTTCTATCTTTATCACCTCGGGATATCATCCTTCTTTTTTTACTATTTTATTCTCTTAATTTATTCTCTGTTGTATTCCATTGTTTTATTCCTCTTCTTTTTATTTTATTTTTGGGCACTGTACTTTTGAATTTGCCTCAGCTACGTACTTCTTCCATACTTAATATTTTCATGAATATTATTTCCATACTGCTTGTTCAACAGTCACATCCTATAGTTATTAGGAATGTGGGGGATGAGTACAACTAGCTTGGGGAAGATTGTAAGTCAGGCAAGAATCCAAAGAGAGGAAATTCGAATAGGAAGTTACAACAATTTTACACATTCAATTTTTGGGATGGACAACAAGGAGAGAGACAAAAAGAGAGTACAGTTTCAGGAAAGGTTTCATACCTTTTACATTTGCAAGTGTATGAGTGGAAGGACATATGGGGAATGTGTTGATAAGATCAGGATGATATAGTGGAGCCAATAGGAATTGGATAGGTGTCAACACCTGATTGGTGGGTCTCTTATGCCTTGTGATGATGTGTAGTGTCACATCAATCTGTATGTTATATTTTGTTTATTACATGTGTTGCAAGGGAGAACATGACATGTTTCAAGGATGATCAAAATTCCATCCTAGGGTTTTGTATGAGGTGAGAGGACTTTATGACATTAATAACCATGTGTTGGGCCATGTGTCATGTGAGGTCATTGTGCCATGTCAATGTGGTGTCTGATCATATTGTGAGGTGTCATGGCTAGTGGCATGTCACGCTGGGTCCATTTTTTTTTGTTCCAGCTAGACCACTAGACCAGGAAAGTTAGGACAAAGGCTTATGTATTACCCTAGGTCTCGGTTCCTGGTGGACTTAGGTCCATGGTTCCAGGTGGGGTGAAGTCCCAGTTAGGGTATGGTCTTAGGGATCAGATAACTAACTAACTAGAAACTAAGAGTTGTTAATGGTGTTAGTTTTTGGGGATCCGTAGGATCCAAGTTTCTCGTTAGGCATGGATCCACCCCTGAGTTCCTCCTTTTGACATGCTAGGGATTCTAGATATATTTTGGCTAGACACATGCCACCTTAGAGGAATACGTGTCATGAAAAGTCAACACCACGTGGTGCTATATGGGATGGTATAGGTGACGAGTGTCCATGTGGATGAGAGGTGGTATTTGGTGGGAAAAAGTATGAAATATTTAGGAGGCCGTAACGTTTGATCTGAAGTTTGGTTTTAAGCATGGTCACAATCATTGGAAATCTCTCAATGAGTATATTAAATATATGTGATCAATTTTGATAAAGGAGTTAAGGTGTTGAAGATAAAATTTTGACACCCCACCAATGTAAGGAAGGATTAATGGGTTGGGTTTGTTACACTATGCACCTGTGATCTCCCTTACAACCCCAACACTTGATTAGTTGTCTTTATGTTTTACCCAAATATTCTTCCATCTTGGACTCACTTTGAGCTAAATGGTCTTGTTGATAAGAATCATAGTTGTTGTTGGAGAATGGTGGTTTGATTCCTTTCCCCCTTTGATCCTCTTTATCATTCTTCTTATCTCTGTAAGCCCTCAACACCACTTCTCTTCCTTTGTTCTACTCATGTAGGTACTTGTCCTTCCTAATGGCCTCCTAAATGGCTCTAGGTTCATCAAATTGAATCCCATACCTGTAAAATGATGGCAGTCCACTCAATACTTAATAAACATTTAACTTTTTGATCCCTAATGATTTCCACATACATTAGTAGCTCTAGGAATTTCTTCTCATATTCTTCCATAGTCATGTTCCCCAACTATCACATCTTCTTGTCATAATAATTCTCTTAGAGGTATTCTTCTTGGAACTTCTTTTTAAATTTATTTCAATAAAGTTTGTTTTCATCAAGATGCTTGACTTGCCTTAGTTGGTCCAACCAGGTAGAATCTTTCCATTGAATATTGTAGATGAAAATCCTCATTTCAAAGTTTGATGAGTAATTGTGTAACTATAAATACTTGCTAATTCCAAAACTAGGCCTCACCCTCTTCCCCTTTCCTATTATCACCATAAAATGTTGGTGGCTTGAACTTCCTTTGATCCCCTTGCAAACTGTTGGATTCATTCCTTCTCCTGTAATGCCTATGTGAAGACATTTCTCAACTGCATTGTGATTCTATGGATGGATATAGTTTAATGGTTGAATGAGTGGATGAATGATGATGTCTATGAGTTTTACTAACACTTCTTGAGTTCCTAGATCTTCTTTAGTTAGCCCTTCTTACTTGTGGTCTACTTTCTTCTTCATGTCTTACTTGTGGTTCAGACTCTATATAAATTAAATGTTTATGTTTAATGATTCCAAACTTTCTGCATGTTGAACAAAATCTTATAACTACTCCATAAGAATCTATAATTTTATAAAATATAATGATTCTGTTTTCATGTATGTAACCATTACCATATTGCATATGAATGTTGACCAACAATGATAAAATTACCTATATGAAGGATGTAATAAGTTTGATTTAACAAACCTTCTAGAGATAGTGAGTATGGTTTGGTGAATACTTCACACACTATCATGCGTATTTTATGATATTCATTACAATTTTTCAATAAATTAATAAATAATCATGTAAATATAAATTCGAGTTTAATATTAATCAATGTAAATAATACAATCTAAAGTTTTTAAAATTTGATAGAAAAAAAATGTAAGATGACATCTTAAGATTCCATTTCCTAATTTAATGCCCTAGATAAACTCTAATTTAATGCCCTAGATAAACTCTTGCTTCTATCATCTCTTCCAAATCCATGTTCCAATATATTTTGCTCATTCCTTATCACTTTCCTCCCCAAATAACGTCAAAATTATCTATATCAAAGATGTAATAAGTTTGATTTAACAAACGTTCTAGAGATATTGAGTATGGTTAGGTGAACAATTCACACACTATCATGCATATTTTATTCATATTCATTACAATTTTTCGATTAAATAATAAATAATCATGTAAATGTAAATTTGGGCTTGACATTAATCGGTATCGGTATAAATAGTACAATCTAAAGTTTTTAAATTTTGGTAAAAAATTCATATTAATATATTTTAAAGAAATTCTAAAATAATCATAAACATTTTAATGGTTAAATTTAACCAAATTTTATAGGATATGGTTCACAAAATTTTAAAATTATTCAATAAAATATAAATAATTTTGAAAAATAAAAATAAAATCATATTATAAAAATATTGTATTCAAACCTCTGTACTCTTCTTTCATGATGTTATAAGTACTTATAACCTTCTACTAAAAGTAGAAAGGAATCAAATCTCTTGTAGTGTAAACTTTTATTTGTATTATTATTAGCACAGTCGCTAACTTGTGGTTGAGAACGTCGAAAGGTATTGCTTGGTAATTAGGGGTTGTGCTAGTTATATCATTTGATGTCTCTGTGTATAATGTGAACATGGATTCCTTCTGGACACACGCGCTCAAAAATGAAACGCTCCATGCTCATGTAATAGGTGGGTCCAAATATGAAACGGGCAGACAGCTGAGAGTCATGGACAACTGAGGATGAAGTTGAAGTAGTGCTTGTTAATAATCCAAACGTGACAATTATATGGTGCTACAATAATTTCTTAATATGATTAGGTAAATGTTAAAAAGTAAACAGGTTAACGGATGCATTCATAAATACAAGGAAGTTATGAAGAGTAAATCACATTCATTGATTTGGGAGGACGACTAAGAATATGCCAGCATCTTCAATTGTTAGCCATCAGATTAGAATTTTAGATTAAAAGGTCATTACTCATGCCCATTATCAATAGGTATACGTCTTTCGACATAATTATTTAAAAGGAACACATGTCAACTCCATGTTGAATTTTGACACATAATCTCACATCAACCTAATAGTAAATATAGAATGCACCCAAGATTGACTTTTATTAACATGGTTTAGTGGGTTTACGACTTTGACAATCCATTTAATATATTATTTCTTTTGAAAATTTCAATTTGTTTGTAAAGAGTTTGTCTTCTTTTTCATTTTTTTTTACTTATATGTGTGACAATTGTGTTTAGAGGATCCATTAAAGCATATCTTTACATGACGGAAAGGATAACATGATTTTTAATAGAAAAATCATCAAACGTTTTTTATATTTATTGGAAAGGGGACATTTTTCGATGAAAAAGATTGTATGTTGATTTTAAGAATAATATAATGAAAAAATAATAAATTGATATCATCAATTAGATAATATAAATTATAAAATGATATAATATTATATAAAAATTATATTAAAAAATAATTTAATATATTGATTTTTTAAAAATAATTATAATAGTTTTTATTTATATAATGACACTAAGTATATGTATATCTATATCCAGCTATATAAAGCATTACATGTTCACCAAAAAAAAATTTGTTGGCATGCCTAAAGAGTTTGATTTTTTTTAAATAACTATAATAGTTTCTAATTATATAATGACATTATATATATATATGTATATATATATCTAGCTATATCAACTATTACATGTTCACTAAAAAATAAACTAGAGTTTGTTGGCATGTCTAAAGAGAAACTAGGTTATCTATATTATAAAAAAAAAAATAGGATTGTCATAATTAAGTTTATAATAAATGATTGACCAGTCTATATCAATATTTTCAAAACTATAGAAAAAATTAGAGAAAATCTATCAAAACCAAACTAAAAAATCTTAGAACTAGAAAATGTTCATCACTCATTAAGCACATGAATCTAGGGAGTCTCATTGGGATGATCACAAGCATAATTCGATGACATTGGTAGTGTATTAGAGCTAGTTGGAGCATCCTTGCCTTTGACAAGCTGGAAGACCCCTCCATGCTTTTTCACAAGCCATGAAACCATAATTATCAACGAGCTAGAATGATGTTCGAGATATTCTAACCGTTGTTACAAATTCTAAATTTCCTTCTCATGAGAGGTCTTTCTCTATGTCACCATTACTTTTACATGCCACTATAACTCCACTATGTGACATAACTTTTTGTCCCTATTTCTGTAGCAACTGAGATTAGAGACAATGTCCCCTACGTGTCCATCAACTACCTCATCCCTAATCTAGGTGTGCTTGACTCTCATCTCATCTTCCAATGCCTGCATGGCCTCCTTATCGACTAATCGAGTCAACCTGAATTGATAGTTCATTTCCGCCTCCTCAGAAACTAGGACAATCCAATTCTTCTTCTCTAATGCCAACAATTTGCGTTTTGTGGGTACCATAAAACCTCAAGCAAAGCCCCACATAGAGTCCATTATAAAACAACATTAAATCACCAGAACCCACCACATAATGCTTCCTACTCATACTCAATCATAGTGAAATCCATCTCAATTTGAGCTTCGACCTTAGGCTATCTCTCATGCATAGGAATAATGTCTATCTCTCATGCATAGGAATAATGTCTGCCGAACGAGACCATCCAAATCAATTTCCTCCATAAATACCTTCATCACTAATCTTTGTTTTACCAACACAACATACCCACCTTTGATCTCCACTGATCGCCAAATGTCATGCTCAGGTATTCCCTCGCTCTAAGATGAAAGAACCTATGTGTGGACATAATGTCCCACCGCCCTAGCTAATATCGAGTCGTGTCAACCAACGTGGCCATATAGCACCCTATCGAAGTAAATTTAATACATTGATTTAAACAAACTATACAATATAAAATAAAATATTTTAATGTATTGATTTTAATAATTATATAATGTAAAATAATTTGTTATATTAATTTTAACATAGTAAAAAATATTTTAATTTATGAAATATATTTTTTTGAAAAATGTAAAATTTGAAAAAACAATATAACTTGAAATATCACCTATATTCATTAAATTAATTGCTAACACTTAAACGACTAAATCATTAGGAACATGTTAGTCACGTGTAAACGAGTTAACTTCGAAATATCAGAATACGAAAAAAAACAATAACGGAGGCTTCTCATTCAATGGAAGAAGCTTATCCGTACTTTAAATTATTTTTGATAAAGGTAACATTCTTCCTCATAGATTGTTGAATTTAATTTTTTTATATACTCTCTGTAAATACGTATTCTAAAGCATAAGAAGTCTTTTAGCTTTCAAACTAAGTCACATACATATCTCATTTAAAAAAAATGTAATTCAAGAAGTTCAATTCACTAGTTTTGTATTTTTTTTAGGTTTCAGGAAGGAATATCTAGTCACATATATCAATTCTATAAAAGGATTTATTGTATTTTTTTTTTTTTTAAATGACAAGGTTGATGCCTTTGTATTTTTTTTTGGTTTCAGGAAGAAATATCTAGTCACATATATCAATTCTATAAAAGGATTTATTATATTTTTTTTTTTTTTAAATGACAAGGTTGATGCTTGATTGTGTTACTACTAGCACAGCCACTCAAAACCGTGGCTGATAAATGTCTAAAAATGATACCAATACTTCTTCCTACAATTGAAGATGAAATGCTCAGACAATTAAAATTTGATGATCTGATATGAAATGTGTGGACAACTGAAAAATGAAACGTGCCCACAGTCAGAACATGAAAATGAAAATGAAATAGACGTTGCCCACAGCAAATCCAAACGTGGGGAACATAATATTTAAACTGTAAATGCCCTTCACCATCTAGTCGGGGTTGTGCTTGTTTGCAAATGTCCTTAGGACTTGCCGCCAAAAAGGAAATTGCCCACAACGTTATTTATAGTCCTCATGTTTACCTGCTGCTGGGCTGCCATGGGAACCTGGGAAATGCTCTTGCACTGGCATCCAAGCCCGTTGTTGGATGAGTCCGGTGAGCTGCAAACGTGCTAGATGTTTAGCCGTTCCCGTTCCCTGTGGATGTTGGCGGCGATGCCGACCATTACAGTGACGTGGTCATATGCTGTCATGCTTCCAACGACAGTCCCTGCCACTAATTTACCTTGCGCGTCTACTAGACGGGCTCTGAGTCCTGTAGCCCCATGAAACAGACATTGCCCACAGCAAATCCAAACGTGTCCACAACAAATTCAAAAGTGGTAATTCCAAAGGTTAATCATTTAAACGTGGCAATCATATAATGCTACTGTAATTTCTTAATCTGATTAAGTAAATGTTAAAAAGTAAACAGGTTAATTGATGCATTCAAAAATACAAAGAAGTTATGAAGAGTAAATCACATTCATTGATCTGGGAGGACGACTAAGAATATGCCAGCATCTTCAATTGTTAGCCATCAGATTAAAATTTTAAATTAAAGGTGATTAATTTCGATGTAACTAGCACAGCCACTAACTCGCGACTGGAAATGCCAAAAAGTATCGGCTGAAAACAAGTGCTGTTACTCTCTTTATGAAGGAACCGATAGGGTTTCTGCATGCTTTAAACAGTTTTTTGTTTTGAAATTCTGTGTATAGAAACTTGCTGATATATTTGTTCCGGGCCTCATCTAACATCGGAGCCTTGTTTTTGTTTTTAATTTTAATTATCATCAATAGCTGATGAGAGCAGCATTTCGATTGATTATATTCCCGGCGTCCCAACCTTAAAATCCAGAGATCTTCCGACCTTCTTCCGCTAGATAGACACCAACTCACAGTACATACTTGATGTGTTCCTTAAGTCCTTTCAGTTGATTCGCGAAGCAGATTGGGTTCTTGGTAATTTTTTTGATGATCTCGAAAGCCAGGCTGTGAATTTAAAACCTCCGGTTTTACATGTTGGTCCGCTGCTTCCATCAAGTTTTTTGAACGGTGAACACGCCAAGGACATAAGTTTTGGAACGAGCATTTGGACCCAATATGACTCTTCCGACTGGCTGGATGCAAAGCCTAACGGTTAGGTTATATACGTTTCCTTTGGGAGTATGATTCATGCGACAAGAGCTCAGCTGGAGGAAATAGCAATGGGTCTGAAGGATAGTGAGCGAATAGTTCTTCCTCTGGGTTCTTCGTCCGGACATAGTCTCTTCAACATCTCATACTGCTTAGCCGACGGTTTCCTCGATGAGATCAAAACGCAGGGGCTCATTGTTCCATGGTGCAATTAGTTGCAAGTGTTATCCCATCCCTCCGTTGTGGGATTCATTACTCGCGGTTGAGAACGTTCAAAGGGTTTAATCCCACTTAATCATTTAAAAGTGGCAATTATATATTCTTCCAGTAATTTTTTAATGTGATTAGGTAAATGTTAAAAAGTAAACATGTTAACGGATGCCTTGATAAATGTAAGAAAGTTATGAACAATAAATCTGACCAATTGATTTTGGAGAATGACTAAGAATATGCCAGCATCTTCAATGCATAGGCATCAGATTAAGGTTTAAGGTTAAATAAGGTTAAAAGATCATTAATTGTGCCCATTGTCAATAGGTTTACGCAAGGTTAAATAAGGTTAAAACATCATTAATTGTGCCCATTGTCAATAGGTGTATGCCTTTCGGCTTAAACATTTTCTTTCCTTTCA
>JASDQU010736756.1:71512-104012 GCA_032191745.1 Picea mariana | reverse complement strand
AGAGCACCAACTCAAAGAGAGTTATTATAAGATTAGAAATAATCTTAGGTTTTATTATAAGATTATACTTGACCATATAATAAATGTTTGACGAGTCTATACCATTATCTTCAAAACTTTTGAAAAAATAGAGAAAATCTATCAAACCCACAATAAAAAATCATAGAACTAGAAAATGTCCATGATTCATCAAGTAAATGAACCTAGGGAGCCCCATTGGGCTCAAGACAAGCAGAATTCGATCACATCGCTGGGGTATTAGAGCTTTCTGGAGCATCCTTGCCTTTGACAACCTAGAAGACCCCTCCATGATTTTTCGCAAGCCATGGAACCATAGTTATCAACAAGCTAGACTAATGTTCAATATCGTCCAAGCATTGTTACAAGTTCTGAATTTCTTTCTCTTAAGACATCCTTCCCTATGCCACCATTGTTTTTATATGTGAGTATAAATCCACTGTGTGATAGAATTATTTTTCCCTATTTTTGGAGCAACCTAGATCATAAACAATGTCCCCTACATGTCCATCAACTATCTCGTCCCTAATCTAGGTGTTCCAAACTCTCATCTCAACTTCCAATGCTTGCATGGCCTCCTTATAAATCAGATAAACCTCGAACTGACAGTGCATGTCCTCCTATTCAAAAGCCAAGACAGTCCAAATATTCTTCTCAAATGCCAAAAATTTGAGTTTTTTTTAGTACCATGAAACCTCGAACAAAGCCCCACATAGAATCCTTTCTAAAACAACATTCAATCACCAAAATCCACCACATAATGTTTCCTATATCATACTTAATGAAGATACCGGAGAGCCACATAATGAAATCCATCTCAGTTCCTATCTCATACTTAATGAACATACCCGAGAGCCACATAATGAAATCCATCTCAGTTTTAGATTAGACCTTAAGCTGTCTCTCATGCATAGGCATAATGTCTTCCAGGGAGAGGCCATCCAAATAACTTTCGTCCATAAATTCCTTCATCACGAGTCTCTTCTTTTTGAACCAACACACCATACCCACCTTTGTTCTCAATTGATCGCCAACTGTCATGCTCATGTATTCCCTCGCTCTCCCACTCTGCATCATAATGCATCTGAGGCGCCCGGTGAGGAGAGGTGACGGGAGACGAGGTTGTAGATGAAACAACCTATATGTGGACATAATGTCACACCTCCCTAGCAGAGATCGGGTCGTCTCAAGCAAAGTGGCCATATAGCACGAGATCTGAGTAAATTTAATACATTGATTTAAACAAACTACACAATATAAAATAAAATATTTTAATGTATTGATTTTAATAATTATATAATTAAATTTTTTTCATTATATTAATTTTAATGTAATATAGTATAAAATAATTTAATTCGGTGGTGAAAGCAGTTGGTGAACCTYGAAAAGCTTACAGTTGAGGAAATCCTAAGTAGAGGAAACGCGTGGACAGTTGATTAAATCCGTGATAGCATGAAAACGTGKCTTGTCTAATACATGTAATTTCCAAAAATGTCTAATTCATTAAATATTTTTTTTTGAAAAATACAAAATTTAAGAAAAACATATAACTTCAAATATCAATATCCCCTATATTCATTAAATTAACTCCTAAAACCTAAGCGAATGAATCATTATGAACATGTTAATCACATGTAAAGGGGTTAACTTCTAAAAATAAGAATAAGGAAAAAACCAATAACGTAGGCTTCTCATTCAATGGAAGCTTATCGGTACTTCAAAATACTTTTGATAAAGGTAACATTCTTCCTCGTATATTGTTGACCTTAATTTCTTTAATATACCTCTGGTAAATATGTATTCCAAAGCACAAGAAGCCCTTTAGCTTTCAAACTAAGTAATGTTTCTGACGATATATGGCCTTAAATCTGGAAGTCATGAAAAAAAAAATTGTAATTCAAGAAGTTCAACGCACTAGTTTTGTGTTTTTTATGTTTCAGCCAGGAATATCTAGTCACATATATCTATTCTATAAGAGGATTCATTGTAAATTTTTATGACAAGGTTGATACCTGACTTTTGTTACTAACATTTTTTTGCCTTTCACCATTCCTATCATATGTATACACATTGCAGATTTTCTTTCCTTTCACCATTCCTATCATATGTACACACATTGCAGAATGTATCTGGAGTGCATATGAACATAACTTAACTTCATATTCATGTCCGATCACAAATGTGTTCGGATGCAATTAGATGATATATATAAAGAGAGTAAATACCCATAAGAACATAATGCAGTTGGGTAACTTATGAAAATCAAATTTACTCTAGCGTCTACAGCAGTAGCCAGGTCTTTCGCAAATTCACTGAATATAGACAATGCCTCATAAATTTATTTCAATAATTTTGTTCCATAAAAACATTATTAAAATTTTAAGTTTATAATATGTTTTTCTCTTTTTATTTATCCTATTTAAAATTGTTTCAAATATTCAAATATGAGTTCCAAAATATTCAATTAAAGTTATTTTCTTCATATTCGTATTGATGAAATTAGATTACTTTATCTTTTTTATTTAATTATCATGACTTTTGTTTTGTTAATATTAATAGTGATATTCATATTAAAAAAAATCTTTGAAAATCCTTTAACCTTCGATAATTTCACCAAAGTGCTTTGATTTTTCTCTAACAATCTCATTGATCTTATACTATTTTGATATATATTTAAGATATTTATTTTATTTCCACAGACAATTTATGAAAAATGAAATATCATATTGTTGTGTTTCTATGGGTTGTGGTATCATACAATGATGAACCATGTCCACCTCAGATGGATAGATTACCCCACTTTTTGTCCCTAACAATAGGGAAAGTATGATCCTTGGCCACCCTACCTTGGCTCTTGGGATACCACTTTCCATCCAAAATTTTCTTCTATCCGTCGTACAACTTATGGGGTTTTATCTCAACCTTTTCCATATCATCCATTGATAATGGAGACACCCATACACTAGCCACTAGTCCTCCTTGTTACATCCTAAAATGTTTCATCCATGGTGGAAAAACCACTTCACTCATGCATCCATCTATCCATGATTCGATGTGGATACCATAGTCTATGTGACAATAGAAGTTTTCTCAAAGAATCTTGTATAAACGAATGCTCCAATTGTTAGTGAATATTCTCTATTGCATGAGTTATTCATGGTGAGATCATTCATTGATGAACTTGTTGTGTATCATGAATGCAATTGGTTTTAGGTATTTTTTTTAAAATTTATGCTTTAATTCTTGTAACTATTGTAAGGTGTCATAGCTGAGAGAGTAGGGTTTAGGAAGAGAGAAACACCCTCATGATTGACAATATCATTTGTAGTAAGTTGTCTTAGATTTAATTATATAGTGTCTATTGGGTCCTTAAATCATATTCTTTTTTTCACTTTCCTATTTCAAATTTCCATCCAAAACCTATGCTTATGAACTATATTACACTCCATTTACCCTTTTTTCCATGATTATGTCTCTAACCTACAAAATGTTTATATTAAATAATATCCAAGTTAAATTTTCCATTCTATCATATTTGTATTATTGCTTATGGAGATTAATCTAAATAGTTATTATTTCAATAATTCACTACAAAATCATAGATTATATAGAAACTTAAATATATTTATTTAGCCACTAAATTTTTTATGTAGTAGAATCGTAATTCTACATGGTTGTGCTCACTCCAAATCAAGATTGTGGCTTCAATATTATTCCAAATAAGCACCCGATTCTCATCCACCTATCATCCTAGATCGAGATTCTGCCAAGTTAGAACTAGATCCAAGTCAAAGGTATGGTCAATGCATGAGAAAGTGGCATATTATGTGAGTTGGATCCATGCCAAATCAACATGAGGTGGCAACAATATTGAATATGATAATTTTCTGCATCATGAATTTCTCTATACGTGGGTTTATCAAATTCATTCCATATATCCAGGAAGCTTCCAAAACTATTATTGTGAACACATATGCGTTATTCTATAGTTAAAACTATTTTGAGGATCTGTGGGTGTCGGATTTCCAAGATCTTATTTTCCAATGTATATATATTAGTTATGAGAACCTTCACAATAACACTGGATATGATATCAAATTGTTCTACTTATGTATCATTGATATAATATTAATACAAAAGATATAGTTAATATTAATTACACGTGTCATGTGTTTTAGTTTTATAAGTTTAGTTCTATATTTTTTCTCAAGCGACATTCACTGAACCTGGAGGTCCCTTGCTCTCTATTCCCCCTGTTTGTCTCCCTCTGTATCCACCCCTTCCTCTCATTATCTTTCCACCCATGTTATATGTCTCCCTCTCTTCTTCCCTTCCTTTCACTTTCCTCTCTCTTCCCCCCCTCTCACTTTCTTCTCTTTCTCTCTCCCCCTCTCACACTCTCACACACACTCTATCTCCCTCCTCGTGCCACTATCTCTCATCTATCTCTCCTACATCTACCCCTCTCTCATACATTGACCACTCTCTCTACCCCCCTCTCTATTTTCCTTTCTCTCTCTCTCACACTCTCACACACTCTTTATTGCCTTACTATGCCTTTCTCTCTCTCCCTCCCACACACACTTTCTACCCCCTCTATATTTCTTCCTCTCTCTCTCCTTCCCACACTCTAAAACACTCACTCTCTACCTCCCCTTTTTTTCATCCTCTCTCTCCCACCCACACTCTTGCACACACACTTTCGATCCCCCATCTATTTCTTCCTTTTCCTCCCTCCCACACTCTCACAGAGACATTTTCTATCCCCCCCTCTATGTGTTCCGCTCTCTGTCTCCCTCCCACACTTTAACACACTCACTCTCTACCTCCATCCTTTATCTACCTCTATATACCTACCCTCTTTGTATATCTCTCTCCTCCTCCCACATTCTTGCACACACACTTTCTATCTCCCTTTAAGGTGTTTATATCTCTCTATCGCCCCTCACCTCTATCTCCCCCCCTTCCTCTCACAATCAGGATCACTCTCTCTCCACACCCTCCTCCCTCCCTCTCTGTCTCCCCATCCCTCTCACTATCTCTCTGCTCATAGTCAGTGTCACTCTCTCTCCACCCCATCCTTTTCCATCCCCCGTCTCTTTCTTGATCTTCCCTCCCCTCTCACACTCAAACATTCTCTCTCTTCCCCCTCCTCCCTCTATCTCTCTGCCTCCCTCGCACTATATCTCATCTCTTTCTCTCTCTCCTATACTCTCCCCCCATTTCTCTCTTTACATCTCTCTACCATCCCTTCCCTCTACCTCCCCCCTTCCTCTCACAATCATTCTCACTCTATCTCCTCCATCCCTCTCTCCCCCCCGTCCCTCTCAGTATCTCTCCACTCTCTCTCTCATACATCTACCCCTCCCCACTTTCTCTCTTCCCCTCCATCTCACTCTCCCTCTACCTGCTCTCATTGTCTCCCCCTCCCTGCCTCTAACACAGTCAAAAATGCCTTGTCCAACCACATCTCTTTATTTCCATTGGCCCCCTCTCACACTCACACATTCTCTTTGTACCCCCCTCCTCCCTCCCACTATCTCTCCTCTCTTTCTCTCCTACATCTACCACCTATTTCTCTCTCTCATTGTTAGTATCACCATAAATATCTCCCCATCCCTCTCTCTCCTTTACTCTCCCCCATTTTCTTCTTTATATCTCTCTACACCCCTTTCCCTCTATCTCTCCCCTTCCTCTCACAATCATTCTCTCTCTCTCTCCACCCCTTTCTCCCTCCTCCCTCCCTCTCTCACCCTCCCTCAAACTATCTCTCTACTCTCTCTCTTACATCCACCCCTCCCCACTATGTATCCCCCCTTCCTCTCTCTCTAACCGCTTTGTTTGTCTCCTTCTCCCTCCCTCTCACACACTCAAACACTCCTCGTCCAAACCCCATCTCTTTCTTGATTCGCCCCACTCTCACACTTACACACTCTCTATCTACCCCCCTCCTCCCTCAATCTCTCCCCCTACCTCATATTATCTTTTYTCTCTTTCTCTCCTACAGCTTGCACCTCTTTCTCTCTCTCTCATTTTTGTTAGTCTCACTATTACTATATTCCCCTCCCCATCTCTCCTATAATCCCCCCCCTTTTCTCTCTTTATCTCTATTTATCCCCCCTTTCCCTCACACTTAGTATCACTCTCTCTCTCTCTCCCTGTTGTTAGTCTCACTCTCACTATCACTCTCTCCCTGTTGTTAGTCTCTCTCTCTCTCTCTCTCTCTCTCTCTCTCTCTCCCTTGCTTCTTCCTCCCCTTTGCCCCTAGTTTTACCTCCCTCTCTCTCTATCCATCTAAAGGCTAGGCATGTGTCATAAGGAATAAAGGATATGTGAAACCGAGAAAAGTAGCATCACTTGTAAGGTGATTGTAAAGTTTTTTTCTTCTTCCAATGGATTACTTATACGAGTACCTGTATGAACATTACATTACCTAGACCATGAACTATACCTAGATCATCACCTATACCCCCTTGGCTCGATCTAAGCCTAGACATAACCTATACTCTACCATTAACCCGATACAAACCCAATACCTCAGTCTAGTATTCCTATACCTCTTGTCTTATAAGGATATTTTATGGATATGAACATTCACCTATGGTTTAATAATGATCTCACGTGATTTAATGATTATTATTGTATGTCGATTCTTCTTTTTCATTTTAATATAAGCATAATCTTGTAGTTGATTCAATAATATTTATTCACAATCCATGTTTGAATCCCTCTCTATATCCCACCATTTCAACTCTCTCCCTCTCTCCATCCATTTATTTCTCTCCCTCCTCCCTTCATTTCCCTCCCCTCCCCTCCCCCCCTTCTCTCTCTCTCCCCACTCTAAGTCTCATCCTCTCTCTCTCTCTCCTTGTTTCTTTCCTCCTTTCTCTTACCCTTTGTCCCTCCCTCCCACTATATCTACCCTATTTGTCTCCGACATATACCAAATCTTTCTCTCTCCCTGTTGTTAGTCTCACTCTCACTCTCTATCCCACCTCTCTCTCTCTAAGCCCCCCACTCTCTCTCTAAGCCCCCCTCTTGGTATTCCTCTCCCACCCTATCTCACTCTATTGACGGGCGAAATTGACCGCTCGTCAACTGGAGGGGTGGATCTGGTCCGGGGTTGTCTAAATAACCCAAGCCGTTTGGGATGATCCACTCCGACGGGTTTAACAGCTCCGTTGGCCGATCTAAGTCCTAGAAAAATGAAAGAAAAACTAAACTAAAGAAAAACTAATCTAAGTGAAAAGCAGCTACAACAAACTATATACAAATATAAAACATATATATACAGTTTACTAACTAATATCATACAACAATAATTCTACTTATTTAAATGTTCAGTTATCAACATCATTAAATCTCAATTATATATGTGAATTATTTACAAATTATAGATTTTAAATTGAAAACCTGCAAAAAATCATTTGTGAACTGTCCTATGACAACAAAGCTATTGTTTTTGGATTTTTACAATTTTTATGAGAAAGGGATAAAATGACAACTAACTAGGCTAAGCAATTTAATGTAACAATCCTAACTGTAAATCTGAACTATATAGATGAACAATGAAATGTGTTCAGATTACAAGAAATTTATATATTAACTAACTAATCGAATAACACTAACAAACTGACCTGTAGAAGCGCTTCCTATTTGTCCTGTTCACAGTACTTGATTTAGCTGTTTGATGGGGGAAACCCACACCAGATTTTCCACAACCTTCTCATAAATGGGAAGCAGCAACGCTCTTTGAATACAGATGACAAAACAAACAAGACATAAAACAACAACAATTTTATAATTTACAAATCATCACATTTAGATAAATCCTAGTGCGAAGATTAGTACATAACCGTTCATTCAACAAAGAAGATAAACCTCCTATTTGTTAAATTCAAACAGAGTAATTGTTGTGAGTAAAATGAGATACATCAAATATGGACAGAATTCAAATCATAACGCATCAACATGTAACAAATCTCGATAACTAAAGTAGTGAATGATGTGATTACAAATTAAAATGCACAAAACTTGAACGAAAGTATGATAAATTGAAAGCTAAAGCTGTTACAAAAGATCCACTTCCATTCGAGTCTGTATAATCATAAGTCCATAGTCTTTGTTCTCCCAATAGTGATGGCTTGTTTGCAAAAAAAAATGAGTATATAAAGGCCACAGGGTAAAACATCCCTGTGGGAATTATCAAACTGTTTGCAAAAAATATGCGAACAATCTCCCAAATCTCTATTTCTGCCTAAGACTAACAACTTAAAACAAAACTATATAACGAAAAGCATGTTCTAAACTACCACAGCATGTCCAATTTCCCATTGAAATTCATGTGTGCCTATAGGAGGACAGGAATAAATAATTTTAGATAATGTTCAGTTGTAAAATCAACAAAAATCCAACTTTTATGACTATCTACAAAATCTCACGATTCTGTAGCTGGTCATATTTACAAACAAAATCGTTTTAAATGAATCAAAATAATAACAAGAATGTAAACAGTGAATCAAACAACTCTTAATTACTAATTCAAAACAAGCAAATCATTCTTGGTAAAACAAACCAAATCTTTTATGCCAATTCAAAATAAACGAAATCATATTGCATTAATCGAATGGTAACAGGGATGTATGTCAAAGTACTTTTTTATTACCAATTCAAAACAGACAGAATCGTTTTGACAATTCAAAATCAACGAAATTGTTTTTGAATCAACAGATTATATTCTATTTATCAAACCAATCTTTGATACTAATCCAACGCATACACAAACGATTATGCCAATTCAAGACATACATAATCGTTTCTGAATCAAACCAAACAGAAAATAAATCAAACTAACTCAGAGCCAACACAATCGTTTATACTAATTCAAGAACAATAAAATTGTATTAAATCGGTTCAATCAAAACAGAACCATATTCGATCTAGCAAACAAATCTTTTGTATTGATTCAATGCAAACACAATTCAAAACAAAATCATTCTTGGTAATTTGAAAATAACAGAATGGTTTTTGAATCTATTCAAACAAAACAAAAATAATTTGGAGCAAACACAATCGGGTATGCTAATTCAAACCAAATCATTCAAAAATCGATGTTGAAATAAAATACCTGGGTTGTAGGAAAACGATTCAGTCAGGATAAATTTGAGTTAACAAAGGTAGTAGCTGCCTCAACATTTTTGAAGACGATAGGACCCGTGATATTTTGTTTCTTATCATAGGCTTGTAGCCTATCATTTTCCTTTGACAACACAGTAACCCATTCCTCCAAGGATTTAATTTTGGATTGCAACAGAGGAACATATGTGTAGTAATGTTCCAGCCAAGAGTTGCATTGAGTGCGTTGTTGTTGATCGGGCCAAGCCACTACAGGTGAGGGTTCTTTTAAATTACCAGGGGTTCCACTGTCAAACTTAATTCCTGGGAAGTTAGGGTCATCCTTGAGGCACAGTGGAAGGTTGGATACGTAATCATAGGGTTCAATAGAATAGAGGCCTTGTGAATACGGGTATTCTTCGGCCAAAAAGCGTTCAATCTCAGAGTCCGAATCTTTGCTCAAAACAATAGGCTTCTGGTCTGTGTTTTGTTTGGGCTTGTTCTGAGCACACCTAGATACCCATCGTGCAATATTCTTTCCCTTACTAATGGCATCGGTATTACCCTTGCCCTGCTTCCTTACAGGCCTCTTAACAGTCTTAGTATTGTCTCTAGAACATGGGTCGGCCATGGTGTCGGGTAGGTCAATGTTGGGGCAAGTCGAGGGTTTGGCAACAGGTAGGAGGGTAGGAGGTGGCATGGTAGGCCCAACAAGGGTCTCAGTGACCATGGGCTTGTCCACTTGAACACATTCAGGAGTGGCAAAGCCATTCCTTAATAGGAAGGCTTGTCAAAGTCACCACTAAGCCTCAAATGATAAACGATAACGATTTTGTTCAAGCAGTGAGGGAAGAGGCTGGAATCAGCCTTCTCCCTCTTAAATCGTTTCGACATTTTATACAGACTGCATAGGAGGTAGTGAGGCATATTCAAATGGAAGTCTATGAAATTCATAAGCAACCGGAGATAGTAAATAAACACTAAACCATAACAACCTTCGCAAGTCACGAATTGCTTAACAATGGCTAATAAATCATGCCACCTGGACTTAAGGGCAGTGACAGGGATACCTCTATCACAACTGACAATTTTCCTCGATGTGAATAGGAGCGGCCATGGCACTTCATCCACCTTCGAATTCTTAAACCACCTCTGCCCTTTAGCTAGTAAACCTGTGGCTATACTGAGGAATTCTTTGTTTAATTCCAGTTGGATGTCTCCAACCTTAGCCCTGCATCTGTCGAATGTGAGGGCAAACTGCTGGGCGACCGCAAGGTTGAAACCCTCAAATTTTTGGATGAAAACTAACCAACCATTATTCTCCAATTCCTCACAAGAGTTGTCAAATAGCAACAACGTTTGGACGCCATTAGGTTCTATGCGCACTACAAGTGCCATGGGAGAGAACACACAGTCGGTAGGGTAAACGGTGAGGGGGGTTGGACAGGGTATACGCAACATCGAATGCTCACAGGCTTCCCCGAAACAAACAGAGGTAGCCCAATATGCAAGACAGACATTAATGCCTAAGTGTGCAAGGGTAGTGGAATAAAATGAACCATGCAAAACATTCATATCGAAATGTACAATCAACGACACTATGGTGATTCAAATTACTATTGGTGTGTGTTAAAAACAATGTAAACGACATGCCATACAAATAACCATTAGTAACCATGACAAGTCGATCCGAATAGCATTTGTATGATTTAAAGAGAAACAATATTTCGAATATAGCACCAAGGATTTGATCATAAAATTTATGTGTTGTATGAAACCATTGCACCATGGGTCTAATCAAAGACAATAGAACATCAAACCACCATTGTATCAAGGATTCAATCACAATCACTAGAATACCATTGCATCACAAACTTATAAAATGAAGTCATATTAACAAAAAATGCAAAGTGAGTAAAGGTTTGGTGTCTTTCCAACTGTATGACCATTGTTGAGTCAGAGGTGAAATGACCATATAACAAGATTATTCGTAATAATCCGGTGACGATTTTAATGCCATCGACATGAATTTGAACTCAAGGTTTTCATGCTTGCAGTTGTGAAAATAAAACGAAAAGGAGGTGTACAAATGTGCAAGATAATCATGTCGTTTTATTTAAAATATCGCGATGAGTATTAAGGGTTCAAAAACACTTGTGTAGGCAGCTTGTAAGGAAAAGATAAAAAATGCGAAATGGCTGCCAAAACACTCTCAAACAAGCCATCTGTATCCCATTATATATTTACCTCTTTCATCTAACCCCCACTCTGTCACTCCTTGTATCCCCCTTTCTCCCACACTCTCCCCATCATGATCTCTTTTCATATATATAACCCCCCTTCCCTCTTTCCCATCCCTTCATCTCCCTCTACCCCCCTCTTTTCCCCCTCTTCCTTTGACTCTCTCACTCTCACTATCTCCCCCCATGACCTATACCATGACATAGAGATAGATATAGAGTTATATGTTGACCTAGAGATTGACATAGACCATGACATAGACCCCCCATACTCTCACTCTCTCAATCTCTACTCCCCCCGCACCCCCAGACATATACCTAGACCATGACCTAGACCACGACATAGACCTAGAGCATGACATAGACCTAGAGCATGACATAGATCTAGAGCTATATTTAGATGATGACCCAGATATTGAATTAATCCATGATCTAAATCATAGCATAGAGCTAGATCTATATTTAGACGTTCACCTAGAGATTGAGAATGCCCAAAATAATGAAACCTATCATAAATTGTTGTTTTTACTCTATTACTAATTATCTTTAACCTATACATATATTGATTAATCTGCTCACATAAAGATTATTACTTCATATATTTTTGAAATCAAATCTCATGCATACTCTACTAGCCTCAAGGAAATTCATATTAACAAATAAAACAAAATGTAAATGAAATGAATGCAAATGATGTTCTCTTTGCAACACATTTTCTAATCTCCACCCCTTCATACAAAATATATAATATAACCCTAATCATAATATGATCTAATCCGACAGTCCAAAGGGAGCACATCAATATCACATATTTATGCGTCAAACAACCCTTTCAATTTAGGTGTACTGCAATCTCATGATGTTTGGGCCTACAAAAATTTCATTGCAATCTCACTATCTTTATGCCTCCAAATGGTCCTTTCAATTTGGGTGCACTACAATCTCATAATCTGTAAGCCTCGAAATTGTCATAAGGTCCATTTCAGTAGGATCCATTCCTCCAAATATCTTGTCACCAGATCCAGAGTTTGACATAGACCATGACCTAGACCACCACAAAGAGATAGATCTATATTTAGATGTTAACCTAGAGCTTGACATAGACCATGAAATAGAACCCCATAACTCCATCTAATCCTAGGCATAAATTATACTCAATCCTTAACCCTATCTTAATTCGAGCCATGAGTGCACCATGCATATACCTTGTGTACAACCCTTGCAGCCACATCATGCACATCTTGGTTCTCTAACCATTACTCTATCCATGAAAAAACTTTCAATCCTAACCCCTTAAGCCTTACTTGTCCCCATACTCCTATACATATTTATTCATAAAGAGGTTTGGTGTATATTAAATGCTATATTCATTGCATGAAGAACACACACTGAGTTGGTCATTTATGCTCAGCAGGAATGCACACACATTCCTAGAGAATGCATGTGCTTTAGTGCACATGCATTCTAGGAACATGTGCACATTATTGTTGGGAATGTTTTGGTGCCAAGAACACCCCACCTCATCTATCTCATGCTTGATAAAAAACCACGACATCTTCAGAAAAAAAATAGCCCGCAAAGACAGGTTCTACCTATTTTAGTGTTCTTGTTAGATTTATAAATACTTTTGTGCTATTGACAGACCAATGCAAGAAACTTTGGAAGAAAAATTTGTCAAGTGAAATTAGAATTTTTTTTTGTATCTAATTGTGTCTTCCTGGAATTGGATGACAAATTTGTCCAAGGGCAATTGGAATTATTTTTTGTATCTTCTTGTGTCTTCTTGGAATTGGAAGAATAATTTGTCAAAGTGCGATTGGAATTGTTGTTTGTATATTCTTGTCTCTTCTTGGACTTGGAAGATAAATTTGTGCAAATGCAATTGGAATTGTTATTTGTATCTTCTTTTGTCTCCTTTTAATTGGAAGAAAAGTTTGTCCAAGTGTAATTGGAATTGGAATTATTAGATGTGTCTTGTTTTGTAATACAAAAACAAATTTCTTCACTTGTTTTTTCCTTATTAAATAATACAAAGACTGATTTGTGGTGGGTTTGTGGAAGCCAATTATTATATTTAAACATGGGGAACCACCAGATTCGAGAAAGAAAGTCATCTAGAAAAAATAAACTGACCGAAAAGGTAGAAGAAGAAATAGAAAAATCAAAGTTACATATGTCAAAGTGTAGGATTTTAGAAGAGGGAAATACAATTACTACAGAAGTAGATGTTGCTATTATTTCTCCTCCATGACCATAAGCAAAGCAAAAGAGTTTATTAGAGAGAAATCCAACCAATATCTCATCAAGACATTTTTTTGTGGATGACCAGATGATGGAGGATTTTGTTGGAGATGATTATACAATGGATGAAATTAGAGAAGGAGTTGTTGTACAACATTGTGGTGAAGAAGGTCTTGTGGTGCAATCTCTTGTTGAACAGTCAAATGTTCCATAAATTAGACAATCCCATGTCCACTCTCCTCCCACAATCGATTTTTTAGTGATTGAAGGGGAAAGAACTGCAATATTCTTAACTCCACAATAGGAAGTTCAAGAGTCCCAGAATAGGGGTTCATCATCCCTACCTAGTCTAACACACCCAACCCATTAAGTACCTTCTTAAGGAATGGGGCATCAAAATTTTTCTTTCCTTAAACATCTTGAATACTATGTCTGAGGTATTCATGCTCTTATACTCACCTGTAGTGTCCTAACAACTGCTACCATGTTCAAATCCATCCTTTATCTCGCAATATACGACCTTCCAAAGTTCTTCGGGAATTATTAGTTGAGAGCCAGGTGGAATCCACATGGGTCCAAATCAATCATACCAACTTAAAATTCCTACCTCCCACAGGGAAGGTCCGTCTATCATGCAAACCAACGACATGACCTCATTCTCATCTAACACACAAGCTAGAGGAGAATTCGACATTCGATGCTTCGATGTTGAACGTCCCTTTTCTTGAATTCCTGAACTTTCAAAATCCTTCCATGTAGATCCAACCTTCACCCCTTTAAAATTATCCTCAACACCACACTCGGAACCTCCGTAGTCCCAAAGTTCTAGAATCCCGAAGGGTCCACTATCACATGTGGTCTTGTAGTAGATACAAGGGAAAATACAGGTGGTTCCCTCATACTCCTTTTTCCAAATGGGCTAAGTGGTGAGTGTGAGGTGTGATACGTGGAAAATAAGAGATGACATGTGGCCCCTTCAATGAGTGACACATGTCACGTATTAATTGACATATAGGGTCTACGAAACGCACAAATCGATGTGACATGTGGCATTTTAATTGTGGGTTGACATCGCCATGGATCAATTCATTATTCCACATCACTCTGGAATGACAACCTTCCAATCCCTTAAATCCCACGATCAAGGTGTTTCCATGTAACCCTTGTATCTATGGCCTATGTTACTTCGTAACTTCAACATTTAGGGAATCCGTGGTGTCACTTCCTCCTTGCCCCCAAAGTGGTCAATGTTGGGATGAACATGGTCTATATCTAACGGTCATGGGAGATCCTGAAACATCCTCAAATATATGTCTCTTAACAATTCACAAATTTGGTATTCAGGTACTCCAGTCTCTTACCACCCCCTTTCTCCCGGAATGGTCAACATTGGGCTAAAATTGGTATAAATCCAATGGCCAGGGTGGATTCTGAAGGATCCCTAGAACTACAGTCCACGTTTATTTGCAGCTCCAACATTCAGGATGTTTAATGTCATGACATTGTCGTCCTCCCGAAGTAAGACTTGGACAAAGTGTTGACTACACTTTGGATACAATGGATAGGAGGAATCTCGATGTATTCTCAAATCAATGTTTCACGTCACTTTGTAACTTCGACATTCATAGGTTTCCTCACCTTGAACCACACTTCCTTCCATATTTTTTAAATATGAACACTCGAAGAACTCTGATTAACGATCCGCATGCACTCTACAATGGGTAGTCGAGATACACTACATCCTTCAGAAGCTCTCGACCCAAAGCGCCACATTCCTTAGATATCCCAGAGTGTCAAACTATGAACCACACTTTATCCATCGCCACGTGCACTTGAACCCAACGACCATGATTTTCTTCCAGTGTGTCGAACTTTCATGCTCTTGTGATTGTATTTCTATTTTGTTGGAGAACCTAGCTTCCAGATAACCGTTGATATGAGGACCACATGTCCCTCTGCTACCAATGACCTAGATTAATTTCAGGCTTTGGAAATTTGGAGAACTAGCCTCCTTTTCAATGAACACAAAACATCCTCTGAACTCGTGCAGTCCGAAATACTCAAGGTTTTAACAGTCACGTTTCTTCTCTAGACCCAATGATTGTGAAAGAAATTGGTTCCTCCCGAATGTATCTCATCCACTCGTCCTCCAACTACATGAATCCTCCCTTTTGAGACCTATATCTCATTATATTTCCTGATCTTGAGACTTAGAAACGACTCTCATGCACTCCTTTTTCTCGCTCACCTTGAGAACCTTTTAGTGCTTCACTAAGTGTTGGCCTTGCACACGATGCATGGGTCTCTCCTTGTATATTTTATACTTAGACAATTATATGTTTATTCCTTGCACCAAAATTATAGAAGAGAAACAATTTGAAAATTATAGAATATCAAAGGTTCATTCCTTCAACTATAAAATGCACGCACATGAATATAACTTTGAAATGAGATAACATAACACTACCTAATTAACTCAGAGATAATTAAAATCAAACATTCAAAACATGCATTTTAGTCTAAGTGCACAGGGTAAATGAAACACTTATCTATTTCATTTGATATCTGACCAACTAACTGTGGGTGTTAGCCTCTCCATCGAACCATAGGCTCAGAGGAATTCATTCTTATCACTATGGCCACCCCCGTGCCAAGCCTTGATATCACAAGGGAACCTTTACATTTTCGTAGAGGTTCTTTATCTGTAACAATATTTACAAGGTTTATCAAATGATCCCTCAACATCAATCTCACAAACTTATGCTTAGGTCTTGTCTTCTACAAATTCTCAAAGATCCTTTCTGTTGATATATCTAGTAACTAGAACAACTTATAAATATTCCATTTCTTCTTCTCAGCTGGAGATTCTCACGTGCTCTTCCTCTTTTCTTCTACATATCCAGGTCACACCTTCATCTCGGTGCATCCCCTTTCTGTTGTCTATATTCATGTGTATTCTTGCACTCCTTTCTCCTCTTCAGGAAATTTCTAGACATGTCCTATTCATTTTATCAGAAGGAAACTCAGATCGGTCCAGGCCTATATAAAAACCTGTACCCTTGTGGTACTTCAGGCTAACAATTTCTTGTCCCTTCAGTGAGACCCTCTATGCCTCTATTCATTGAGTTAGTTGATTGATCAACCACCAGTCCATTTATTATTAATGGATCTCTACTTGGGATGAGGATGAGGCTGACTATTTCAGGAAGGAGATAATTTGGAGTCATTTTGTCACAATGAAGCCTCTCCAAAGTTTCCTTACACTTTCCTCTAGTGATATCATGGCTAGTACTTCAAGGATTCACCCTCCCCATAGTCATTCATTGGTAATTTAAATAATAATACATTTACATTGTTGCCATGCCATAACATGGTAATCATATTTAATGATTAATTACAACGTCGAGGAAACTGGGGTGTTACAATCCCCTCCCCCTTAAAAAGGAACATCGTCCTCAATGTTCTTTCTCACTAGCACATGTCAATCCTTTGTCATTCATTCGCTTCATCAATATTGATCCTCTTTCTTTGTGAGTGATAAAATATAGATAGGAACAACAACATGATGGAAAAGGCTATAGCCAACTAATAAATGTATTCGCACGAATGTTACATATTTATAGTACAATGGGTGATGCCACCTCATAGAGAGATTTTCTCTAGATCCTAAAATCATGCATGATGACTAGGCTAGGAAATATTAACTAACTCATTAGTCATCAATTGAGGATATATTACTAATATCCTCAATGAATAATACAATCATAGGTGACAATTAGACTTAGTGATTGGTTAAGGTAAGCCATATGATAAAATTCCCCCCCTCAATAACAAGTTCTATCAATGAAGAACTACCTGAAAAACCATCAATTTGGATGTTGAATGGTTCATCTAAAATGAACTGAAAGAGAGTTGAGATAGGGAAGTGAACAATTGAAATATTTGAACATTCCCTGATTGCTTGACAATTCGATCATTTTGCCAAGTATAATGTCTTCTACTAATTCATGAACATATGGTATCACGAGTCTACTATTAGTGTATCAATGAGGTGCTCTATGAATATGTTTCTTGGCATAACCACTGATGAATTGATATGATGTATATCATGGTTTTTGTATTACCAATAACCATTTTTGACACTTTTAGGTGTCCAACAACATCCCAATGTGTAATGCATATGATTTATGGAAAAAAAGTGAAAACGTGGTGAACAGAAAAGTGCTCACACAAGAATGCTTGCATGTATTTAACAACGTGTTAACATTTTTATTTGATATGCTAATTTAGTGCAAGGTGGGAGTTACAAAAATTGTGCATGGATTCCTGGGAATGTGCAGTGATTCCTTCAGGGAAATTTTTATAAAAAGTGTATGGAGAGTTTATCTAACCAATAGACTGTGTTGTGCATTTTTGAGTAAAATTGAGCAAACTTGGAACAAAATATTAGGGATATATTGACAATCACTATCCTCGCTTTGTCAGTGTGGCCTTCAATTTACTCCATGTATGTATTTTGATAGAATTTCATTTTATTTTAATTTTATAATTTGTTAAAATGATTAAAAAATAAAACTAAATTTAATTTTCCCTTATTAAATTGCGCCACACTTAATTAATATGGATCCTAGAGAAAACCCAAATCCAACATCAGTAAAGTAAGGCATACCAAACACCCACAACCAATAAACATAAACATGGAAATTGATGTAGCTTTGAAGTCTTTTAGAACCCTTATAGAAGACTTACCAAATACGAAAGAGACCTCACAATTATCACTAGCGAGCTACCTAGAACCCATTGTATCTTCCATTGTAGATTCCAAAGGTCAATTAACTAATAGTTTGTGACATCCCCAAAAATAAAGTTTTTTTGAAATTCAAAATGTGTTGGAAAACTAATTCCATTTTTAGTAAATTTGAATTTGGAATTTTTTTTCCATTTATGGCAATTCCAAATTTCGAATTTGATAATTGTAATTAATTATTATGACTTTTGGATAGAAATCTAATTTGACCCAACTAACTATTTGACTATGACACTTGTATGAAAACAAAATATTTTATATTGATTGCAGGAGGACAAATGGAACAACCATGTTAAAATCAACTGACCATGACTCCATGAGTGGGGAACATGATGGAACTACCTTTGGGCTAATTGTTACAAGTGGAAAATCAGAGATTTGGCCAATGGAAGCCCCTAAAAATCAGGGATATAGAAAGCTTCCAAAATTCCCAAGGGGGAAAGAAAGACCTAGGCAAAAAGGGATTTTTTGGTTAAATAGCATATGTGAGGAGGCAGGACGCTACCAAGTACACTGGGAAAAGAGACTATTGTTTTTCACTTTCTTTTATGAACACTGTTGATTGGGTGTGAGGCAAGGGGATTCTATTGAAAAACTGAAGGAAATCACTGAAGTGGAGTTTTTGAGTTAGCCCTCATGGACTCATGGTCAGGCTAAGGGGTGCACCGGGAAAGTAATTTGGCTGTTCGGTTCTACGGTTGGGAGGAACATGGTTGTTCCCGTTGTCTTCCCGCGACTTGTTTCAGATATGTAAACTCTCCTCTCTATTTAAATGATTATATCTATTTGTTGTAATGCATCTATTTAAATGATCACATATATGATGTAATGAAACTGTTGTATCTAAATTGAATTAATTATATCACTATAGAGTGAATTAGTTACAGATGTAGCGTAATCCTTAAAGTCTGTATGGACCCAATAACCTGGGTGAAATTTTTTGAGTTATATGATTATGTGAAGTCCAATTCTCCTACAGAATAGTTGGGTAAATCTTTTTCTGAAAATTAGTTTTCCTGAGTAGCCCTTTATGACTGGATTAATGTTGGTATTAAAGTTAGAAGCTATTGGATTTTTTCGTTTTAGGACAATCGAATGTATGGATGTGTGTAAAGTCTATAAGTAACCCATTTTCCTATAATTGGATTTCTATTAGCACAAAAGTATTTCCTGTACATCGAAATTTCTGGTATAAACCATCTAGGCACGAACAGGTTGAAAAATCACTTTTCATGTATATATATAAAGAAAGTATATCTATGCAATTACCAAACTCAGAACCATAAATTTAATTGGAACGCTATCTAACACTTACCATGGTTTTTAAGCCTTTACAAACTAATATATTTCCATGACATATCGATATCACATATAGACCAGTATCTATCTAAATTACTATTAGCAGGCATGATAATGAAATCTATAACCTATTGTCTACATAAGCAAATATATTTACATATGAACATATTAATAAGGATTTGTTCCTGGGCTATGAGTATAATGAATTCTCGACAGACATGCAACCATAGTTATAAATAAAATGGATGGGAGTTGGAATACCCTAACTAACAGATCAACCGATACACTTCATTCAACATGTATCGAATAGTAGACTAATGGATTTCATTAGCCCCTATATTGAAACAGAATAGGCCAATGGCATGAGCAGAGCCGAGTTACCTAAATAACAAGTAGAGTATAAGAAAATCGAAAGATAGTCATATTGACATGGAACATCATTCCAAGTAATATTCGGCCAGAAATCTCTTTCTTTAATTAAATAAAAGAGTGTATTACATATTTTTCCAGATCTTAATTCAATACAGGCTTGACACTAAGCAAGAGATGGCATTGTACAATTAATAAAAGAAAAAAAAGAAAAAAAAGTTACCCCAAGGGTTTACTCCAAGAAATTATACAATGGACAAGAACTATGCATAACGGAGTTAGTCGAATCACGAACACCTCAAATTATGCTAGAATCTGTAGAATTGGCCTAAGGGGTGAGGGTTCGGAACATGAATACCTTTGGCATAGGAGACGGTGGCAGGTATCTGAGGCTTGTATAGATGGAGTCCCTACAAGAAAATGAAACCTGTAAACATTAGTCTTTGTTAGAAACTTAGGTAACAAAAGAAAATTAATTGTAATAAAACGATGAAAGTTAAACCAATAATTTCCTTCCCAGAAAAATACTTATCTTATGATGCATGGTTTGAATCCTTTTCCCATCGTCATTGTCTATTTATAGGTTCAAGCCGAGGAAGGAAGGTGAGGTACAATCTATGATGGGTCCTCGAAAGAATAAGGCCCATCATTAGTGATGGTAATAAGTTTTTCCAAACCCCTCTCTTAATATTTAAGAAATATTGAAAACCCTTAGTTTGTAAACTATACAGAGTTACCACAAGAGGAATGCAAAAATAGTAACACAAACTTTTTGCATACAAAATATAAATATGATTAAAAGTTAGATTAAATCAATCTTGAACCAAACTGTAACAAGTAAATAAAGTTCAACAGTAAGATCAGTGTCATCGAGCTATGATATTCAGATTGACGGAAATGATTCACTTCCCACCAAAGTGACAAGGGTTCATTCCAAGACCCGAAATACCATGCTGTGGGACTCCCTATAAATTGAATGAGGTATCACGGAGACAGAAGAGGGTAAATAAAATAACAATAGTAAAGGCCAGCCGAGAATCTGATAGATTTACAGAGTATATAAACAGACGGAATATAAAATACTACCCTACCAACAGAGAGATTCCCCATCGATGAACTATACATAGGGCCAACATATTCCGAAGAGATTCTTTAAGGAATACGAGAATAGTAGTAACGAAAAATGAAGTGACAGATATACCAAGTCTTAGGTATTTCTCAGTGAGACATAGGATAAGAACTATATCCTCCCTCTGTTAAATGAAGTCTTAATAGAGGGGTAGTGTATGTTATCTAGTGACCCTAACTTTGAAAGACCCAATAACTACTACAGAGAACTCTCAAATTTCTAATCAAAGGAAGAACACAACAGGAATAAAAGACACGATGGTAACTAATACAGAAATAACATACTTAAAAAGTCTTTCTGAAATTTCACCTCCATACTGTTATCTATCTCAGGATTGTGTTAAGGAAGAGCTCACCAGTGTTTTTCGAACCATTCCATGAACTACACCATGGAAACAACCACCATCCCTCCTTGTCTTCGCTTCTAAAAAAAAAATGTGGTATGCAGAACCTCTTCGAAAAAACTCTGGAATGAGAAACTGTGAACTTACTCCAACCCTAATCGGTGCATTGACGTCTCGTAGTAAATGCAGGGAGTGAAGAGGATGACTAGCCATGTGACAATGACAGGGTGAGTGTGACGCTTCGGGTATGGAGCCCAGTAAACATAAAGAAATTTAGTAGGACGACCATTAATGTACTACAGAGCTTTAACTACTATGAAAGAAAAAACCCCTCTTCCACTTAAGAATATCTCGATTGGACACTGTCACGACTTAGGTTAACATTTTATCCCCCTCTGTGCTAGTCCGGGATAACAGTCAGATCATAGTTGTCAAGATTTCATTGGAATTTGGGTCTAGTACTTTCATTACCCTTTCAACCCCGTTTTCAAGAACCAAAACATAACCAAGACTTGGTAGTTAGGTTAACTGCCTAGTGTAAAGGAAAAGAAAACCGACTCCATGTCCAGTTTGAATGAGAACTAGTTAAAATTTCTAAGATAACATCTTTAACTGAAACTGCACGCGCGCATGGAGCTATGTGTTAAATTAAAATGAGTTGTAACATGTATTATAAAACTACCCTTGCATGCGTGACCTATGTGTATTTGGGTAAAGATTAAAGGTAGAACGGGGCATGCTAAAGACCTTGAGGATCTCCCTTATAACCTTTCTTATAGTGATATAGATAGGATATCTTGTGGCAAGAAGAAGTCTAGAGGTTTATAACAAGGTTTTGTTTTAAACAATTAGCAAGGTTTTATTACAAAATTTCTTAATCAAATTGACAACAGAGTCGCGTAACTAGGAGTTTCTCCTTCTTCTCCCAAGAAACTTTTATAAACATTTTTTTTTTTTTTTGTGACAAAATGAGGTTCATTACACAATTTTTATTAGAGGGATATAATGTATGAATATTATAGGACATATCTATATAAAAACAACTTAGATACATAAACATTTGAAAAAAAACATCGATAACATTAATTTTTAAACCAAGAACTGGAGTAGAGATATCAGTCACAAAGAGATGCATTTGTATGGGCTAGTGCACCTACCAACCATTTTTAGACAATTGGATGAATAAGTGGGTTATGGAATTTGAAAAACCTTCTTGCAATCATAGGGAGGTGCCTCTATATTTCCTTATAAAATTATGGGAAGAGTTTGTGTTAGCGTTCCTTGTCAACTACTTCGACATTGGTAAAATACAGGATCTGGGTTGTGCGTCTACATATGATAGAGAAAATTCTAGGGATGACCCATTTGTTAAAATATTGTAACGTCGAAGAATATTCTAATTATATTTGAGTTATTATTTAAATATCAAATCCCCTTTTGTGGATTGATCATGTTGGTTATTGTATCAAACCGAATCCCTTTTTTTGGATTGGTCAAACCATATTTATATGGTGGTATTTGAGAAGTCAGACCCTAGTCTTTATAAAGTGGTTTTAACCACTCCTAGACGAAGTTGGACCTACTAAGTGAATATAAATAGCCCTAAAACCTCCTCAACTATTATTTATATGTGAGTATAGTGCCTCAGTTATACACACTCGCACTCATTCATATATTGTGCATATCTTGAAGGAAGTTGCAGTTGCAGGAGAAGGAGAATACATGTGCATGCTAAGTATTGGCTTATTCTTGGTGTATTGTTTTTAGTCTTGGACTCATATTGGCAATGTATTATTGCGGAATTTTTGCTACATTCTCTCCCTCATCAAGGTTTCCCAAGATAAAATGTTGTGTACCTTGTGATTGTGATTCTTTCAGTGATCCTCTCTATGATGTTGTTTTAAAAATGCATTGAATGCTTGTGTAATTTGGAAATAACCTAATAAAAACATTAAACTTAACATGGTATCATAGCTTGAATGAATAGAGAAGATTTCACTCGGTATATAAAATTGTCATTGTTTCCATATAAGGAAATTAGGGATTTTTTCGTGGAGAGGAATTTTTGAGCAAAAACTATCTTGGGAAGTGTGCCTTGCAATAGTGCATATTTTGGTAGCTTGAGAGAACTTTTTCAGTGGCTAGATTCTTTGGAGATTGAAACTCTAGTTTTTGTAGGTACCGGAAAACCAGGAAACCAGAACTAGTACTAGAATTAGCAATACAATTATTTGTAGGTCAAGTTTGAATGGGTAAAACTTGGAATTTTTTGAAACAGTTGGCTCCAGCCAACTCACCTCAGCCCAATGCATCTTCTAGTAAGTTCAGATTCATTTTATGAGCAGTTTCATTTTCCATTCATTTTTCTAGCTTGAGGTCAAGATGTCTCGAAGCACCAAGCTTGTTGACAAGCTAGAAGGTGTGGAAATTTTTTGTTCCTAGAATACAAAATTGGAGTCATTCTTGAAGATAATTACCTTGCAAAATGCATAAAATAAAATGTACTGGAACACGAAGAAGATGAAGCCAAAGACAAGTATAATAAAGATATGATTAGGGCCAAAATAATAATTGCAGATTCCATTAAATACCAATTGATCCCTCAAGTGTCTTATAAGAATAATAAAAAATATATGTTTGATTCCCTATCTAGAATGTATGAAGGAAATAACATCAACCAGAAGATGAACTTGAGAACCCAACTCAAGAATACAAAGATGTAGAAAGGAGAAACAATTCAAGACTATTTCTCTAGGGTTTCTCAATTCGAGGAACATTTAGAAGAAATTGGAGACAACTTAGATGAACATGAACTCATAATGACAAATCTTAATGGTATCAAAATACCTTGGGATGCCTTCATCCAAACTATTTGTGCAAGAAAAGAGAAACTGCAATTTGACATCTTATGGGAAGAATTTGTTCAAGAAGAAGCAAGATTAACCAACCGAGAAGTCGCCCTATTAAGAGATGAATATAAATCCCTAACTACTCATGATAAAGGAGCAAATAAAAAGTCTCATATCCAAGAGGAGACCCACTTTCATAAAGAATCTCAACCTCCAAAGAGATTCCATAAATATCATAAGGCTCAAAGAAAGGGAAAACATTTCTTTTCTTATCAATGTTATCATTGTGATAAGATACATTGCTAAGAATTTTCCTTCCAGAAGGGAAGAATACAATAAGAGAAATAAAAAAAGACATCATGCCCATGTAGCTTAAGATTATGAGCTTCTCAAGAAGTTGATTAAATAATAGATTGAAGATTATGTTTTTTTTTCATCCCTCTCGGTATCTGTGACACCCAGAGAGGATACTTGGCTCATAGATAGTGGTGCCTCTAAGCACATGACAAGTCAGAAAGACATTCTCTCTAGTCTTACAGAAAAATAATTCCCCCAAAAAGTTTAACTTGGATATGATTATCAGTACCCTATCAAAGGAATGGGAGAATCCACCTACAAACTTGATTAAATAACTCAAACAAGAATGAAGGATGTACTTTATGTACTAGGTTTGACAAAAAACTTACTTTTTATCTTATCTCTAGATAAGAAAGGTTTCAGGGTTGCATTCATAGATGGTGAAGTTCTTATGTGAGTTTAATTCATTATATATGTATTTAATCTATGCGTTTATATATCCAACATAAATTATGCGTTTAATTCATTATATATTTGTTTATTTCCCAACGTCGTAGTGTGACGAACATAACCCACTCTCGAACTATGAAAAACCTATTCCAATGTCATAATGTGAAAAAAAATACCTTTATCATAATTTGATGACCATAACCTTATGATGTCATGGGATGAACAAAAGTTGATGTCACAATGTGACGAAGAAAATCAGATGTCGCAATGTGATGAACAAAACATGATCATCATTGCAGTATGGTAGTTCCATAGTAAACTATGGTTAAACATAATCAAGATGGACAATCATAATCATATTCACATGGTCAAAGAAGTTCATCCATGAGCATGGTCAACCATGGTCATGGTCAACCACATTAAACCATGGTGAAGGACAACCACAATTAACCATAGTCAACATTTCCTTCCCAAAGTCAACCAAGATCTACCAAGGTTAACCATTTTCATTGTCAACCATAGTCAACCATGGTCATTTCAATTAATGTATTACTATATTAAGACTTTAATAATGGATTACTACTTTTATAATGTATTGATACTTTAACAATGTATTATTACATTAGAAATGTATTACTATTTCTTTAATGTATTATTAATGTATTACTTTATCACTATATTAATATTCTTTTAATGTTTTAATGTATTTATCAAAAAAATATTTATGTATAAATTAATTAAATTAATACATTATAGTATACATTAATGTATTATTGTCCTTTATAGTCATTGCAATAAGAAACCATGATCTCATGGTCAACCAAAATTAACCATGATCATTTTGAATAACTGTATTAACATATTAGTACTTTAATAATGCATTACTACTTTAATAATGTATTATTAATGTATTACTTTATTAGTTATTTTATATTTTAGCATTGTATTAATTTATTTTTTTTGACAAAAATGGTTATGTTGCATTAATCGGCATTCTGGCCAGCCAGAATCTGGAATTTACAAATCCGAAGAAGGTTGGTGACCTCTGACAGTTCTGCCAACCTTCTTGTGAATGTCTTGGGAGACCAAGCCCCTTTTCTCCTTGAGCTAATTCGAGAATATGACAAAACGTGCGTACATGAGTAAATTCTCACAAATTGTGAGCATAGCAAAAGACAGAAGAAAAGCATTATTCCAAGGGGGCTGAAATTTTCCCCTTAATGTAGGGGTCCAACTTTTTCTGAGATCCTAAAGAAATGTTGGAGGCCGCCTCCTTTTCTCTGCGTGCTTTGTTGGTCTTTCTCCCTCGGGTAAGAGGCGGAGACGGGACTGAATTGTCTTTAGGTTCAGAAGTTCCCCCAGAGCCGCTAGAGGGGGATGTAACCCGACCTTCTGGAGCTTCCGGATCTGGAGCCCGAATCTTTCTCGCTGCTACAGATTTTGTGGGGGCAGGAATCCGAAAGGCTTTCATCTGCTGGAGGATCATCCTTGACTGCTTTTTCTTCTAGTTCTGGGGCTTCATCTTCCTTTAGCGCATCAAAACTTGCATTGTATTAATTAATATTGTATTAATGGATTAATTAATATATTATAGTAATATAATAATGTGTAATGTATTAGTGGGCTTAAAGGTTGAGAACATGTGTTTCCTCCTTAGATGTCATAGGTTCAAATCCCAAACAAACAAAGGAATGTATCATTACATTATTAAAATATCAATCAATGAGCTAATGTATATTTTAATGTATTATTACTTTAACTTATACATTACAGTAATATCAATATATTACTACTTTATTAATGTATTAATACTTTAGTATATTAATAATTTATTAATGTATTAATACTTTAGTAATGTATTTATTAATGCATTTAATGTATTTATTGAAGTATTTAATGTATTATTAATGTATCAATGTTTAATACTAAACAATATATTAATTAATTAATAAAATAAATTTTTAATGTATGAATCAATAAATATGTTACATTATGATGATGATGATGATGATTAATGTCCACTAAGACCGAATTGGTTTATCAGATCTTAAGAGGGTAAGTGATTACTTGTGATTCTTCAGAATTTTGTTTTTGTGCTTGAAAAGCATTAAGATAAGCTTTTCAAGATCACCATACTTGTGTTGTGTTAAGAGGTTAGGAAGGTTGGTAGTGTGACAAATATTTTGATAATGAGATCTAATATGGGTATAGGCTCAACAATCTAAGAGAGAGTGCTTTTCATCTTCAAACTTCTTAGTGTCACAAAGGTGACACACTCTTTCATCCCATGACGTTTTAGGAATTGACCAATGCCTAGTTTCACTATGGAGTTAGTGAGAATTCGTTCTTATCTTAGCAATGCTTTTTTTTTTCTTTACACTTGGCAAAATTGATAGATAATTTTGATCTTCTAGATTAGGGTTGATTACATCCTTATAATACCACATTTTCTCCTTAAATTTTGATTTGAAGTTTTTTTAATAGTATCTCTATTATTTAAAATGGTGTCTTCCATGATTCCCCAATAGTTTAATCAAGACCGGGCATCTTTATGCCATCCTCACTTGAGTCAATGGTGGTTATGAATTGATTTTGAATAAATTTTAGGAAGCCTCTTGTCTTCCATGTTGTTTAACATAAATTAATATTTTAATTTATATATTTCATTTATACACTATTATTTTTAATATATATTGAATTAATATAATAATTTATTAATACATTAATTATGTATCAATATATTAATGGTCATCCTTAAGGCACTTGAAAAATGAAAAATGATGTTGATCGGTGTATATCAACCACTTTATACACTTTTATAAAGTGGTTGTTTCTAGTGTATAGAGTACATGTTTTGAAACTTGGAAACTTATAAAAACAAAATCTACTTTAGAGTCTAGAGGAACAACAATTCATACTTTATACATCGTCTACAAACACTCGAGATTTTGAAAAAATATATTTCAACATAAATCCATTACAATAGTGATCAAGAAGAAAGACATAATCTTGGGAAACGAGGCATTTTCCAAGGTATATCTTGCTAGAAACCTAAAAACTAGCGAGAGCATTACCATTAAGGTCAGAAACAAAACGAAACTTGAAGAGTGGAAGAGTTTGGAAGATATGCTGAAAAACAAATATCCATTATGGGAACACTTAATGACCCCAACATTCTACAGCTCTACCAAGTCATAGCCAACAAAAACCAAATCTATCTTATGATGGAATATGTCAATGGAGGAACAATTGATCAAAAAATAAGATTACCTGGCCTAGAAGGACCATCTAAAGTAGAGGATAATACATGGAGGAGATATTTTTAGCATCTTATTAGTGTTGTGGACTTCTGTCACAGAAAGGGAATTTATCACAGTGACATCAAGTATGACAATCTGCTCTTAGAAAATAGGGAAAACTTTAAGCGACATTCCATTTCATTATGACACTAATTTTCTTCCATTGTGTCAAAAAAAGTGGAAGAGATATTATAGTTTCCCAACGCAATTACTGTGTGAATTCCGTGAGCTCATGTTTTGATTGCTAGATCACAACCCCCTCACATGGATTACCATGTTGGAGATCATGGATGATCCATGGTTCAAAGTGGGCTTAAATGGAAATAATTTAGTATTGGATTACCATGATAAAAACATTAATATGAACATCAACGGCCATGAGGTTGTGTATTTCCTGAATTCTCCATGCATGAACGCCTTCAGTGTACTAGAATCCCAGCCGACTGGCCACGTTCTGGCTCCTCTATTCGAGGATTCAAAAGGGTTGTTGTGATTCATGTGGAAGCAACCAATTTCTTCCATTATAACCAAGTTTCAATAGATTGCTACGGTCAGGGTAAATTAATGAAGGTGGATAACACTTTCGTGAGAATTGGATCTCCAGAATTTCGAAAGACATTTTTTCGGTCGAACTAATATTTTTTTTGGCCGAAAGTCATATTTTTTCGGCTGAACCTTTGAATGTCAAATTGAATGGTACTGTGATGATTCCCTCGAATTGTGTGTACAATTTTATCCAAACTTTTATTTTTTTCATCCGGAAACTTTTTTTCGATCGAAAGATATTTCAGCCGAAATATCTTTTCGGCCGAAACATTCTTTCAACCGAAAAGAGGTTTATATATTACCCGCACATTGTGACTATTATGTTTTTTCTAATTTCTTTGTGGATGTTTTGTCTGAGTGAGAGTGATAGTGTGAGAGACTATGTGAGTGATAGTGTGAGTGTGTTGGCGTGGTTGTTTTTGTGCGGTTGTGTTGGCGAGTTCTTGGCGGATAGAAGGTTGTGTTAGCGCGGTTGTGTTGGAGCAGTTGTGTTGGAGAGTTCTTGGTTTTGTTGGCGTGGTTGTGTTGGAGAGGTTGTGTTGGCGCGGTTGTGTTGGTGATTTCTTGGCGTGATTGTGTTTGCAAGTTCTTGGTGGACGAGCAGTCGAAGTTGCGGATCTTGGAGTCTTGGAGTTGTGGAGTTTAGGTAAGTTTATGTAAATTTAATTTAAGTTTTTGTCATAACCTCCACCCAACCTCTCATGGTATCATGTCGTAAGCTCCACCCAATTTAATTCAAGTTTCTGTTGTGATTTAATTTCGATCCCGAACACATCTCATGTCGTAATTTAATTTAAGATTCTGTCATAATTTAAGTTTGATCTTGAGATACTTTGGCAACACTAGTGTCGTAATATAACACACTATGTTTGTTATATTATATAACACACATTGTTTGTTATATAATATAACACACACAATGTGTTATATTACAAATCCATTGTACCATTATAAATCCAGTGTGTTATATTATAAATCCATTGTGTGTTATGTTATATAATATAACAGACGCAGCGTGTTATATTGTTGATCAATTGTACCAAAATATATATAAATTCATACCTTGTTATAAATTCATAAATCAAGAAATGAACTAGATAAAAATAAAATACTCAATCTTTATTATTACCAGGAATATCCACAATGTCGCTTGATATGCCTAAGAAGGAGATCTATTCCCTTATATTGCACATCTAAAATCTTATGGAACTTTCCCCAAACTCCAGCAAGGGCACATTTCTGAGATGGAGCGCCTCATTGTTTTGGGGAAGAAAAAATAGATGAAAACCAATTCCGACATGGACTGAGGTTATCCAAGGGGATAGAATATCTTAATATGAGTTCCGAAGACCAAAGGAAGAGTCTCAGTGCATCCATTGAGGAGGGTGCACTTCTTTCATTCCCGACAGTTGAAAAGAAAAACCCAACAAGGACGCAAAACCTAGATGGTGCACCCCTCCTTTTCTTGTGTAAATTGGAGTAAGAGGAATGCCACCTAAGAGATTGAATAGCTGAAGGTATAGGCTAGCTCTCAGAGGTGGAATCATTGAAAAACCTAAAGACAAGGTGTATCCATTGAGAAAGGCGCAATGTCTTTTCTGAGCACAACGCTTTTAGTGTACTGGCATCCTAGCCGACTGGCCAAGATCTGGCTCCTCTATTCGAGGATTCAAAAGGGCTGTTGTGATTCATGTGGAAGCAACCAATTTCTTCCATTATAACCAAGTTTCAATATGTTTCTACGATCAGGGTAAATTCATGACGGTGGGTAACACTTTCGTGACAATCAGATCTCCAAAATTCTGAAAGACATTTTTTCTGCCGAACTAATATTTGTTTCGGCCAAAAGTCATATTTTTTCGATTGAACCTTTAAATGTCAAATCGAACGGTATTGTGAAGATGCCCTTGAATTATGTGTACAATTTTAGCCGGATGAATTTTTTTCATCCAGAAACTTTTTTGCGGTCGAAAGACATTTCAACCAAAAAGATATTTTGGCCAAAAGAATGTTTCAGCCGAAACATCTTTTTAGCCGAAACATTCTTTCAACCAAAAAGAGGTTTATATATTACCCGCACATCGTGACTGTTATGTTTTTTCTGAGTTCTTGGTGAACGTTTTGTCTGAGTGAGAGTGATAGTGTGACACTACTACACATGGGTGGATTATTCCACGAAAATTTTCCACACTTCCACTAGTTTCATATTTTTTTTAAACAGGGCGGGATTTTCGTCACTATTTCCATGAAAGTTTGTCACAATATCGACAAAAATCTTAATTTAACCTAGTCGGTATTTTCGTCACTATAGTGACAAGCTTTCGTGGCAATAGCGAAGAAAATTTTGTCTATCTCATTGGTCGGTGTTAACGGCTAGTTGACTATTTTATCTATATATACGTGACTTGAAGAGACTTCGCAACACAATTGTTATAGTTGCAACACTGTTCTTGGATTTTGTTTGAGCTATTTATATTTTCCATCACCCACCGGTTGAACAAATCCAATTCTCAATCTACATAGCTCAGATTTTGAACTTGCAAGGTTAGTATGTTATTTTTTATTGATGTACTCATTTAACTTGTAATTTTTTTTTCAAATGTCCAAATTGCATTTAGCTTATTTTTTCCTTGATAATATATTTATATAATATGTGTAGTTATACCATATTTCATGTCTTTGGTTTTGGGATATAGTTAGTATATTCTATGGAAAAGGGTATGTGGATTCCATAATATTCTAGGTTTATGGAATCCACATACCCTTTTCCCTTCAATTGTATCTATAATCTCTCTCTCTTTTCATTGATAAAGATATGGAATTGCTCTTGAAACTCAACCCTAATCGATGAAATGATAGTAATTGATTGCTATATTCCCTGCTTTATTAGGGACTAATAAGATACATAAACACTAACCCTAAACTTATGTTAGGTGTATATGTCATTATTATATAAAGAAAACATTTGTACACATATGACCTTATTATAAAGATGCTATCTATGTCGTCATGATGTTGATCCTCTACACATATGATCACCTTATTATAAATATGTTGACCTTATTATAAAGATGTAGGTCACTGTAAAATAAACATATCATAATTTAAAGGAGTAGCCAAAATATAAAAAATTGACAACTTAATGTTTGGTATGGTGTAGGTAAGACAATTACTTGTTAGGGCAAGGATTTGTCACAATGAATGAAAATGACAGGAAGCTTGCTCGGTTAAGAGCGGCATTAGAGGCGAGGGATGATGGTAAATGTTATTTCCCTTGCTATGATTGCAGAGGCTTGCAAAATAGAAGATTTTTAATAACAATAGCCCAAAAACATTGTAGGGAGAAGGGGCACACCGAAGGGGGTTATGAATATCGTCCCTTGGTAAGAGGATTCAATATTTAATGTATTCTCTGTAATAATCAGTATGTCATGAATTTTAGTAATATTTCTTATTGGGATTTTTATATTTTCTATACACACTAACTTTTCTATGTTGT
>JASDQU010736756.1:47207-63469 GCA_032191745.1 Picea mariana | reverse complement strand
TTCTAGGCTGTATAAGATAATTGTGAAAAAGCCCTTAGAGCTGAGCTGTACCTCGTAATCCCCTTTGGGGTTCCACCAGTCTTTTATCCAGCGCGTTAGGTCTTTCTCGGTGGGCCAAAGTCCCAAGAACTTACCTATTAGTGCATGGTCCATCATGAACTGGGTGTGCTCCCCCACCCTGGTCGATTTGATATGATAAAGAGGATGTTTTTCCATTTGTGGGATGCACTTACCTGGCAGCCATTTTTTGGAAGTTTGCGAGTGAGATGAGCTGGGGTCGAGGTCCATCTCTTTGCCTAGACTTTGTTCCTGAGAGAATAGCTCCTCCCTCAGATGTACCGGTGGTTCGAAGGCGGGCCTCTTGGCCCAGGTGCCAGTTCTGTCGTTAGCGGCTATATCGCTGTACGAGGGGGGTTTCCCCCCCTCACCCGTGCTCATTGTGAATGGAGCAAGGTTCTAGTGACGCGCGTATCAACAAGGCTGTCGTGCGGGCCGCAGTGCTCTGACTGTCAGAGCGGTCATCAACTGGAAGCAGGGCCTAGTTCTTCGGCGCGAAGGGTTCTTCAGCTCGTAGGGTTTTTTCTTAATTCCAATGATTTCTCATGCATTGAATATTATCAATCTAATTTCAAAATGCTCATAATTTTACTTCATGACTGTAAAGTTTCCCAAATTCTCATTAAAAACCTTTTTCATTTAATTAATTTCGAAAAACCTTCCCAGTACACATGTCACCCGATCCCCTAGCTGCACCAGAAAATCAATTTTATTAATTAATTAAATGCTCGTATTTCCCTCATCCACCTAAGAACATTCCTAAAAATGATCCTCGGTGTCCCAAAATTCCCTTACACTTCTTAAATGAATTATGCTTTACTTAATTCCTAGTTGAGTTCATAATTAGAAAGTTCCAAAGGAAAGATTCCTTACTAAGTTAGACATTCAACTTTTTCTTTGTGTTTCCTGTTTTCTTAAAGTTTCCCTTTTTCTTTAAGTTTCCTATTTATTTTAAGTTTCCCCCTTTTTCCTTTTTAACTAAAAAAATCAATTTAGCAAGTGTAGATAAACCAACCATTTACCCTTTTTCCTTTTTGATTAAAAATTAATTTAACAAGTGTATAAAACAACAATCGTTTACCCTCTTTCCTTTTTAACTAAAAATTAAATTAGCAAATGTAGATAAAACAACCATTACCCCTTTTTTTTAAATGTAATCCTCTATTAATTTTGACTTTAATAAATAAGTTTGGATTTCTTACCCCCCTTCTTGTTACATGTTTATTTATTTTTTTATTTTTTTGACCACATGTTCTACTTAGACCTAGGTTTTAATTTTCACTAGGTTGGGCGACAATTTTTAAGTGAACTTTTAGTTATTAAATTTTTACTCATACCATCATCTATTTTAAGGCCGACCAGGTCCTAAGGAGGCATAATTTTCTAGGCACTAGTTTTATTCACTTTCTAGTTAAAATCGCGACGTGCCCTTCAGGATGCACTACATGCTCCAAGGGTGCCACTCGCCTTTTTTCGTTTTCTTTGCACAATGTGCCCTTCAAGATGCACTACATGTTCCAATGGTTCCACTCACCTCTTTCCATATTCTCTGTGTGATGTTCCCTTCAAAATGCACTACATGCTCCAATGGTGCCACTCACCTCTTGACTGAATTTGGTAGATGTCAAACCCTTGGAGTCAATACTCCGCCAGGTGATCTTGTGGGAGACTAATGACCTCTATGGAATAAGGCCCCTGCCTTACAAAACGCCCCTTAGAATCATCGTGGGAGACTATCACAGTCTGCCCTCATGACATTATGGGTCTTCTCGAACTAGGTAATGATTAACCTACAGTTCGAACCACGATGGGAGTGCTAGTAGGATGTAGCAGGGTTGCTACCACACCTCTCCCTCAATGTCTTTGTTTTTCATGCATCACCCCTCTACTCCATATGTGATTTCGGTCAGCAAGCTATCATCATCCTGCATCCATCAATGAATCATGTCAACAATAATAATCAATCATCGTAACATGTAATCATATGTACCTATGTCACATCAACAACATTCAAACCCAACAGTCCACTCCTTGACTCGATCCGGAGTCCAAGGGGTTTCATCGATTCCTTTGCATCCTTAATGTCCAAAGTCATGCATACTCAAAAGAACCCAGTCAATAGCACTTGTCTATGTAAATACATCAAAATAACATATCATCAAATCCATAATATCTCATAATCATCATCAAAACGACCAATACTATAATAACCCAGATCACTTGCACACAAGTCTCCTCAAAGAATAAGTTCACTCAGTGTGCGCAAGAGCTGGATGTTACACAATTTTTCCATGATAATCTTAAGAATTAAATTATGTGAAGATCTTGAGTCTAACATGCGATTGTGAAGTAAATGATCATGCACAGTCAATACAATATAGAGAGGAGAAACATGACTGGAGGTTATTCATCCTGCAAATTGATAACATCATCTTGACATTCAACATAAAAAAAAATATTTCTTTTGTGATTTGTTTTTTATAGATTGGGTTCCTAGCAAGTTCAACCAGAGGCATTGGACTTTTAATTTTATTAAATTTTTTCTCTAAATTGAAAGTCCCAATACTTTTTTCAATTTCCCTAGTCTGAACATCAACTTCTTTATTTTCTCTCTTCTTAGTTTGTACTACTTTCGTTTCAAATTGCTTTACTCGAGCATCTTGCATTTCAGTTGATGGTTTTGTAACTGCTTCCTCATTTGCTTTGTTTCGTGATAAAATATTTTTTGGTGGAATATTTGTAGAACTTTTTTCTCTTGGCCTCAAATCATATTTATGTTGAAGCTCATCCATTATTGAATCAATGAGACCTTTGTATGTAGAGTCTCCCAAATTGTTTATATTTTTATCATCAATGAACAAAGATTCTAGATCCAAGGATTTCTCATAATCCTATTTGGTTAGGTGAGGTTGAAGATCATCATCATTGAGGTTGTTTAGATCTTCATATAATTCATTATAATCGTGCACCTCATCTCTCTGTATGAAATTCTCAGTTCTAAAAGGATATTGAATCTTTTGTTCCTAATTTTTTATTTTCCTTTGTTGTATCTGAGGATTAGGAATTCTCCTGAATTGATTTCTAACATATGGATCAGGTTTGGCTTGTTCCATTTCCATCCTAGATATTTTGTTTAGTAGATCATTAATAATTTTTTCCATCTCATCCACTTTTTCCTCTGCATATTTTCTAGATCCAAAGGGCCCTGTATGTTCTTTAAAACATCGAGGTTCTCTTGTTCCCATATCAAATTTAGTTTTCAACTACCTGGATTTTATCATATTTCATTCAATCTCTATATCATTATCTTGCATCCCTACTAAAGTAGTGGATCTTCTTTATCTCAAAAATAGAGCAAAATCAAAATCAAAATCTCCTGCAAAAGTGACATTTGTACCAGGTTGGGAAGGTTTAACTTCAACCGATATTTTTTGATAAATATTAATAAATATTTGAATGAAATCTATGATTGATTCTAATGTCTTCTTTCTCAAGGCTTTGAATTTGATTAAGTAATAATGATGATCTTTTTTATCACCCCATTGCCTTATGAAGGAAGTTTCTAGATCATTATATAATGGTATAAAACCTACTGGAAGTCCTCTGAACCAAGTTATTACATATCCTTCAAACATTTTTACCAACAATATTGTGTAAACATCCTCATGCTCAACACCAAGAATATCATCAAATTGATCGAAAAAGGATATATATTTTGTTGCTTTTAAATCCCCTTCTCCCATGAATTTAGCGAGGCTCTTCATGTAATTTTTAGGTAAATCATGCAGGATAGCAGGAAGAAATGATGCATCATATCTAGCAGCAAGCTTGGAAAATATCATAGGGGTTTGAATAGGCATGTTTTCTTGTCCACTATTCCCTACACCTACAACATCGTACATTGAAAGTCTAGGAGACAGAATTCAAGGACTAAATAGGAGATTACCAAAAAATTAAAAGGTCAGATCTACTGATATTTTAACTACTTCAGGATGGTGTGAATGAAGTTCAGGAAAACGATCATGAGAAGATGGAATATCTAGATGAGGGGGAAAAAGAAAACTTGAGCTTGGTTTCCCATATTTACCAGATGTATAGATAGGAGAAGTACTATGTGATGAGTGGGAGTATAAAAAATAATCTACAGGGTTTTTGGAAACATAAACTTTTACATCAGGAAGAGAAAGAATTGGTTGTGTACTAATGATAGTAGGGATTGAAGTGGATTCTTTATTTTCAGAAGTAAAAGTATACATTAATGAAATGGGGATGGTTTGATCAAACTCAAATTTTATTTAAGGAATAATTACTTCTGAAGTTTCTAGTTTAACTTCAAACTTGCTTGTTCATGTTTCTATAGAATGACCTTGTTTAAATTTGTATTTAAGACTTGGTTCTTCAACAGGAATCTTAACATTAATTTATGTAATTATAGGTTGATAGACCTTACCTGCTGATGTAGAATTTTGTCTGTGATATCCCTTCGGTTTCAACAATTTTGCAGGATCCGAAACTAGTGTAGTCTGCCTTTCGTCTGGGTTTTTCCTAGTATTCTTTCGACCGAAGGAAAGATTTTCCTACAATGTAGTTTCCGGGTGAAAAATGAACCTTTCCACGTATTCAATATTTTTTCACCACCAAAGACCAAAATTTTAAATTTGTTAAAGATTTTAAATGAAGTGTTTTTATGAGTGATTTTTTCTACCCTCATTTTTTTAAGAAATAATCTTTAAATGAAATTAATGATAAGACAATACAAAGGTTGTATCTTGTTATCTAAGTCGCAATTATAATGTCAAATAATGTAGAAATTGTTTACAAAGATGTTAAAACAAAGTCAGGTATCATTTACAGATAAGTCTCAACTTGTTTACAATAGAAGAAAAGTAGAAGATGCACCCTTGAAAGGAGATAAAAATGTAGTAATTCACACAAGTCACAGGTCTTGTTTGGTTTTACCCATAGTAATAACAGAGGAAAAGTTGTTACTAAATGAACGTCTTATATATTATTTCCTTCAAATTCAATAAGTTTTTTATTTATTGAAGATAATGCCTTTAGACAAGCCTCCTTTTCTTCTTTGGCAAGTTTCTTTCTTTGCTCCAGATTTGTTTCCAAGTCTTCCAAGGCCATTTATCCCTTTACTTGCTCAAAATGTGAGAAAGGGGCGAGACCAGGGATACTAGATTTCTTACTCCATATGATAAATTCATGAAACTTAGACCTAGCTGCACATGAATCTTTTTCCTTAAAATTAATACTTTTCAGAGAAAGGTTTATTGCTTGATAGCATTTCTCAATAACATATACCTTTTGATATAGCTCCTATTGGAGAACTTCCAACTTCTCATTTATTTCTAATGCTTGTGTTTTGAAGGCAATAATATCTATTGTTGTGTTCTCTGTTTGGGCCAATTTGGTCTGCAACTGTTCAATCAAATTGTCTCGCTAAGTGATCAAACCTTTGTTGGTCTGTGAAATCTGGTAGACAACTCAATATTATCCTTTAACTACTTCATTTGATACTGATGACTATCCTTGATTTCTTCAATGTCTTGAATCCTCCTAATTCTAACATCTTTTTCTGTACTATGTGTGTCATTCTATAATTTCTCTTCCAAGAGACATTTTTGTTTCACTTGTTTGGTTAAATTTTCCACTGACCATTGATTGGTAGTGGAAAAATCCCCTAGTGAATATGAAACTTCTTTTGAAAAATTAGGATCATCTTGGTCTTTCCCATCATACACCAATCTTTTCCTTTTAGTGATTACTCCATCCTATTGGTGAAATTCTCTTTTTACATTAGCTTTTTGTTTCTTGTTGGAAAAAAACCTGAGGGATCCATCTCTTAAGGAAATATAGGATTAATATCATCAACATGAATAAGCTCTGTTGTATTATAATTTCCAAAACTGGTCTGTAAATGGGTTAATGATGGAATAGGAGAAATAATTGATGTGCAATGTTCATGATGTGTTGTATTTGGGGTGCCAATAGGAGTAGTTGGCATTAAATGAGGAAAAAATTATCCTTGATTCATGAAAGCTTCAAACTGAGCTAATGCTTGTTGACTAACCAGACCTGACAATCATGATTTTATTTCTTGAAATAACCCTTCTAAACTTTTTGGGACTTATTCATCTTTGTGCTTAGTGGAGAAACTTGGCTCAAATCCTATGGGTTTAGCTTTCTATGAAGAAGGCATGGGTTTTTACTCTCCTTGCAATATCTTTGGTAAACTATTTCATCTATGCTTTTGAAAGTTGAGGAAACCAACCTATTGGTAAGGAGGAAGAGTCTGGAATTTGATTTGAACTTCTTCATAAGATCTAACTCCCCTAAACATCTCACCATAAGAATAATCCTCATGGATGTATCGCTTCATGTTGTACTGAGCCAAATTATTCTCCATTATCTTATGTGGATCATGTTTCTTGAATTCTATATCAACTAACTTGACATCTTCTAGGGTTGCAGCCTCGACTTTAGAGTGACCAAAATCTAACAATGTGAACGTACCAACTTGAATGGGGAAAGTTGGCCATACATTTTTTTGAGTTTCTTTCAAATACTTGATGATACCTCCACCTACTGTTTGGTATGCCACTTCTCTGCACACCAGCCTATCAGGTAAAAAATATGGAATGGCATGAAGGGGAACGAAAGAACCAAATACTCTAATGTAGGAGAAATTATCCTCAATAAAATAGTGAGCAATTGTGCCTAAATTCCCCATAATCGTTTCTAAAATCCTGGGTGATGGAAGGACATAGATAGCTATGTGAACATGCACCACTACATTGTGACATATTTCATAAAAGAAATATTTAGAATTTTCTTCCCATAATTTGGAGTGGTAGAAATGTATTGGCTCAGAATTGGTCGAGCTCCAACTCTAGTTCATCAGGGGGAATGGGGTCATGAAACAAATGGAATCCATAACATATATTGACATGTAAGAGGAGTAGGTTTCCCTTTTGATTTTGATGATTGATACTGAACTGCTTCCCTAGCCAGATTATCAGATAGCATTTTATCCCAGTTGAAGGTATAACCCTCGGGTACTTCATTAATTATGGATACCCACTCAACTGAAAAAATGTGTGGGGTTCTTCTTCCCAAACATACGATAGATCATCATGGATATATATAACATATGAGCATCTAAGGACTTCGTGGAATACATACCATGAGCGTCGGATCTGAATTTTTTCGGATGTCCCCACCAGGTATTGATTATATCATGACCATTTCTACCATATTGAGTAAATTATTTTCTCTCGAAATCTAGAAGAAATACTGCATTGTAAGTTTACTTGGGTTCAAGGGAACTCTTATACATTACTTGTAGATTCTCTAGTCGAATAGAGCCGAAGACAGTCTGTTGGTGGTTGATGACACTTTTGGTTTTAATGTCAACATGTTCCATAGCCCAATTTATCATTTCATTTTAGGGTATAATTCTAGGTCATGTATCAATCTTATGCAGTTCTTACTGTGCCACCAATCTAAGCTTGGATAAAAAGGGCTCGCTGTCTTCCTCAGTAGAGTTGTCTGGACAATTGATAATTTCATGCTCTAAGATATCAAAAACCTGCTTCCAAGACTTAATGGCATATGTAACTCGTGGAGTTGTGTCTGATAGAACATCTGCATTTAGATTGGAATCATCACCTATTGCATCAACCTTCTTTCCAGCTTTTCATGGCGCCATAATCCTCAAGAAAATAAAACTAGCATGCCTCTAACAAGAGATGTATGTAAGATCTGCACTAAATAAAAACTGGTAATTGCAAATGGTAAAATGATTTTGAAATTCAAAGTACTTTATTCATAAATTCTATTGATCTTTGTATAGATCTACCGATGAAGAATTTATTAGAAACTTAATGGAACTTATTACTTGGTGATTATCAATATTTATTGAACTCATCAACCTTAATCAATCATAAATGTCATTAATTCTTTGACAGTTCAACGTTTGAAAATTTGATTAAGACAACATAGGAATTACCCAAAGTCCGAAGATGAAGAGTGATTAATTAATAGTTAATCTTTATTAACCTAAGTTATTAAATGTTTTATTAACTCTTTAAAAATCTTTTTACTTTTTTTAATATTCATTACTTTGGAGCTTTGATACTTTGGTGGTTTGTGAACTCGAACTTTGTTAAAACTCCCAAAGGGAAATATATCGGAGTGACATGGAAGAGATGATGTCATTATTGATGATGTGTTAAGAAATGAGAGGTGCCACATGTCACTTGAAAATGTGTGAATCATCCAACGAAAATTAAAAAAATAAGTGCAACGTGTCATCCCAAGAAAAAATTTAAAAGATGTGTGTCATATGACGGGTCTGTAAGTCCTTTAGGATTTATCACAAGTGACTATATTCAGGACTTCAGAGTTTCAAGGTTTTTTTTGCTTAGAGATGTAATGTACCCTCAACTGTTACGACTCCTACGAGGTACAACCAGTAAAAGAACATTTATATATTATTTTATTATTTTTCTACCTTTGTGCAAGGTTTAAAAAAAAAGCTTCTCCCTAACTTGTAGAATATAAAGGGCCTGAGTGAAGTAAATTAGGCTTCCTTGACGTACATCATCTAATATGTTTCTTAGGGTTGCGCAGCATGCACTGACCTTAAAATTAATGGTACGCAAGTCATAATATAATTTCTCATGAGTGATTAACATAATTTAACAAGGTGGAATCATTAAATGCAATGCTTGTTAAGTCTTTAAAATAAACTAAGCCCTTTTCTCAAGGTAGTTCCTAAAAGAATCATCAATAAACAAGGAAGTCTTTGGCATTATTTCCTTGAAATTCCTATTGAATAAGTAAGTAGTGAAAAATACTAAAACAAGTGAGAAGGTTTAATCAATTACTTCTAAGAGAAGTTATTATTAAGAGAAGGTAATGAGTGCTTAAATTTGATTAGAAGGTGAGTGGAACAACTCTAAAGTTTAACTTATTGACCAATCCTTTTTAAACAAAACTTCTCTTTAATATTTAAATCCCTTCCTTTATCAAACTAAAATTCACCATTTAGAAATCATTCTTTTTCAATAGAACTTACTATTTTAGTAAACATTCATTGTCATCACTAAATTAATAATTAAAAATCATTCCTTTTTCAACTAATCCTTTTTATAAATAGTAATCATTCCCTTTTTCAGTTTGCTTATTATTCCATCCCTGTTGGCAAGTAATTGAAGAAGCAAGTTAATGATAAGTGGAGTCACAATTTAGCAAGGAAATAATGTGAAAAAATGTTTAAACTGCGGTAAGATTTAAATCCATCATTTTCTTAACGTTTCCGCTGATTTGAATTAAACAGAAAGCGATTTATCCAATACACTTCAGTTTGGCCAATAAACAAAATTTAATCTACTACCGGATGGGATTAACCAAATTAGCAAAAACGAAGTGCAACACTCCAGGGAAAATGCAGCCACAATTTGAAGGTGGATCGTGGTAATTCCGGGAAGCCAACTCATGATTAAATGACTAAAATCGTGGGTGAATTCTACAACAACATAGTCAGCGTTTTCAGCAAAACAACGAGGGCATTAACAGCCAGAGGGAAATGGTTGGGAGCCACAATTCGTGGGTGTTAAGTCTAGTAAAATCCTTTGTAAAAAAAGGAGTCGGTGACTGTCAATCGTTGGAGAAAGGACGCATAGATATAAATCCCAGCAACGCAGAACACAAAGGAAATACATTCATGGTAACAACAATACCATCCCACTTAAATGGTAAAGATTTCATGCTAAAATTACAGCATACAATAGTCACCTTTAAAGTCAACTGTGGGCAATCACAGGAAGAACGCAACATCGATCATAAAAAAAAAAATAGTTGTATAGGAAAGTAACCTTTTTATGCATTAGAGAAATGATGCCTACCTTCAAGTATTGTAGTGTGTTTGTTGGGCTTTGATATGTTAGGTGCACACTATCATAGAGTTGTTCTACTTATCAAAGTAATGGAGATGGGATCATGGTAATATCATGACTAAACACATCATAGAGTTGGCTTACTTATCAGAGTAATGGAGCGTTGTTTATGGTAAATGTAACCATGCAACAACAATCTCACACCACCTTTAGAGGGCAAGTTGTAACCACTCAACACTGCGTGGTTAACCAAACACCAATATGCTACACCATAAGGGAAAAATGTGTGCATTAAGGTAGTAACAGGAAGGAGGTAAAATATAAGGTAATAAAGCATGGTAATAAAATCTGGTAAACAAAATCGTGGTAAATACAACAAGCTCAAGAAAGCGATTTAAAGAAAAATCATGGGCATCTTTATGAGTGGAAAATGGTGGTCATTTATACAGAAAAATGCATGCATCCTTTAATTGCAAATCAAGGGCATTAACCGGGAACAAATAGCAATAACCTTTTATGCCAACGCAGTCTTCTTCAAGGGAAATCGTCTAAAAAATAAAAATGAAATACAGACAAAAAATTTAATTTGTTTTTCCATTTCTAGGATACCATTACAACGAACATCGAGAATTACACAATCGTTTGTCCAAATCTAGTGTACCAAATAAAATACATAGACTTAGAAATTAAATTGATTTTCCATTTTCAGGATGCCAACATAGAAACTCAGATTTGAAATTACATATTTTACATTCCAGGATACCAACATAAATTGCAGACCAAAATTAAATCTTTTACATTACCAGGATACCAACATAAATTGCTGACTAAAATTAAATATTTTACATTACCAGGATACCAATCCAACATAGACAACAACATGTTAACGCAAAGATCCAATGTGATAAGTCATTGAAAAAGATCGCAGGGATAAACCAACACGGATGCAAGAAATGCATATGTAGAGGTACTATGCTAGAAGGCACAAGACAACAGTCAGCCAAAGGAAATAATAGAGGTATACGACTGACAGGATCATCCTTCGCTCATCATCCTCACACAAAAAAGTAGGGCGATGAGATCCATAGGTCTATTATCGCCGAGGCGATGACTGCAGATCAGGATCCTAGGCGACTGCTCAGGCGAGGATTGGTGAGCTAAGGACGAAGGCTAAAAAACCAGAAGGTCACAAACAAAAAACCACAATGTGTTCAAAACATGTGGGGAAACGAAGGCCATGGGAGCCAATCAATCATCGAGCTAGGCTAAGAAAAATTGCATTCATCAATATAGACAATCACTTTACTTACTCCATTAAACATGCAGATCCAAGCATAAATCCTACAACAATCTACCATACAAAAATGAAGAGAGCATATTGTTTCCTAATCACCTGCTCTGAGTGATGTCCCATGCGCTCTGTGCAACTTTTGCTTGTCGACCGACGAGACTTCACCGGTACCTCCCAGCCAATGCTAGGGGTACTCTTCTTCCCCCTTATCCCCCTGAGCCACAAAGGGGCCACACACACTATCCAGAGATTCAACTAACTCCTAGCTCGCCTCGCAAGGCTGAGCTACCACTCCTCATCAAGCTGGGTATCCCAACTCCCACAAGAAAGTCAGTCAAGTAGATATTTCTGCAGTGTAACGTTACGCAAATAGAAGAGATCCTTCCTCCATCTCCTCCCTTCATTATATAGAGTTTCAATGTCCCTTACTTTCCTAAAATATCATTTAATTAAGTTTTTAAAAATTAAAACCTAAAAATTCCTCCCCATACGAGTGTCACCCATCCCCTTCGTCCCTCCACAATTTAATTTCTTTAATTAATTAATTCCCCTTATTTGCCTCACCCACCTAGAGTCACTCCTAGAATCGCTCCTAGGTGTCCCCAAATTCTCTTACAGGTTTTAATAACTTTCCCCATTATCAATTTGTTAGTTCAATTTTAAATTAGAAAGTTCTTAATGGTAGATACCTTATTAAGTTTGACTTTCTTCTTCTTTTTTTCCCTTGGGTTTCCCTTTTCTTCTTAAGTTTCCCTCTTTTCCTAGTTTGCTAAATATTTTAGATTTCCCTCTTTCCTCTTTTTATTTAGGACTCAAATTGGCAGGTGTAGAAATTAACCCCCTTTTTCCTTTTTCCCTTTTTAGTTAATAATTTTAAATTATCATAAAAAAAATAAAACAATTATCCCCCTTTTTCTTAAATTTTACCCTAACAGATTTTTATGAATTATTTAGATTACTTACCCCCTTATTTTTACAATATTTAACGAAGAGTATAATTATTATTTATGTTGTTTTTATTTTTATTTTTATTTTTATTTTTTTAAATAGATAGCTAAAATTTTACCACTAGCATAACTTAGACTTAGACCTTAAATTTTTGTACTGTGTGACATTTTATTAGGGAATTTGTTTTTTAAAAATTCTTAACACGTTATTCATCCTAAGGCCATCTAGGTTAATCATTTATCATCAACAATGTGATGTGCCCTTCAGGATGCACTAGGTTCTCCAAGGGTGCCACTCGCCTTAATCTGTTTCCCTTGTGTGACGTGCCCTTCAGGACGCACTATGTTCTCCAAGGGTGAAACTCACCTCTTTCCATTTTTCTTGTGTGACGTGCCCTTCAGGACACACTACATGTTCCAAGGGTGCCACTTTCCTCTTGACTAACTTGGTAGACATCAAAAACCCTGGAGTCAATACTCCACTAGGTGAACTTGTGGGAGACTAAGGGCCTCTAAGGAATAAGGCCCTCGCCTTATTATGCACCCCTTAGAATCATCGTGAGTGATTTTCACAGTCTACCCTCATGGCATCGTGGGTCCTCTCAAACTAGGTAAACATTAACTTATAGTTTGAGACACGATGGGAGTTCTAGTAGGCTGTGGCAAGGCTGTTGTCCATGCCTCTCCCTCAACATCTCTGGTAGTCGTGCGTGACCCCTTTACTCCACATGTGAGTCTGTTCGGCAAGCTATTGTCAGCCTGCATCATCAACAAATCATGTCAGAAGATATCCATATCATATCATCTAATGAGATGCACTAATATCATAGTAAAACAATCAAACGCCAATGGTACACTCCCCGAATCGATCCATATTCCAAGGCATTCGATCGATGCCTCTGCATCCTCGAGGTCCAAAACCCTGCACACTCAGGAAAACTAAGTCAATAGAACATGTCTATGTCAATGCAGTAAAACAACATGTCATCAACCTATAACACCTCATAATTAAAATCAAAAGTTTTAATAGTATAATATTCTAGATCACTTGTGAGCAAGTTTCCTCAAAGAATAAGTTCACTCAGTGCACCAGAGCGGGATGTTACAAGAGTTTTTGGAATACTCGAAGTGCAAAGATCTGAAGAGACCGTTAAATACTTTCTTTTAAAACTCAAGTATCTTCTGAACTTCAGAGATCATTAGGACCATTCTATCAAATTAGAGTAACTCATTGACGATAGATATTGTAAGCACCTTATTGATAAATAATAAGAGTTGAGAGCCAAAGTACTCTTGGTCTTCCATTAGGATAGAACATGTGGAGTTAGGATCGACAGTTCGCTTATTCACAAGTCGGGAAGGAAAATATTGGGAGAAGAAAGGACTCACGAATTCCGAACTCATGAGTTGATCATAGTCATTGATCACGAGAGGAACATGGATTGTAGATATGGTCCCGAATAATTCATCGATTCGGTATCGGAAAAAAGGGGAGAGAGCAGTTCATGAAAGTTCCAAAGCATGGAAGTGTGAAGGGAGTTGGCCCATGGTCGAAGTCTATGGTCATATCAAGGAGGAATCCTAGCATAGAGAGCCAACATCTGTGCACATTAAGAAGGAGAGGTTCCGAGGGTGCCACATAACCTGCACCGAGAAGACAAAGGGCATGTGCTGAGTTAATCGGTTCCATCAAGAACCTGATGAACCATTCAGTTTAATGACTTGAATGATTCTAGATAGAGAGGTTGAGCAGCCCCAAAGTTTCAGAGGGAAGGGGATGGGGTTTGCGGAAGATTGGTATCAGAGCAGACTTTTGTCTATAGATTGTAGGCAAAGGAGATATCAGAGCTAATGCAAAATTGATTTTTGTAGGCAAGGGAGACAGAGTGCGATATTCTATTAAGGTTGTTCCAAGGTGTGAAATAGATGGTAAACAACCAGGTGGGTTGTAGGTGAAGCAAGATGGCCATTGGAAGTCATGAATACGGTCAAGGGATAACTTTCCTACAGAAAAGAAAAGTAGAGATGGACAAGGATCTCAGTGATATCAGAGCACAAATGGAGAAGCTAGCATTCAAAATGCAGTAGAAGGTAAACGTGCACTGGAGGTACAAATGGCCTTTGAAGAGGACAACTAAATCACTTGTTCAAAATTTGTTGGATAGATGGTAGAAACATGTGTTAAAAAGGTGGCTGAGGTATGCTGAAAATCTCAGTGACGAGGGAAATAGATCTGACAAAGGTTCAGTAGGTTGTCAGGTGGGAAATGAGAAGGGATCAGTGGATCTCATAAACTGTCAGGTGGGCAGAAGAGACAAACCATATTTTCAAGTGGGAAAGGTAGGAGGAATGAGATCAGCTGATATTTCACATCAGAGGGTGTTGACAAATGAAGAGGAGGCAAAAGAAAGAACTCACTCAGATGGAGATTCACGAGGAACTGTGAACCGTGTGAATGAAGATGATGAGAAGTTGAAAAATTACACCATCGAAGAGAAGGATCAGAGTACCATTCTTATCATTGGGGGAGTCGAGATATTCCTACCAAGCAACCAAGGAGAGGCTAGCTATAAGGTCTCTTCCCATTGATCCTTATAAAACACAAGTCAAAAATAGAGAATAGATAAATGTTATCATGTAAAATTTAATCATCAACATATAACCATTTATTATTCAAAGAAATTAAATTTATTAATAGCATGAAAATAAATCACATAACAAACACATAACATAGCGTAATCATGAAAATACATACCTCTGTCTGATGTTATTTCTCCAATATCCATCTGTCCTCGCTACTGCTCTCCCTAAACTCTGCCCAAAACCGAATCCTTCCTCCCTGCCAGCTAGTAATAGAGCCTATCCAGCTCCCTATCTCCAGGATTCTATGAGGATTCCTGCCCCCCAAGCCCAAAACTATGAGCAACCGATGCACCCCTGTAACAGTCCACCCAAAATACAAACCAGAAAAATACCAACCAGAAAATAAAGTCCCTAATATCAAATAATGGTTCCTTCCCCAAATTTCCAAAAGTCCTCTCAACTGCATCTACCCCCTCGTATCCTCCTTCCCATTCACCACCTCCTACCTTCATTTAATTCCACCCACCTTATCCCACTACTACATATGGGCAGATTATTCCATGAAAAATTTCCACGCTTCCACTAGTTTCATATTTTTTTTAAACAGGGTGGGATTTTCATCGCTATTGCCACGAAAGTTCGTACGAAAATCTTAATTTAACCTAGTCGGGATTTTCGTCGCTATAGCGACAAAATTTCGTGGCAATAGCGACGAAAATTTTTCCTATTTCATTCGTCAGTGTTAACGGCTAATTGACTATTTTATCGATATATACGTGACTTTAAGATACTTTGTGACACAATTTCTATAGTAGCGATACTATTCTTGGCTTTTGTTTGAGCTGTTTATTTTTTCCATCACCCACCGGTTGAACAAATCCAATTCTTGATCTACATAGCTCTGATTTTGAACTTGCAAGGTTAGTATGTTATTTTTTATTGATGTACTCATTTGACTTGTAATTTTTTTTTCAAATGTCCAAATTGCATTTAGTTTATTTTTTCCTTGATAATATATTTATATAATATGTGTAGTACCATATTTCATGTCTTTGGTTTTTGGATATAATTAGTATATTCTATGGAAAAGGGTATGTGGATTCCATAATATTCTAGGTTTATGGAATCCACATACCCTTTTTCCTTCAATTGTAGCCATAATCTCTCTCTCTTTTCATTGATAAAGATATGGAATTGCTCTTGAAACTCAACCCTAATCAGTGAAATGATAGTAATTGATTGCTATATTCCCTATTTTAGCAGGGACTAATAAGATACATAAACACTAACCCCTAAACTTATGTTAGGTGTATATGTCCTTATTATATAAAGAAAACATTTGTACACATATGACCTTATTATAAAGATGCTATCTATGTCGTCATGATGTTGATCCTCTACACATATGATCACCTTATTATAAATATGTTGACCTTATTATAAAGATGTAGGTCACTGTAAATAAACATATCATAA